>VZRF01008733.1:0-410373 GCA_013396875.1 Vireo altiloquus
ATGCTGCCCCACGGCACGGCACATGCTGACCCATGCCACGCAGCCACATGCCACGCCAAAGAGTACAGAGTCCTGTGGATTAATATACACTTTGGGCCAGGTGGGAACGCCCAAGCGCCTCCCTTGCAGGGGCTTAGCTTCAGACACTGTCCCTTGCAACACTGGGGGTCTGTTGCATCATCTCTGGCGCTCTGGTGCAGGGTCTGGGGGCTGCTTTGGGGGGTCCCCTGTGCTGGGCATGTCACCCCTTCTGCTGCAGATAAGGACCCCTCAGCTGGCTCCAGTGCACAGTGGAGGCTGGGCAGTTACTTCTTTCCACAGGCTTTTCCAACACACCCAAAGCCACTTCTTCCCCTCGCCCTTCATGTGAAGGTCTGTGCAGCTGATAGCTCTGGGCTGTGATCCCCACCCTGGAAGGTGTTAAGCTTTAAAAGTCCCCTGGCTCTGAGTTGTTATCTTCATCAGCAGGTAGTGTAATGCCTTTAGTCCATGCAGGGTGTGGTATTCTTTGCAGCTTTTGTAACACAGTTTTAAAAGTAGAAAATGTTTAAGTCATAAACTATAATATTTCAGTCTCTGACAGCTAGGGAGCATGGCATTGAATGGAGTGTACCATATCCTTTATCATGCACCAGCTACAGGCAATGTGGAGCAGTGTAATGGACTGCTTAAAACCACACTGAAGGCACTGGGTGGGGGGACTTTCAAAAACTGGGAGATGCATTTAGCAAAGGCCACATGGTTAGTTAACACCCGAGGCTCCACCAACCGAGCAGGTCCTGCCCTGTCTGAACCCCTACAAACAACAGACGGGGATAAGGTTCCAGTGGTGCACATGAGAGGTATGCTTGGGAAAACTGTTTGGGTTAATTCTGCCTCGAGCAGAGACAAACCCATCTGTGGGGTGGTCTTCGCTCAGGGACCAGGTTATACCTGGTAGGTGATGCAAGAGGATGGAGAGACCCGATGCATACCTCAAGGGGACCTTGTTTTGGGGTGAACTACCTACTGCACTGTACTTGTGTCCGTATCTGCATGTATATATATATATTAGTAAAGAACTGTTATTCCTATTCCTTTTCTCTTTTCCTGAAAGCCCCTTAATTTCAAATTTATGGTAAATTGGAGGGAAGGCGGTTGCATCTTCCATTCCAAGGAAGGCTCCTGCCTTCCTTAGCAAACACCTGTCCTTCAAACCAAGGCAGTGGGAAACACAGTTTCAGGTACAACTCAGCTTTCCAACATCCAGCCCTCAGTTTTTCACCTTTGACACCTCTTTGCCTACCTGAGCGCTGAACTGTGCATCATGTCCTGTCACCCAGACGCAAAACATCAGCACCTTCTAGCATCTCAGCCACATACCTGGCATGTCTCCCTCAAGGAAACAATGTCCCTCAAGGGCAATATTGATTTTTAGAAGCATGAAAATTGCAAAAAGTTTGGAACTGTTGATCACACGATTAGCACTATCCTACAACTACATCATCCTGAGCAGTTGGGATTCCTGAAGCTGCCTCATGGTGTGAGCATCTGCCACACTCCTTAATTCCTGCAACTGTATTGATTACTCATTCAAATAAAGCAACTTTCACATTTAATTAGAGCTTACCAGGTAAAGATTTTTCTCCAAATGAAAATACTGATGTTGAAAAAACAACAACAAAAAAGGAATAATGCAACTGTCTTCAGCCAAATACCAATTTTCAACTCCAAAATCATAAGAAAAGAAGAAAAAAAAAAAAGATTGTTGACATTAAAACACAATGACCCCGGGATCTAGATTCTAGACATCTTTCTGCTGCTTCTCTGTGAGCCAGACTCCTTGGCTGAACCTTGCCCCTCCAGCACTGATCTCCAGCCTGCTGGCTCCATAGTGCCTAAGAGGAGACTGGCAGGATGAACTGCTCAGCCTGGGATGGCCTAGGGTGACCCCAAGCTGATCAAGCTGTCTCCAGGGACAACTCAAAATACAGCTGGAGTGCTGGGTCACAAACCAAAACCTTTTCAGTCCTTGGAGACTGGGATACAGAAGGAGGTGTATATGTGTGAGTTAGGCTGTTGTGTTGTTTACTCACTATTTTTCATCTGAGTATTAGAAATGCTTGAGATTATTTTGTCTATGACTAGAAAAAGATTGAAATTAGTTCTCAGTATTAGACAAATTGCTGGATGTCCACAAGAATCCTATATTGTCTATCTTTCCTACATAAATAATAATAGCTATTTTCTCTGTCTATGAATATTACATGTCAAAGTTAATCTTCAATTCCCTTTGCATATTTTTTCAGTATTTTTTGCTGCTCCTTTAAAATAATACAGGAAGGCTTTTTGGCATGCTAAGTGTCTACCACCTCTTGCAGAGTTAATGTCTTCTTGGAGTTTTCCATTAATCCCATAGTAGAGTTTCATTCCTTTCATTTGTAAAATTTTCTTTCTTCCTGCATAAATATGTGCACAGTCTGCACTGCAAATTATGATTTCCAGATTATGCGTCTTCTGCTGAAAGAAATTATTTTCTGTAAGTATTCTTCTAGTGGTGCTTTGCACAAAAAGATTTCCTGAGCTTTCTCTTCTTATTCCTCCTACATTCCATCTTTGATCAGAAATATCTCAGGAAGGTGGAAAGATATTAGGCAAAGGGAAAATTTGTCTTATCATTACCCCTAATAGGGGTAATGTTGTTGAATCTCTCCATGGCAGAGATTCAACAACAGCAGTTTGGCTTTTGGGGTGTGGGCATCACACAAGCATCTCTGCAGCTGCACATTGCTCTTGTGAGTAGCACTTGTAAGATTCAGAACACTTTGACCATGGCTTTGCAATGTGCACACCCCTCAAAGTAGCAGGGGCTTCATCCTAGCCTTCTGGTTTGTCATTGCAGACAAACAGGAGGATCAGGAATCTGTATAAGCATTTAAATATGATTTTAGAAGGCCTTAAAAATTAGCCTTAATTTTGTATGATTAAAAAAAACCCAGTTTCTTCTATAGCAGTGGTCTAGCTAGAACCAAGAACCGATTAGTGCTATCCCAAACTGACCTGTTGTAACAAAAAAAAATGTTTTAAGAAAGCAAGTTAAGTCAACAAGAAACAACAAATTAAAATTGCTTTCCCTTGAGAGAGTAAACAAGTGGAAATATCTTGAGACTATTTTAATGGGCACACAGTGCCAGTGTAACCATGCAGGCAACCAGGGTAACCACCTAACCTCAGCTGAGATGCAAAGATTGGTTTTTCTTCATTACCTGGCAAACAATTTTGGACAGCAGAGACATATGGGGACATGGGCTCCTTTAGGTTGAGTTCATCCTAGTGGACAGTGGAGCTGTGGGGAGAGCACTGTCTCCAAAGGGCTTCTCACACACGCAGTTAATCACCAGGCTCTGCCTTTAGGATCTCTCTCTCTCTTTCTCTCCCACCACAAAGCTCAAGCATATTTGTGAGAGTTACCTCCACACAGAAATTCCAGCTCTCTAAACAGGCAGAGGAAGAAAAACACTAGCCATAATACATAGAGTTTTTCTGCACTGACATTCTTAGCATTCCTAGCTGCAAGGCCAGTTTGAGAGAAGCTATTCCATTCTCTGCCGAATCTTCTGGTTTTAACCCTTTCCTCCCAACAGTGACATGCACTGAGGTGGTAACAAGTCACAGAATCAGAGTACAGCTACCTTAGGCACCATGAGAGAAGAGCAGAATATGCCCACACGTCTTCCCATGCCATGTCGTAGTGTGTGATCGGAGTTCAGTGGCATTTTTTGTTGAGCAGGAATGAGGGGGAAAGTCTTAATGGCTTATCAGAATCATTAAGAAAATTGGATAGGTGGAATCAGTGCCTCAGAGGAAAATGATACATTACTGTATGACTCCTGAGATTGCACAGCTACTAATTTATTAAAGATGCAGCACTCCTGCTACAGCCTGTGAACCACATTCTGGCACTGTCCATTTCAGGAGAATCATCACCAAACTCCTTCATTCTCATTCTGTTTTGTTAATGAAGATCTTGTGTGTTTTTACATCTGGGATTCCAACACTTAAACCACCTAGGGGCAAATTATTTTCTTTGAGAGGGGAAGATGCAATAAAAGACAAAAAGCTTCAATTACTTTGGCTTTAAGTGTAACAGAAAAGAAAGCAGGGTATAAATTGTATGCAATTTTGCTTTAATTAAGAAAAGTGAAAATAATTGTGTATTATATTTCCAGTTGTGACACTGTTGTATGCTTGAAGTACAATTAAATTGCTGTCAGACAATTTCAGAAGTGAAATTCTTGGTGCATCTGCTGAAGACAAGACAGCTGTCTATAATAACAATCATCTGAGATTTAATTTTTGATCTTTGCATCCTGTGCTTGTTCACTTCTTTTTTTTTGCTTGAACTTTTACATATTTATCCCATTTTGAATCCTTAGTTAACATTCACATAGTTCTCTTTTTTTTTCCTCTTAATTTTGCCTTGTTTTCTATAGACACTTTTCCTACTTTGCCTATTTCACCTCTCTTTTTACCCATCTCACATGCATCTGTGAAAGACGACTGGGGAGATCTTGTAAATAATAAGATCTCATCTGATTTATATAAAAATATTTGGATGCATTGTTAGGTGATGCTGGATAATGATCGTGCCCCTTTTGCACAGCCTTTGGAAGAGATCAGGCAATGCAAAGAATTTGACCTTGACCTTACTACCTGAATGGCAATGATTACATACAAATACTGCTTTTTCCAAGAATCATCCAAAATAGATAGGCCAGACTATGTTCTCACTCACTGTTCAGTAGCTGTTTGGGGATAATTTATTCTTGAGATGACAGAATGCAGTATACAAATTGTATCCTGTTTACCTAATGAGACAATTACTTCAGCAGTCTGAGCTATCCAGCAACATTGACACAGAGCAAACAGAAAGCCTGTGCTGGAAAAGATGACTATGTTTGTTTAACCTGACAGGGTCCTGGTTAGGCTGTCATTTGCTTGCATGTAACTTCCACTGGTGGAAAATGAGGTCTTGCAAATTTGCCCCAAAAAATTATTCAAGCCAGTTTTCCCAAGGCTGTCTACAAAATATTTGGACTTTCAGAAGATGTTGCTGTTCTCTGAATATAAAGTTTGAAAGTAAGGGTAAGTAAACTGAGAATGGGTGGGGGGAGAGGGACAGATCTTTCTTTCTCATGGTGCAGTGAGAATGCTGTCTCCCAAAGAAAGGAGACAGCAGAGAGTTGAAATTCAAGTTGTAAGCAGAAATGGCTTCCAGAGCAGGGTAAAAAAGTGCATATATTTAACTCATTATTTTTAGTTTACAAATGTTTGTTGACAGGAGTGACAAATATAATGCGTGTATGAGGAGCAGGAATGAAACATTCTGTCTCCACTTGAAATAGTCTCCTTGTAATCCAAACAAACACACACACCTGCAAATTCCTCACAAGTCATCCAGCTGAAGCTCAGAAGATGACTCATGTTGTGCTTGACTGGAACACTTGCTAAGGTAGGCCTGTGTGGACTCGGTGTTTTGTGCCGTGGGATGTTTAATAGCTGGGAGTAGCGATGTTGCAATGCAGCAATTTTAAGCAAGGTCCTTCTTCATTCCAAGCAACTGAAAAAGATCTACCAGCAGAGTTATTCAAAAAACCAAAAAAAAGTGTAAATACAGTTCAGCATGGGCTGGGAAGAAGGGAGAACTTAAACACCACTACAGGTCTGGATGTGATGTACACTGCATCAGCTGATCTTCTCAGGGACTCTGCAGTAATGCTATGGGTCAATTCCTGGGGGGCAACCCTTAATCAGGAAATGTTCCTAGATGAGGTCTGCACTGGTTTTTACCATAAAACACAAGTATCATATGTTAATAATATCAAACAATGTGTATTTGTCTTTAAACAGCCAGCTTCTGAGATGTTCTGGCCAACATTTTTGCATGGAAGTGGGACTGGAGAAGGAACCACAATACCACATGATACCATGAGTTGCTATTGGGTACAGAACCCAGTGTATGTGGAAATGTATAGCTCAAAAACATAGCAGTAAAAACTAAGAAGGGGTTCGCAGTTCTATATCTTTGCCCTTTTTTGGTATAATTTGATATACTTACTCAGTTTCAAATGATAGTAGTAGTAGTGTGTAATTACTCTTTAAAATGACATCTATTTTTAGTAGGTTTGAATTATTGAGAACACCGGAATGGTTTGAGGACACGCTGTTCAGTGAGCAGGGCACGTCAGTGCTGTGCGTCTGGGAAAGAGAGGGCTGGCAGGTGCCTTTGCCACTGCTCTCTCTCTGAGATGCAGAGCTGAGCCAGGACAGGTGGGCACAGTACTGACAGAGCAGGAACCAACATCAGTATGTCACCGAGACCTCAGAAAGGCTGTGAAATCCTGCCTATCATGAGTTCTGTCCTCTGACTAACAGTGCAATCTGGATGGCCAGTAGTCATGAAGTACTTACGTCAAGTCTCAGTGTTGAAGAGAATGTTGAATCTGCACTTCACGTGAAAATAAAAATATTGAAATCAATGCTAATTTTAGCATTGACTGAATGAAGACTAGGATTTTACCATGCTTTTATCAGAATAACACTAGGTAGACCAGGACATAGCCATTAGTTTCTCAAATAGTGTCCTTTGATTTCTTTGGTGATGTTATGTTCATTAAAGGAAGGGAGGAAGGAAGATGGTTGTCCTTAGTGCTTCCTGCTAGAAATAAGCTCAAACCTAGACTGAAGTTTGGAGCTGGAGTTCTGTTTGGTCCTTCTTTTTCCTTGGAAACATGCAATAGAGTAGAAAATAGTTTTTCCATTGTTTTTCTGATGTTTAATTTTGTTCCCATAGTGACAAGTGCTTTGCAAATATCTTAGGGAGATGCTCTGTGCTGTGAAGAGAAATCCAGAGGGACCTGGACGGGCTTGGGAGGTGGGTCTGTGTAAACCTCATAAAGTTCAACAAGTACAAGTACAAGGTCCTGCACCTGGGTCAGGGCAATCCCAAGTGCAAATACAGGTTGGGAAGAGAATGGATGGAGAGCAACCCTGAAGAGAAGGATATGGGATTGTTTGGTGAATGAGAAGCTCATAATGATGTGCACTTGCAGCCCAGAAAGCCAACTTTGTTCTGGGCTGCATCAAAAGCAGTGTGACCAACAGGATGAGGGAGGGGATTCTGGCCTTCAACTCCACTCTGGTGAGTCCCCACCTGGAGTTCTCATCCAGTTCCAGGACCCCCAACATAAGGAGGGCTTGTGCCTGTTGGAGTAAGTCCAGAGGAGGGCTACAAGGATGATCAAAGGGCTGGAGCACCTCTCCTGTGAAGGCAGGCCCATAGAATTGCAGCTGTTCAGCCTCTTGAAGAGAAGGTTCTGGGAGAACTTACAGCACATTCCAGTGCTTCCAGTATGTCAAGGGGCTACAAGAAAGCTGGAGATAGATTTTTTATGAGGACATGTAGTGATCAAACAAGGGGAATAGCTTTAAACTGAAAGAGGATAGATTTAGTTTGGAAATGAAGAAGTTCTTTCTTGAGGATGGTGAGACACTGGAACAAGTTTTCCAGAGAAGTGGTGGATACGCCATTCCTGGAAATGTTTAAGGCCAGGTTGGATGGGGCTCTGAGTAATCTGGTCCAGTGGAAGGTACACCTGCGCATGTCAGGGATGTTGGAAGTAGATAATGTTTAGGGTTCCTTCCAGCCCAAACCATCCTGTGACTCTATTTCATAAATGATTTCAACACACAGAAGATTCAGAAAGGAGTCCTGCTCTTTTTGTCCCTTCTGCACCAACAAAATATAATTTCAGAAACTGAGTCCAAGATTATAAAGAACATATACGTGCCAATCTGGATGATGGGGGAAAAAAGTAATCAAAGACTGACAGAAAAGGATAATATGCTTGCAAAAATTAAAAAAGAAACCTAGTCTCATTTACCTAAATGGAATCTTATTATATCTGTATTTTGAAACTGCAATAAAAATGTTATCATCCACTTCTGTGTCTACAGCAAGGTCACACAAGATATGGGGACAAAAAGCAGATTCGCTCCAGTTGCCTAATTGGACAGAAGTAGTTGCTGAATGCCAGCCTGACCTAAATGGAACTGAAGGATTTTCACCAACCTTTCAACCTTTTGTATTTTCTAAGGTTAATCTTCCTTCCTTTGTGATTCCTTCACTAGACTGCAGCTGAGAGAACAAGAGGTACAGCTGAACTCAGAGCATCTTTCCATGCCTAGCTCATAAGGAGGTGGTTTGCTTGAGGCTAGAGCTAAATGACCTGTTCATAATCAATGTTTTTCAATTAATTTAATCTTTTTTCGTGCACATCAGTTTGTCATGAAGAGACGAGATTATATAAATACATTCCTCATCTAACATCATTTGATGAATGCTTCAAGAAAAAAATAAAGTAACTGTCTTTGTATTCATAAAAGCTGTCACTTCAAGGCTATTTGCCACTCGTTATGACGTCACTGCTGAAAATACACTAAGCAGATGGGCTTGTCTGGATCACTCTGAAGTCGTCCCCCGGAGAGGGCAGAGCAACAGGTAGCATCTACTTTGGAAGTAAGCTTTTGGGTTTCAGTCCCTACTAACCAGCTAAGTTGGTTCAAATTATCTCTGCAGTTCCAAACTAGAGATGGAGAATGCACCCAAGCTGTTGCATTTTTCATGGATATGTTAGCATGAAATATGACTAGAGCAAAAGTTAGAGCAGGGCTGTGTTTTGCCTCTTCCTTTGCCTTGAGATGACCACCCTTCCCCCTTTTCCTAGGAATCCACCAAAATAAAGATGTCGAAGGTGTAAGTTGGAGGGATAAAATACGGTAGATTATATTCCAGCCCACCAGTACAATGAAGTCTGCTGCAGAGGGACATATTGTCAGGAGAAGAGAGATCTCAGGATCCTCAACCCCATGCAAGAAAGTGGTGTGATAGATGAAACTGATGGAGGGGGCTGCAGCTTTCACAAAGAATTGAGAGTATCATTTAGCAGCCAGCCTAATTTGCGTTCTATAGGTTGTTTTATACCAGTTAAGCAGATATAATAACAAATCGCATCAGGAAAGCAAAATGCCTGAAAACACAATGCAGCCAGTGTTGGTTTGCTGTGCTGCTGCATGGATTTCCCCTGTTACCTGCTGAGCTGTGCAGGCGAGGGGTTTAGCTGTTTCCTCCCAGTGGCCGCTCAGATTAAAGGCCTGAGCTCTGTGACATATGGCTGCTCCAGCTGCAGTGGATCTCTCGGCTTGTTTCCAGCATGCTATAACTTCAGTTTACCAGAATGGCACTTAGAGATGCCCAATTAAAATGTCCCTTTTTGTCCAGGAAAATGCTTTTCCAATGGTACTGTATGCCACTGAATAGAATTCAAAAATCACTTAGTCTGTTATGACTTTTATTTTCATAAAGAATGCAAATATGAAATACTTAATGTGGTGTCCTAATTAATGCAAATATGCCAAACCCCTTTATTTTCCAGAGAAAATTATATTACACTGTTACATTTCCCCATTTCATGGCTGCATATTTTATATACTGTAACCATGGTTACTGTGTCATTAAAGTCTATTCAGAGGGAGTTGGGCATAGCATCGAGCTATCACTGAGAATGATTGCTTTAGTAAATTTAAAAGAAGCTCTGCAGCTAATTACTGTGAGTTTGTGTAAACTGGACCAATGGAGAGCAGGAAATTTGGAACAAATTATTGTAGAGTGTGAAGCAAATGGAGAATATTTTTATTTGATTTAGGAACTTGCCTCCTGTATCACAAGCCTCTTAAACTTTTAATTGTGTAAAGCTCAAGCCATACACTGGCACTCTGCTGATACAGGAACGCAGCCCTGGCACAACTGTGACATGAATGGTCTTAAATGGAAAGTACTGGGGATGGGCAGAAAGCTGGGGAAAGGACAAAGCATGCCTAGGCTGTTCTGATTTTGCATTGTTTGGAAATTTTAGAAGTAAATTTGGCTGTTTGGGAATTTTTCAAGCTGTCTCTTACCTGCCAATTAAGTATATGTTTCCTTCACATGGTGCACTATGTATTTGGATAGAGTGGGGCTCTCTCTTCACTCCTTAGCTGCTCAGAATTGTAGTAGCAGATGTAAAGTAGGATCTTGTCATCACATGTTTCCTTAATCTTTCTTCAAATACTGATATCCTTATCAGAAAACACCATATCCATGGCCACACAGATGCCTAGCAGCCTTTGTACTCTATGGAAAGCTGAATCTAACAGTTAAATATACTCCTACTCTGTATGCTACTAATCACTTTTGCAGCTTGCCCCCCCCCCCTCCCCCCCCTTTTCAATAGTTACACGATTTGAGGCATCCTGATATGTTAGTAAGAATTTTCCATTCCTCCCTGTACCCCTGTGCTGGTCAAATATTGGGAGTTTTTGGTTCCACCAGCCTTTGAAATATTTGCATGGGACATTGCCATAGAGACTGCAGTGACTGCACAGAAGTCAGGGTATGTGGGGTGATGGCTCCCATCAGCAGAGCAGTTGATGGCTTATCCTTGTCCTGTCCCTGTACTGCCACACACCCTCCTCCATCTGCCAACAGCCTGGAGCAGAATTTTCTGAGTTTCATCTCTTCTAATATTTTGCAGATACTGATGCTTACTGCTCCTCATGGACTGAGAAAATCTAGTACTGTCCTGATCCAAGCTGGTGTTTACTTTGTATTGTGTTGCTTGTGTTACACTGGGTTACAGCAGACATTTTTCCTTCTCAGACATCTCAGAGAATAAGCAGAAAATCAACAGCACCTTCTCCAGATGTCAGTGAGCACAAACTATGTCAGGCGCTGTAAAAACCTCCTGTCTCAACCACTCATCTTCCCCCTACTTTTAATTCTAACACAGGAGCTGTGGAGGGAACCACATGGTCTCCAGCAGCTTTGAGAAACACACTTCCACAGATGAATGGGGAAAAACCTAATATAAATCTTGAGCAGTGACTAACAATCCCTGTCTATTCACCATTATCCAGTTTTATCCCTAAAAGCAGCTCTGCACTGCCTGGCTATCAGTACCCAGCATAAAAAATTTGGCCTGAAAGGATGTAAAATCTGGGTTTCCTATTGACCAGTGCCAATGTGGCCAGCCACAGGCTGGTGCAAGCAGCTCTCAGACAAACAGCTGCTAAAGTAGGGGTGAAAAAAATCCTGCCACTGCTAAAACACCATTGAGTCTCACATGCCTTTTTGTAATAAATAATAAGGCGTTTTGATTTCAATACTGTTAATTGAATAAATAAGATCAGTAACACAACACAGGCCTGTGTGTGACTCCATTCTCCCTCACCTGATCACCAACAGAGTTGCAATTTTGAGGCTCAGGCTCTCTGTCAGCCTTTTCGGCACTAAGCGGTCCTTTCTTCTTTTTTTTTTTTTTTTTTCCTGCATCTGTTCACTTATCAAATTTTCCAGCAGGATGCCTGAGCCCTTACCTAGGATAATACCCTGTCAGGATGTAGGTAATGGCATGGTGTACTATAACATTGGTGTGTAGCAATGAGGCAATGAAATATCCAGGTGGTATGTGAGGAACATTGTATTTATCTTTCAGTGGTATTTTTGCATCATTTTGGAAAAGGCCAAGTATGCCTGTGATGATGTGGTGTTATCAGAGAACATATCAAAACCTACTTTGCACTCAGAGGGTTAACAGTGGGAGAGACAAGCGCTTCAACATCACCAGCAGCAGGTGATCCTGCACCTCCTCATTTGCAATAATTCAGCAAAACCAGCCTCCAACCCTGTTTGGAAAGTGTGGGCATCACCAGTGTGCTTGGAGCTGTCCTCCTGTCTTGTATTGCTCCCAGAGCAGAGTATTAACTACTTACTGGAAATTCAGGGTGGAAACACACTCCATCTCAGTTAAAAGCCTTAGAAACATACATGAGACACACATTTGTGTGGGGAACCAGAGAAAAATTGCCCTCCTGAAAAATGTGGTAAGCACATAATCCTCCATGTGACAGGGGCTTGCAAAAAGTACAATGAAACAGAACTCCAGAGCACTCCACTTGATACCTCAGTCTGCTGTTCTTTTCATAGCTTCTGCTAAACCCACACTGCATTTCCCATTAAGTTAGTAAATACTCATTTCAGAGAAACCTTGGTGCTTTTTTTTAACATTTCCAAAAATAAAGCGTAACCAGAGGGTTCCAGTTATATAACATAAATATTTTATTATCTTCCACATTACTCACTCGCAGAAAAATAACCTAGACACACTTTTGGCCTCTTTCATTAGATAGCCTTGAAAAATATGATGCCATACTGCACAGGTTGTCCTTCTACATAACCATGGTATATTGCATTATGTATACCTAACCCTTTGCCAAGTTGATGCTTGAAAAGACAGAAAAAATGAAAGTCGGCTTCTTACACCAACTCCTATTGCTTTTTATCCAAAAATATTTGTGCCTGACAATGTATTCTTTCTGCTTTATGGGCATTATTTTTTTGATTTTTCAACAATAGAGTATTGTAATTTCTGATAGGTTCATCTTTCCATACCACAGAGCTGTAAAAATTAAATTACACATCCTGCAGGTCTTGGTCTTCCCAGGCTAAGTGCTGTGCCACAGAGAGAGCTCTGCTGGGTTTGCCAGGTTGCTGCACAGATGTAGCTGCTCATGTGTTGGAGCATATGCAATGAGCCATCGTGCCACAGTCTCTGGGCTTACTAGCAAAGGGGCATCTCCATGATTTTATTAGTTTGATGGTTCTCAGTTCCAGACTGTTCTGGTTTTGGCAGGGATAGAGTTGATTTTCTTCATAGTAGCTGGTAGGAGGCTGTGCTTTGGTTTTGTGCTGAAAACAGTGTTGATAGTTCAGGGATGTTTTTGTCACTGCCGAGCAGGGCTTACACAGCATTTAGGCCTTTTCTGCCTCTCATCCCACCCCACCAGTGAGGAGGCTGAGGGGGCAGAAGGAACTGGGAGGGGACACAGCCCAGACAGCTGATCCCAGCTGACCCAAGTGACATTCCAAATCATACAGCATCCTACTCAGCATTTAAAGCTGGGTGAGGAAGGAGGAAGGGAAAGATGTTTGGAGTAGTCGTCTTCCAAAGTCATCATTACACGTGATGGAGACCTGTATTCCTAAGGATGGCTGAATACCTGCATGTCCATGGGAAGTGCTGAATCACTTCCTTGTATTGCTTTGTTTCTGTACATGGCTTTGGCTTTACCAAATTGAACTGTCTTTATCTCAACCCACAAGTTTTCTCCCTTTTACCCTTCCAGATGGCTAAGGGGAGGACAATGATGAAGAACCTGGGAACACACAGTGCCTTAGCACGGACTCAAATGCTTGTTCATGCAGTTCAGACAGATTTGGGGCTGATAAAGAAATACACATCACAACCCAGGCTGCCAGCAGCCATCGGATTTTCTGTTTTTCCTTCCCACTGCCAGGGGTCTTTGGGAAGCAACCACCAAGCAGTGTTTTGCAGCTTGTTCTCAACCTCAGACAAGAGAAATGACCTGTGCATTAATGGACAGACTGCCATCTTTGCAAACATACCAGGCTTAATCAATACAAACAAGAAGAACACCCTTACTTGGCTGCAAGAGACATGTTTTCCAGGAATCAGGAACAGATAGGGCAACTAGATAGTCAGCCCCTCCAGAATCATCTTCTGCAAATCTTCTCCGCACATAATTTGGCAATTCCTCTATTTGTACAGGATTTCCAATTGTGTAGGAATTTTTCCTGAATGTCTGGGCCTCTTCCCATGCATTAAGCAGTTGCACAAAGTGCTCACACAACAAGCTGGACATGTCCATCAAGGGTCACTGCACATCCAGAAATCCTCAGTGCATCCACAGCATCAGCATTCAGCATATGAGCTGCTGGGTTGACCTTCTCCAAAGGGCACATGTGCTTTTTAGTCTTATGTTAAAGGCTCAAGATGTCTCAAACATCAAGGACCAGACAGAGGAAAACCGTACCAGGCTATGCAGCAGTCCAGCCTGGAGCTTGCTGCAGAAGGAGCCAGAGGGGAGGGGGTTATCACTGCAGAGCCAGCCACATCAAAGGACAGGTACCAAGTTGTCTAAGAAAACCCTCATCAAACACTTCATGCACCTACCAGGAATCACCCAACACAGTCCTTATTGTTCAAGCACTTCTTGAGGCCATGTCAGCTGGGCATAATGAAGCTCTCCATTTAGTAGATATCAGGACTATTTAAGGTTTGTTAACATTTACAGTTGACTTATTTTTATTTGAATTGCATGCCAGAGATACCACTAATATTTTGGTATTCTTGCCAAGGAAAACTTTTAATATTTATAGACTTTGAACATGCCAGCTGGCTGTTGCTAAGAGTTTGAGTTCTCTTCAAGACAAAATTATTGGAGCCATTAATGTAAGTCTCATTGACAGTTTACTTTGGCTTTCATTTCCAAGACATCAACATTAGCATTTATGATTTATTTTGCAGTCTTCTGCGGGGAAAAGGAAAGCCCTCATCTCTGCATTCATATTAACATTTACATGAATCAGCCAGTAATCACTTGGATCTAAGAGCTGCATGTCATGTTTTAAAGAAGACGCAGTTGAGCTCCCAGGCACAAAAGCAGTAGATTGGGCCATCCAGGAAATGCACGATAGGCCACCAACTGCAAGCCAATGCTCCAAAAAGTTGTGGTCCATGGAACAGGCAATGCCATGAAATATTCTCATTGGCAAATTTTATCTGTTGGTCTTAGAACCCTGCCTCTTTTCCCAAAAGGATTAAATGACATAGTGTCTCTTGTGCTTCTTTTTCACTAGCTTTTAGCCCCAGATCTTGGTCCTTCTTTAGGCTTTTCAGGAACTCAAGAATTTAACCCTGAGTCTGTGCCTGGACTTCCTTATCTATGCTGTATCACTTTGAACTTTTTTACTCCTAGTCCTCGCTTTACTTCAGACATTTCTTCTTCAAGATCACCAACACATATGTTCCTATTTTGAGTGTCTCTCAGTTTTGAATGGTGGCATGAGCTTGTGCTGATGCTGGTTAAAAACACCTGTCCATCATTTAAGACAACTCTAAGAAAGGAAGCCGCTGGTTTGGTTTACCTGCAATACTGTCATGTTCAACACAGTTGTCATAGATTACAATGAAAGAATTATTTGATTTATTTGTTTGCAAACTACTATGTGTGATACTGCTTCCAGAGGGGAGTCGTGGGCAGGCAGGAGGAAGGTGGCTGTTCTTTGCGCAAGACAGCTGCCCAGAGGAGAAGCCAACCCTCCATGACGGGGAAATGGTGTTTCCACAGGGAATGACAAGTACAGCCCGGTGGGAGGAGCCTCCATATCACATGGGGGTTTGGTGTATTTCTTCCTCTGCATCTTCATGGTGCTCCAGAAGACTAATTGCTGCTGCAATTCAGCAGCAGGACTGTATGTTTTGCTCAGCAAAAGTAGTGCCATGAGGCCCAGCCAACCCTACAGGAATTTATCCAAACACTCCCTTGCAGTCAGGCCCCTGTTCATGCTGTCAGCTGTCACCACCAAGAAGAGCAGAGTGATATAATATAGAGAGGTTTACCTTTCCTGGGCATTGTGAAGAGGCCAATGCTGGTTACAGTAGCCCAGAAGCAACACTAAGTCACCTGTGCTTGACCTTTTCCAGGGTACAACGTAACCAGGTTACATTTGCACTACAATCTGCTCTGGAGCAGCCTGTGCTCCTTGAGCTCTTGCAAGGGTGGGTCTGATCTAGCAGACTTTCAGTCTCCAGAATGGGGAGAAATCCTTCAATCACCACAGTTGAACGATACTCATATCTTTAGAGATGGGAAGGGCATTGTTGGACAAAGCAGTACAAAGAGAAGGGAACAGTCACACCAGGTGTGTCCACAGACAGTGGCAGAGCAAGTCTTAGGAGGGAACTGTATATCACATCTCAGAGCCTACAGCCTACCCAACCCCACTGATCACCACCTCCAAAGGGCACAGGACAGTCTCAGATCTGGTATCAAAAGCATATTATTTGGTCCCCCTGACACTTGCAGACAATTTTGAGCTACAGATACTTTCTGGACAGCCATGCCACACTGGAGTTCTACATGACGCTTTCCTTCCTTATCTTTCTCAAGAAAAGAAGTGAGCCTGAAGATCCCTTTCACTCCCACACAGATAGCTATGAGGGCTGTTTTAATTCTGATGACAATTTTATGACCTTCCCTACAAAGAGTACTCTTTCTCTATCTTGCTGAAATTTCAGCACACTGTATACCTTCATAGCAATGCTGAAAGATCAGATGTCTTCAAATACCAAGGCATTAAATTATATTTCTTTATTCTAGTTTGCACTTGCGACTCCTAAAAATAAAAAAGCTTGTTGAATCCTGACTTAGTAAGTGAAGAAAAACAGTAGTCTCCTGTAGCAATAAAAAAATCTTTTGAATATATGTCTAGAATAATTCGTGAAGACTCTAAATAGAGTTTCTTTGCCACGTAGCAGCTCCTATTGCCAATGTCTTGCAGAAATATCTGGAAATCATATTAAAGGAAGTAAAGAAAAGGTGGAGGAGGAAGCTGCATGTGAAAACATTCTTTCCCTGATCCATATCTGAGTGTTCCCAGTCAACAAGCTCTCAAGTCTGCACTTGAACTGTGCATCAAAAGAAGCAGCCAATGTGTATTCTCTTGTCAAGCTCATTTCAAATTGATGCATCACAGCCGTGTACTAGCCAAGGTCATTTCAAAGGTGTTTACTTTGAATGCAAACTAAATTTGTCTCTCTTCACTCAGATATAAAGTCAGTAATATTTGTGAACCAAGCATTAAAAGGCAAAGGTCTGATTTGAAGCTGATGCTCACACTGGAGCTGGGAGCATTAAACAGCTGCATCACAGCAATATTTCCCTGGAAATGCTGACAGGTCTATACAATGGAGTCCAATTCATAGGCAAGGCCTTGGGAAATGTCCCTGGGGCAAGCTAATGATACCTCCCAGGGGCATACTAGAGCCCCTTCAAGGGCTGCCCTGTCTGCCTGTGGGTGGCACTTGGTTCCACCTGAGTGGCCTGACACCTTCACCTATCTCTTCTGGCCTGGCTTCATGTCACTGCCCATCAGCAGGCACAGCAATGCCCCCTCCCTAGAGAGGAGAGCCCTGTTACAGTCTGCTGCCAAAGCAAATGAGATCTGAAGCAGCCTGAAAACAGTCTTTTGCTGGACCTGAGGTTGCCTTCAACTTTGGCAGCTCCTGGGAGCTGCCAGCTTCAGGTACAGCAGGCCTCAGCTGAAGCACCTCATAATCTTCGGAGGTGCAGACTTGCGTCTGACACTCCATTTGCAAAAGGTGTCTCACAAACCATGGCAGTTATTGGGTGGCCAAAGGACATGTACCCTGTCACTACCAGACTCTGTGCAGACACTGGCACAGGCAGCTGTCTGGACAGACCAGCTTCTGCCAGCACCAGTGCATCTCAAGCAATTGCTGGCCAGCCTTCGCGTACGAAGATCCGGGGGAGGCCTCTTTCCTTTCAGACCTCCCAGCCTGCGCACTGGATTTTTTAGGTGAGACACAGGGCGCGCAGATCTGAGCCCACCCTTTAATCCCGAGGTTCAATCTGCCGGGCCAAAGCGATTCTGGACAGTGGCAGTGAGTTCCTCCTCAGGACGTAGGCAGATTGCCCCCTTGCAGGGCTAACGAGCTCTGCCTGCCCGGGGAGCATCCCCGACCGGGAATCGAACCCAGGCCCCGGCAATTTGCTATGCCGTGTGCTTAACCACCACACCACCAGGGCTCCCATCTCAAGCAATTAATCAGGAGCAAACACAACACTGCTGATTTTTTTGAACCTGACCTCCTCCCGTGTGTTTTGTTGGTTTTTTTTTTTTGTTCTTGTGTGATGCATAATATGAATTTTACTTTGTTCAACCTTCTGGAATTTTTAGTATCCATTTACAGTGTTACTAGGATGGTTTGCATGGCTCCTTTAGCAGGCAAATATTTTTCCAAATTGCTTGAACTTTCATTTGCTGTTTCTGTGATTATAGTGATAATGAATTAACAACAGAATGGTAGTCCCTGTGTAAATAAGGATGGTCATCTTCAAATCATCTCATATGTTCCACTTCATGACATTTTTATGTTGTGCAACATGAAAACAAAACAGTACCAAATTTACTTTAATGCCGCTAATGGAAGACAAAATGAGTTCTTTGTAGATAACTACTAGGTTCTTGACATTTCTGACTAAATACAGTATAGGGCTACATTTCCACTGTGGTACTGCAGCTGCAAGCATTTGCCTGTGTCTAATCAAGCAAGAAGTTAACCTTGAATATCAAATGCAAAATCTATAAGCTAAAAACTAGAACTAACTTGATTCCCTGAAGGTCACAGATTTTAAATAGAATGGAGCAAATCCATCTGAAAATAAAACACTCTGCATTATTCCACAGGTATAGCCTTATGTCTTTGATATGGGATTTTCAAACTGCTTATTAACCCTTTAAAAAAAATTGTTTTAAGTGGTAGTAGTTTGAGTCAGATCTATCTGTGCTTATTCAGGCTTTACTCAAGCCAGGACAGTGCCCCAGTGCAAGGATGTCATTGGATCTGTGCAGCCAGGAAGAAGGAAGCGAGTCTTTCCTCCTCCCTTGTATGAGCACAGAGGTTAACATAATCCAATTCCTTGTGCTCCAGTAAATGGTGAAGAGGATGCAGAAAAAATTTGGCTCTGCCGCACAGGAAGGTGAGAGCAGATTCCCCTTGACCAAAGGGGGCACGGAGGCCCAGATCATTGCATGGATGGAGTGTCATGCTCACTGGGTTTGCTCCACGCCTATGAGAAGAGCTCACCTCTCCTTCCAACTCTGCCCACAATGGTACTCACAGCCACAGTCCATCATCCTATGAACAGCAGAGGAAATTCTGACTGAGAAAACACTGCCAACTCAGGTCTTCTGAGATTCACAGGATAAGATTCAAAGGGTATATTTAGCAGCACTGTAATTTCTTTTTCCAGAACCTCATTTACAGACCAAATATTTGCAGTTCCTCTTCACAAAAATGTGAGGAAATTTGAGATCTTGCACTCTGGTTTGCAAGGACTTACTATGTTACCATCATATATCCTTTAATCACAGAGCAGTCAACATTCAGCCACAGATAACACATTACAGGTTCCAGTTGCATCTCTAGGCAGTGACATTTTCATCTAAATTTAGGTGTCTGAGCTCCTATTTTAGTCAATGGAGCTCAGGGCTCAGTCTGGGAGCCCAAACATTAGGGTTAAGGAGTCTTCAGTGAAGCATCTGAGACATCTGCATGGAAATGGTGGATGTGACCTAAACCTGCACATCTCGAAGATGCAGACTTGTTTCCTCTGAACTTGGGACTGGATTACACTGAACACTGCAGCAAGCCCACAGTCCCTGCCCTCCACCTTTCTCATGGGCGGTGCTGAAGGCTTCAGAGAAAAGCAGTCTTTGGTGGGCAGCTGCTTCATTCTTCTACCTCTGCCACGCTGAATGGGAGAGGGAAATTTCTCTCTTAACCTGCTTCAGAACCAATTGAACACCCTCAAATATAATGCACTGTGGCCCACTGAATGTCCTCCTCGGAGCTGTAGATGCTGGCCTTGCTTTTATTCTCACGTGAGCTGTCTCATCTTTCAATGAAACTTAGTGTGCTACTTGTCCCAGTTTCATCTCCCAGGCAGCTCCAGTGAGCCTCATGCTAAAACTGCAATCCCTGGGATTTGTTATAATGCTGTAACCATAGGGGAAATATGAAAGTGGAGTCCAAGTAAATTAGAGGCATGATAGGATCCTGGGCGTCAGGAAGGAGTTTTATTCATGTGAGAAGTCAATGCATCAACAGTAACAAATAAGACCAGGTCACCAGAGTGACTCGATGCTTCCAATTCAGCATGTTCGTTTGTAGTCTTCATTACTAGTCCCCCTACCTGGGAGCACAACTGTGCACAGAGCAAAAGGAAATATTTCACTGGAATTTTCCATTTTAAATTTTGTTTCATTTTTTAATGCCTGAGTAAATTATGTTTTGGTCAGCTATTTTGGTTTTCAGAAGAAGATGCTTTTAACAAAAGCACAATTTTATGTATTGTGACTGTTCTCTCCTTTCTGTGCCATTCTTTGTTGGAGTCCACCTTTGCACAATCCTTTCTGTATATAAAATTTCACAGATAATTGCTTTAATTTTTGTTCCCATAGGAAGAATGTTTTATGATAATCTGGAGCAGAACACTGCCTTTTCTGATGACCTCAAATTTCTTATGGGTGACAGTGGAAGAAGCTAAAGAACAATTTGTCTCTGTGTGTGTATCAATTAACACTTCAGAGACCTGAGTACTCTGTCTCTCTTTCTGTGCTAGCCCTCTTATACAGACAAGATCCTTCACACTGTTTATCCCATCCCCTGTCCATCTAGTTTGGTCTTTTTTAGAATAAACTGTGAATTTTTCAGACAAAACAGGCCATACAAGGGCTGGAGATAATCTCCTGTTCATGCTTGAGACAGTGTTCTTCTCTTGAAGTCACAGTAATTTTGATGGGCACTTCTTTAGGTGAAGTCCTTTCAAGTACGTGGGGACCTGGGCATGCACTGGTGGTTTGCTGGCATGGTTGTTGTCTCAGGGAGTTTGTTCTTGGCAGAGGGAGAGGGCATCAGGAATCTCAGTGGTAAACACTTACAGGATAACCTACCAAGGGGAGTATTTGTCTTATCAATTAGGAGATGTCTGTGCCTGCAGCAGAGAGGTTGTGTATTACCTGATTTTTTTTCCATTCCATTTGATTTCGTAATATCCTTGTAAGATGTAATGTTTCTTTCAATGCTGCTAAACTCTTGACCTCAATATTTTGTAAAAATGAGTGTCACAGTTTAATTATACACTGTGAAAGATAAGACATTAATTTTTAATCCTTTTCTTTTTGTTAAGAGTGTTGCTTGCTGGCCACAGTGTGCACAAACATTAGAAAA
This sequence comes from Vireo altiloquus, assembly GCA_013396875.1. Taxonomy (NCBI): domain Eukaryota; kingdom Metazoa; phylum Chordata; class Aves; order Passeriformes; family Vireonidae; genus Vireo; species Vireo altiloquus. The sequence goes on from VZRF01008733.1 coordinate 20,973, forward strand.
TAATCTCTTGAGCAACTTTTTCTCAAAAGATATGCCAACACTTGTTACTTTCTAGCCTCCAGATGTTACCTGTATGATAATTAGGAAGTGTTCAGACACTGTAATATTGCAACAAAGACATTTTACCACCTCCCCATGTAGCATCACTTTGCACCTGCTAAGATTTTTGAAATTGTATCTTTGGCCAACCACAACTGAAGTGTTAATTGCTCAGACCCAGACTTCCTCAAATCTAGTTAAATTTATTCTTCCTCTAACCTTCCCACAACTATTGTAATATTTAGTCAGATATTTTAAAAGATGTTAGAGAAAAGATAAGAGGATAAATCAAACCAAAGAATAAAATTGACAAATTGGGTTGTCAGTGACACTTTCTATACTTCACCATCCAAGATCCCTGTGGTTTGTGGCATAAACAAATTTTAGTTGCGTGACAGATTGTTATTTTAGTACTGAAAAATCCTCTCACTATTTGGGAGAGAAAATGCTCTGATAATTCTTATTAAAGTCAGTCTACAAATCATTAAGGCCAGAGGCTTTTTTTGATTGCATTTTTACAATAGCCATCTGGACTTCCTCTGGGGATTTGCGCTTGAACCTCTATTTTTTATAGTCACTTTACAGAAGCACAACCAGTCCAGAAAAATCCAAGACCTCAGATGCAGCTGAGCTAATGAATTACATGCAGTGATGTGCTTTGAGGGGTCTCTTAGGAACTCCTTCTTAAAATTCTACCACCAACCTAGAGGCAGGAGGGATAATATTTCTCCTCTACTAAGGTCCACCAGATTTGTGCTAAATCAGCAGTGCCAGAGTTGACTTATCCTTTGTGCTCTTAAAAACCATCTGAAGGAGAAATTGTTTTCCTCTGTAATTACTCGCTCTACTTAGACTGGAGCTGCAGCTTACCACAGGCACATATCATTTATTTATTTTGTGATAAGTCTGTTATTGACCTGTATCGACAGCGCAGTGCTTGCAGAGCACAAGTGGGCAGAAGTCATTTAGTGATATCAATCGCCTTAGCACTGGAAGCAGTCTCCCATCCCAGTGATTTCACATCTGCAGTAAGAAGATATTAAGTATTTTGGCAAGGGCATAATTAGATAGAAAGTGGCCTCTTTTGTCATTGCAGGACTAATCCTGAGGACCAGTCACTGAAGGAAAAAATTCCCATTGAAGGGAATTTCCTTCCCTAGAAGGCCTGGACAAAGTGCCTGTAGACTCTCTGCAACGCATCCATGGAAATGGCGTGTCATGGGGTGATGCACTCCATGTCATCCTCATCACAGCAGCTGTGTGTGCATTTTAACCCACCACAAATGCATAGCCACTGGAATTAGGTCAGCCTCAGTGCAGAGGGTTAAACTAGATTAAATTTTACACATTTGCTGCAGGCTGAAAATTCTTGTGCTGACAGTAGTTGTATATGTGAGATATTATTTTGGCAACAGCGACTTTATGTGAGCCCAGAAAGACCTTCAGAAATCTCTGATGTCTTCCTAAGATGGCAACTCTCAAGCTAATTAAAGGGTGTACATCCTAAAGACCAACTGGCCCCCCAGTAGAAAACATCTTGTCATTTTGGAAGTTGGAAGGCTAAAGCTATATTTTTTTTTACTTTAGATTTTCATGCCATGGTTACAAAATCAGTTTGAAACTGATTATTCTTTCACTACTGTTTTTTTTTTTTCTCCTCTATATTTGCAAGAGATATTTTGTTCTTCAGTCTTTCCCTTTCTTGTTGTCAGCTCTCTCTTTAAGCGTCTTCTGTCCTGTAAGTTCTGACAGACTGAATCCCAGCTTCTGTTACCCAGGATTAGTATTGGCAGCTAGACTGCCTCCAGTGCGTAGTGATGACCTGGAAGAAGGCATGTGCATACACGGGATGAAGCTCTCCAATAGCACAAAGATGGCTGCAGGATTAGTCAATAGAATGAGGAAGTAACTGTGCCCAGAAGGCACTGAATAGAGCACCAGCCAAGGAAAGAGGAGAAGTGCAAGCAGGAAATTGAGCAAGAGAAAAAATGTTAGATTAAAACCTGGGGTAAGTAAACAGGATGGAAAGGTCAGGGGATTTGGATGCAAACTGGCAAGGAAAGACCCATTCACTTGGGGGAATTCAGAAACCCAAGGGCGTTGCCTGGGCACTTGGGCTGGGACGAGACCAAAATCCCGGAATAGGATTGACAGCTTGGGATAGAGGAGGAAGGAGGTGGAGAGACCACAAGCTAGACAACAGGAACAACGATAAGAACATCATGTCCAACACTGTGCTTCCTCTGTGGAATTAAACACCTCCCTTCTGCTCTGGGACAGAGTTCTGGCACCCATGGCCAGAACAGCTGCCTGCACGTCGGCAGCTGTGAGTCCTGAGCACGGATGCTGGAACATGCTATTGGTTAACAAAACAATTTTATCCAAGCAAACCTGAAACCAAATATTTCATTTTCATTTTTGCTCAGTAGAAAAACAATTCTATTTTTTCATGAAGTTGTTATTTTGACCATAAAATGCTTTGATTTTGCCAAGAAAATATTTGTTACTAAATAGTTCCAACTGGAAGTTACCACTCTGCTAGGGACCAAATTGTTATTACAATCTTTTATCTGGTTATAGGTTTGCTAGGTCACATCTACAAATATAGACAGACTTCAAATCTGTGTTTTTCTTGAGAATCAAATCCCCTAACATAGTCCTTTCTTTCAGTGTTTCACAATGCATGATTTTCAGGCAGAAGATGAGAGCTAGTAATAGCTCTTGCTTGTATGACAGATACCTCGCTCTGAGAATCTAGGTTAACCCAGATTAGGACGGACAACAAAGTACAGTATATATTACTATAACCTGCCTGGCTTTGCCTTCCTCGTGTCCAAATGTGTTATCTGAGGCATACTAGGACTTTCCCAGTCTCTACAACTATATCACCAGGTTCTTCCCTGTGTTAAATCCATCTTGAGTTAAAACATATCCAAGCTGGGGTCAGTAGGTTTTGAATGCTTGACTGAAGAAAATTAATGGCTAAGACCAACACAGGTGAGAGCCTGGATTCAGCGGGCAATGAAGGGCGGGCATGAGGAACAGACTCATGGATGTCAGGTGTGTTTCAAGAAACCTATATCCCTATTTTCACAACACTAAAGAAACATTTATTCTAGTTGCATGAGTCTTTGCATTAAACTGTTGCAAATAATCTGCAGATCTCATTATTTTTCAGGTTATTTGCCAGGTCTGTAGGATTATATTGTGCTGTACAGCTTGTGCAGGGGGTCTGTGCACTTTATAGTTCACCCTGTTTCCTGGGCCTTAGTTGATGCTGGTTTTAATCAGTACCTCCAATTCTTGGCTGTCACATTCTATAAATACTGATTTAAAGCTATGTCATATCAAATACAGTAAAAATAACTTGTTCAAGATCATATTTAATCAAACGAAAGAAATTAGCTATAGGTTGGCTATTTTGGACAGGTAATATTATAACTGATTTTTTTTCTCTTTGCTACGGACATTAAAAGAAATGCTATTTTTAAGGACCTTCCTCCAAACTGCTACATTCATTATTGATTTTCTTTCTACAGTTGTTTAAACATCAATATCTTACCAACCACTTAATGAAAATGCAGTTTACTAGAAGTTATTTTTATCTTACTCTTCTTAAGTAATTTAGTTTATATCTCAGTTGCATGGAAAGGTAAGAGTATGGGGAGATTAAAAAAAGCAAATACCTGTATTCTTGAATGTCTAACCTTTAGCATTAGAATTAGTCAAAATGGCTCTTACCTTACTCTTTCACTTTCCCTTCTCTATTGATATGAACAACACAGACGCAGGTGTACTGCAGGATATTTTGAAGTGAACAAAAAAGTGTTTGTTCAAGAAGAGGCAATGTCCAAAATTCATTTTGCAACAGATAAATGTTATCAAATATATTTTTTAAATGGTTGTTTCCTGCTTTTCCATTGGCTTTGGACTAACCTTTTACAAAAATGTTCTTCTGTACAGGAAAGAAATCATTCCTGAAGGCTTTTCCTCTGTACCTTGCAGTTACATATTGGCATTTAGACTTACAAGTCCTAATTAGCAAAACTCATTTTCCTCTGGGAGTTAATAAAATGATAGCAGAAAGAAAAAGAGCTGCTGCATTTCAGCATTGCAGTCACTCTATCACAGAGCTATCTTAGTAAATCCTTTAATTATGGACAAGCCATCAGGCTGCTTAATGCTTCCATGCAGTCAAAAATGCAGAGCATTCAGCATCAGGACGGCTCCCTCCTCCCAGATCACTCCTTGCCCTGGTAGGAGTTACCCCCAAAAGGCAGACCAAGGCATGGTCCCCAATAGCTTGTGGTCTTTTTCATCAAAAACTGTTGAAAGAGGCAGTTTAGACTAAACTCTTTGGGTCAATGTATGTGCTATGTGCATACAGGGAGTCCTGGACACCAGGATTAAGGCAATTAAAAAGGTTCCTTGAACACTACTGTTTATAGCCATTTGCAATAAACTTGGTAGACTACCTAAACACACACAGAAAAGGGAAGAAAGGGGAAGAAAGGGGAAGAGACAGATAAATTATTTCTTGAGGAAAAGTGCAACAAGGATGTAAAGCAGAAATATCCTTCTCCCTACTGGACAACATTAAAATGTTCTCAGCAATGAAGGAATTAGTTGGTTGCACCAATGTTGAGGAGAGAGTTTCACAGAGATTAGCAGCAGTTTTTTTACTTTCCTAAGTAGAATAGGGTTTTATCTTCAAAACTGGCCTTACAAGTAGCTTTAGAGAGTCTCTTTGTGCTTAGTTAGGAGGTCAGAGTACACTCACCAGAATCAAGCAGTGCATTGCTGCCCCTGCACTCACCTGTGCCCATAGCCCTGGGCTGAACGTAGCAAAGTTGACAAAACCGCCAAGCAGCCGGACAAATGTAAGAAAACATTCTATTCCAAACAAGAAATAATTGATCTGGTTCTCTCTGAGGACAAAGTCTAGGTTAATTCACCCTAATGTAATATTATAATAATATATAATATATAATATAATAATATAATTTGTATAATGCCTTCCATATAAGATTTCAGAAGGACGTGTTGTGAGAGAGAAGAATAACCTTTCGGTTTCAATCTTTTTACATCCATTTGAAAGGTTTCCCACTTCCATATTTCTAGGTGTGCAGACCCACTGAAGGTAGGGATATTACTGATAGGACCTGGAGTGTCGGCAGTTTAAACTGCATTACTGAAGTTGGAAATGAGCAGACGGAGAGCAAACAGTTAGTAACAGTGTTCATACTCTGACAACCCTAACCCCTTACTGTGTTAGCTGTAGCAATAATGGCTACTTTGTTATTTAAAATAAAACAAAAAGCAGAGGAAAACAGAAAAAGTGCTAGCTTTAATTTCTGTTACTGGGAAGGAAATGTCCCACCAAGGTGAGCACCAGTTTCTATCCTTTGCCTTAAGCTCTCAGTTTCACCTCTGTTGTCTTGTTTTATTTACAAGTGATTTGCAACACAATTTTATCTCAAAGTATGGTGGAAGGATGCATCCGGGGATTCTGATGAAGAGCAAGATCATTACAAATGGTCTGAAACCACCATTCATATATTTTCCAAAAGCTGCTTGAAGGAACATTAATAAAAGAGGATTGCAAGTGGAGCCTTGGGTACTTGTCTTCTGTATGGAGAAGGATCTGAAGGGTAAGGTTTCAGAAGTGAGCAGTTAAGTGGTTTTAGGAAAGCAGTTAATCATTGGTAAGAGTCTTTAAAATCTCAGTGGGATATTTTAGCACTTGCCAACTTTTTTTCTTCTTCTTCTTTTTTTTTTTTTTTTTTTTGGTGCAGCTTTAATTTAGTCTGAAATCAACCTAGTTAAAAGAGCACAAATCCCAGGAGTGTGCACCATTATTCCAATAAAGCGGATCTCCTCTGCTGGCATAAGGCAGTTTTATATATCCCTCTTGAAAATAGTTAAACTTTTTCACAAATGTTATGTGTAAATAGCTGGAGAAAACTGGCAGCAAAATCAGAAGGAACCTTCTGGAAAGCAATGACAAATTGATTTTTGCTTTTTTCTTTCTTCATAGATCTGAAGAGGGAGATCCCTGACCGCAACACAGATATTGCCTCTGCTGAGATAACAGAAATTATGAGAAGATCTGATAAAAAAGTGTCTGAAGAGAAAGATGTAAGCAATTACCTTATTTTGGAATGCAGATGTGGATGTTCTTCAAATCTTCTTTTTAATTACATTTTCTCTATATTTTTTAATATCTACTGTGCTATTTAGTTATTTCACACTAGTGTTTCCAGAGAAAATATAGTCCTGGAGATGTGCTAATGGAAGAACTTCTGAGACCACATCCCTAACCCAGGGCTCAGAAAAATAGGTGACTTCTCATGCATCAAGGAATCACAAGATGAATTCCCAGTAGTTTAGAAGTACTCATGTTAAATGATGTGCATGTCTTCTACTGAGGCTTTATCTCATGTTTGTCATGGTCTAAGGGCATGTACACAGCTACTCATCAAAGCCCATAATGCCATAAATTGTTAGACCACTTCTGTGCCTCAGCCCTCAGCCTCTGACAATGAGGACAGAAAATATGCTCTCATCTACCTGAAATGTGCACATATCGACTCCATGTATTACCACCACAAAGCTCATAAAGTAGCTGTCACTGCGGATTACCATCAAATGGGTCTGTCTTATGGTAAAAAGTAATGTTTATAGAACAAAAAAAAAAATCATTTCTTAAGCCATGCCTTTTCAAATCAATTAACTTCTATTAAAATCAAGTGAAAGTAGCGTGTCAAGAAATAAAAATGTAGTCAATGGTTGCAGAAAAACCAGTAAGAATGCTGGAAAGCAGAAGAAAGAAGTATAAGCTCTCACTGTGAATCCTTAATAAAAGAGCCAGTATGGTCATAGATGTGTCTAGATATGTCAACACCTCAGGACCCATGAGTCTTGGGATTTTCCTCTGTCCATGTCTTCCTGATTGGACTGAAACTGCAGAATATTTGTACAAATCAAGACTTCACATTTCAGAGTGGATATAGAAGAATTGGAGGAGATACTAGAAAAAATAAAAATTGCCAAAGCTCTAGAGATATTTCTTACAAGGGTAACTGTAATAGGCTTAGCCTGTTTAGCTAATAAAAACCCCCCAAAGAACTGAGAAAATATGGGATTGAGTTTCTACCAACTAGTAAAAATAGAGGTGGGGGAGGGAAGGCAGAACTGCAGATAAAGCCAGAGAAATGCAAATTAGAAATTAGTAATTAAAATTTAACTGAGAGGGCAGTTAGTCCTTGGATCAAATTGCCGAGGGAAGTTATGGGTTCTTCACCTCCTGATCTGTCTTGAAGGGCGTCTTTTACTCAGAGAACTCAGCATAAAAATAATGGAAAAATCCACCAGAAAGTTATCTGAACCTTTTCCCCCTGAAACTTTATGAATATGTGGTAGAAACGAGCTGAAAGTGTGAGCTAAAGACAACCATTTGCAGCAAAGCACGTCACACCAGGCCACTGGCAATGAAATGTTATTTCTCCAACAGTTTTCCAATGCAAACAAACATCTGAGATAATCTCATTCTATTCCATCCCCTCCAATGATGCACTCTCACCTTGACAAGCCACTAGGGTCCCAGATGCTGATTACTGCAGGAGGGAATATTTATGCCCCCCAGGGACAGCTTGGTGGGGCTAACAGGATGCGTGTTCTCAGCAGGATGCATGTTCAAGGATTGCTGAGGGACTGTTTTGGGAAGATGAGCCCTCTCACTGCCTCTGGAAAGGAGGCTTAGACGTTTGGAAGAACTCCTTTTCCTGCCAAAGCTGATAGACCCATCAGAGAGCAAGGGATTCTTTCCACAGGGAGAGACTCACTGTAATATTCACTATGGATGTTTTGGTCAAGTCTGGATGTTGCAGGTTTGCAGGCAAAGCTCTGAAATAAATTTAAAGCCACCTGCAAGAGATAACAAGAGCCAAGAGCTGAGTAGCACAAACCCCTGGCACACCAGTAGCTATGAAGAGGACACTGAGCTCAGCCTGAGGGCACTGGCAGAGGCATCAGGGTGGCTTGAAGCAGGAAGGGCTCACAGCTTTCTTCAGCACCCACTTGCCTCGGAAGCTCTCAGGGACTGGAGTTGGGATGCTGGATGTTCAGATGCTGGCTGTGCTGACATCATGCTCAAGGTGAGATCTCCACCGCCGTTGCCCCTCTGGATGATGCCGTTCCCATGCTTTGTGTACAGGGAGCGCAGTGCCTGCTGCCCTGTCACCCACAGACCATGCCAGTCATGGCCAGCCACCCTCACCATGGGTGGGATGGATCTGCTGCCCACACACACTGCAGCAGGCATGGGGCAATGGCAGGCATGGAGCAATGGGGAAGGGACCCATTAGTGGCAGCAGGACAGGTACAGGTGGTGGCAGGTGGTGTTGGGCACGTGTCACAGGGCGGTGTTGGGCGGTGGCAGGAGGGGTCGGGCACGTGTTACAGGGCGGTGGCAGGAGGGGTCGGGCACGTGTCACGGGGCGGTGGCAGGAGGGGTCGGGCACGTGTCACGAGGCGGTAGCAGCGCAGAGCCCCTGCGCGCCGACCCCCGCCCAGCAGATGGCGCTCGCGCCGCGTGCTCCCGCCCAGCCGCGCTCCCCTCAGTCCCGCCCCGCGGGATTCTCACCGCGCTCCCCTCAGTGCCGTCCTGCAGTATCCTCACAGGGCTCCCCTCGGCTTCCCCATGGCTCCCTGCCGGTGTCTGGGCTGCTCCCGAGGGCCGCGGCCGCTCGCAGCGGGACCCGACGGGGCGTCTCTGCCGGGCAAACAGTCGGCGCCCCGACTGCGGCCCTCGCCGCCAGCGGCCGGGCTGAGCGCCCAGAGTCCCCGGCTCCCGAAACAGCCCCGCTGAACAGCATCGCTTAGGATGGTGGAGAGTTTCAGGCTTTGGAGTCAAACTGATAAGGTCACTTTTATCCCACAAACTCCCAGTTTAATTAGAGCTATAGGTGGGCTTTATTTTACTTCCAACGAATCTCTCTTGGGGGACAAAGAAATAGGATCCTTCAGGATCCTTCCAATGCACATAAGTGAAGCAGACCATTCCCTCATAAGAAAGTGAAAGGAAAGGGGAAAATGGCCCTTAACTCGTACAGTCCCATCTAGTAACATGATGCTCACATGTGGAAATCCCAGTAATTAAGATGACTCCTTGGGTACCATCCTTGACTGTTTTGTTTTCCAGTGTCCCTCTACTTACTGGCCCTTTCTCACGGCAGGATGTCATTGGCCTACAGGTCCACGGCATGGCTGATTACTTTCACTTAAAGTCCTCCATTCTTTTTCCTATCCTGAGCCCACGCCTCTGTAAGTATCTGCAGAACTACCTCATTGTCCTCTGATCAATCCTCGCTTTCCTTAAAAGCTCTTATTTTTCAAAATACCCATGAAAAGTGACAATACATTGACTGATGGTACCTTGGGATGATTTGCCAGTCACATTTAGTAAGACTTCCGTATTATTTTTCTGCATTCCCCATGTCTCTGGATCTATTTGTATTCTGTTGTCTAAAATTTGGGTTATAAACTCTTTGGAAACACAATATTGCAGACATATCCCTGTTCTATGTTTGCATGGGTTTTACACAGTGGAGCTGTGGTCCCTGAGCAGCATTTTTGGGGCTATAGTAGTAAAAATGGTTGTTATTGATACTATGCTGCCCAATACTGGAAATTTGTTCAATGCTTTTAATTATAAATCCCTATTCTGGTTATTTATAACATCGTGAATTTTTATGCTGGGTGTCTGCCTATGTTTAGATTTTTTTTGGAAAGTTTCAGCAACAATGGTTATGCTATTTCCCAGAAAAAAGATTATGAAAAAAGACATTGTTTTGCCAATGTTAATGAATTGGTTGTAAGAATTCTTTTTTGGAAACGCTAGCTACTCCATGCTTTGACTTGGAGGTTGGCAAGCTGAAGACCTCCTGGTGCCAGATATAGAAGCATTTGCCCATATTTGGCTGAGTTTTAAACCCTATTCCTTAGTAATATCATAGAGTTTGGCAGATAAATTCCTCAAAATTTCTGTCTGTCCCGAGCATGTGCTACCTTTTGCAGGCCAACTGCATTATCTCCACAGAGTAATTTATACCTTCTGCATTCCTAGCAGCCCAGGATTTCCTTGCAGATGCCTTTAAAAGTTGCAGCAAGATGGCTTGTGACTGGTGCCTCCTGTGCCCTCCAGGTCCACAGAGGGCGAGAAACCATCTCTCTTCAATCCAGGCAAGAAAAGACCAAGATCTGAGATAGATTTCCAGAGTGGACCAAGAGCTTAAGCTGGAAAAGCTTGGGAGCTGGTGGGTTTTGTCAAAAAGAAAATAAAAGGATAAACTTGTTGGATAAGGAAGGAGACAATAACCTAAAATCAGTAAGAAAGAAGGGGCTATATGAAAAGCTGGTAAGACTGACAAGATCAGAACAGAACAAAGACAGGGATGAAGAAACTTCTGCTGGTCATCTGAAAAGCCATAAAGAAGGATGAGTGCGAGGACATAGGTCACCTTTAGACACTAGGAATAAAAAGGTAGTTACAAAAGAAAGCAGAGCAGATGAGACGTCAGTCTGGATGAAGAGAGACTTAGGGAGAGATGATTGAGCAGCCTAAGGAGAGGATTAGAAATGGCAGTTTGTGAGAACTGGTTGGAGGAAAGATTGAAACAAGGACCCCGGGAGGTGAAAAAAGTGGGTGGAAAGCAGACTCCCTAGATACAGAACTGATTTGGAGAGGCTAGGTGTAGAGCCAGGATCATGTAAAAGGAAGGAAAGGATAATGGAATTGGCAGAAAAAGAAGAAACAGGAGAGAATGTGGATGGGAACAGTAAGTTTAGTGTCATGCTGAATAATGTTTGAGTGTGGGACTTCCCATGCAGACAGACAGGAAAACAAAGCTTTGTGATAAGAAAGGATTAGAGGGAATAAAGGAAAAAACGTCATGAATGTGTCAAGGGAAAAAATAAAAACAAGAAAGAAAAGCCTTGTAAATTGGCACACATGATCTGTAACCATGAAGACTTGAAATTACACCCAGTTGCTGAGACTTTCTCTGTCTCCTTGTAAAAAGTATCTGTGCAGTTCTCTTTCAGACTGCATCTCATGCTCCGTTAGAAAGCTGGCCCACCCAGAAGGTGACTGTCTGGTCTTACTGTCTCTGGGTAGGAATTTCAGCTCCACCAATGATCCCTCCATGCTGTCAATATGATTCCACATAGAGTAATTGAGGAGAGGATTTTGCTGGCTTTTCAAAGAACCTTAAAAATTGCTAACATTCCCCCCCACCTTTTTATAAAGAGAGCTGGCTGCAAGACAGCCTATTAGATGCTAAGAAGCATCAAAATTACAGATACCAACTATAATCTTAATTTAATGTGCTTCTGTGTAACTGCATGCAGTCTATTTGGAATTCACTTTCCTGCTTTCGTTTCCTACACTCTCAACCAGATATATCTATATACACAAAAGTCATAAGGAACTTTGCACTGTAGATAATTAAAAAGTGAATAAGCAAAGAATCATAGAATATGCTAAGTTGGAAGGGACCCATTAGGATAATTGAGTTCAGCTCCTGGTCCTGCACAGAACACCCCAAGAATTCACTTCTTGATGTCTGTCAGGCTCAGTGCTGTGACTATTTCCATGGGGAGCCTGTTCCAGGGCTCAGTTACGCTCTGGATAAAAAGACTTCTCCTAACATCCAACTTAAACCTCCCTCTGATACAACTTTATGCCATTTCCTTGGGTCCTGTCACTTGTCACAAGAGTGAAGACATCAGTACTTGACCTTTACCTCGTGAGGATGTTGAAGATCACCTAGAGGTCTCCCCTCAGCCTCCTCTTCTCCAGGCTGAACAAAGTGACCTCAGCTGGCCATGATAAGGCTTCCCCCTGAGACGCTTCACCCTCCTCGCGGCCCTTCTCAGGATGCTCTCTAATAGTTTAATGTCTTTTTAATAATGTGGTGCCCAAAACTGCACCCAGGACTCGAGGTGAGGTTGCCCCAGTGCAGAGCAGAGCAGGACAATTGCGTCCCTTGCCCAGCTGGATACAGCCCAGATGCTGTGCCTGATGCACTGCATGGTGAAACAATCTTACTGAGCACTAGTTTATACTGTCCATTACAGTGTGTGGCATTGTACCTGTGTTTGGAAGCTCACACAGAATTAATGTGACTATCTGTAAACATCAGGAAATCTTAGGAAAGTACCTGTGATAATGGTCTGCAGCTCCAGTCTTTCTTTTGGAAGAGGAGATTACCTGAGACCTATATAATTTATATTCCCCGATTAATTAATGTCCTGTTGTTTCTGGCTTAGCTTTTGTATGAAGACATTTATATGAAAGATTAGGAAGGAATATTGGCTTTGGTGCATCCAATTCACTGATGACTTTCAGTTCCTACATCACTGTCGTTTCTGACATGGATGATGAGTGATACACCACTTTGATGAACGTAAGCCCTGGCTGAGATCTCACCACTCATGCCAGACAGCAGGAATTGAGTAGGGAAGGCAGCCAGAAGACTTGGAAGAATTTATACCAGCACTCTTCCTTGAGAAAGCATAACTGACTCTTGTAGCATGGTGAAATGCAGCATTCAGCATATTCCAGCTGCATACCTGGACTCTCCAGGAGAAATTCAGTCCAGAACCAATTCTTATGGTCACGTCAAGGCACATGCTCATGTCAAGGACTTTTTCTGCCAGATGCAAACCTGTAACAATCATCAACATTTTGGCCACCCAAAAGGAGGTTGATGTAATACTCCTCTGATGTGGAATCATAAATATACTGAAGATTGTGAAGACTGCTGAGGCTTGAAAGGAGCTATATATTAAAGGCTTATGAACTAACTGCTGAACCAGAGTGTAGGTCCACCCTTAACTGTGTTTCTCTGTACTCAGCAGTTTTCTTGCTTTTTCTTTGTACTTCTTCCATTCACAAACTTTTCCCACAACCCTCCCAAGCCAAGGGACTCTACAGATTCCTGGCAGAGGGAGCCATGCAAATGGATCTGCTTGCTTCTGAGATTAATGGACATAGCTTTTTTCAATATTCTGATATGTTTCATTAATGCATTATAGATACATTTATTCACCTGCTGTTTGTGGACTGCAGATCCCAAAAGAGGTATTTTTGAATGGGAAAAAGAAGGATCTAGCTCTGGCCTCTCCATTAGCATTCTTCATTACAGTATAGGAAGAAATGCATCTGGCCTCTTACTGGATGTGAAAGCAACAGTCTCATCTTGGTCTGACTGACCTTCCTGAAATATCTGAGGATTCCTGGCCTAAAAGAAGCTGGAATGATCTGTACTGTAGGGAGATAAGCTTTGTGAGCAACCATGTGACAGAAGGGAAATTTAAGAAGCAATAATGTAGGAAAGTGGTGGAGATGCAGACTAAGGGTTTCAAGTGCTGTGTGGAAACATGAACTGCAAACTCAGTTTGCTCAGAAAAAACTGAGCTCACTTTTGCTTTGCCATATGGACCAGGGTAGATGGCTATCAGAGCTTCAGCAAATCTCCCCAATTTGTTTTCTTTAAGTATTCACAAGTACTCCTCAGCCTGGATGCAGGAGATGCCACTGAAACGTGGGGTCCATGCATGTCACAGGAGGAATAATGGCAGGAACCTTGAGCCAGAAATGTGCAGCACAGTGGGCTCAAAGACACTGGAGGTGGACGGCACTGCCACCACCTCAGTGCTCCCTACATGCCCCCACATGCTGCTCAACGGGTTACAGGACCCTCAACCAGCAGTGGTTGGTGACAACTGGAAGAGGCTGCAGCTCCTTATCTCATATGTCTGTCTGCTGCATCTCCAGCAGCACTTGAGACTGGCTTTGCATCTTAGCCTGGAGTCAATTTTCTAATGCAACCCAGTGACTGTCGCAGTAGAGACTGAGAAATTGCAATAAAGCAGCATGGACTTTTTCAGAGAAAAGCCATTTATTGAAAGAAGTCTTCTATTCTTATAACTCAGATCACTTGAGGCAAGACACAGTATTGGTCCTTGCATGAACCCCTTTCTCACACCATTGGTTAATTACAGAGAAACCCGTTAGGATAACAAAAGTAAAAACACTTTCTGTGAGACAGATGTTCTTAAAACACTTTCAGATAGTTTACAAAAACTTTCCTCGGTTTTCCATGCTCTGACCGTGAGAAGGTATGATTTCCTGACTCTCACAGCTCAGGCTCTCACAGCTCTGGTTGTGGAAATTTTCCACAACCAGAGCTAAAAGCTAAGAATTTCCCTTTGACTAATTTTGTTAGAGCCCACAAGTGACAAACTCATTACTTTGGTCCCAGAACAACAACCTTTCAGGAGAACTTAGGTAAAAAACCTAATTCCACTTGAAGTGTTTTACAACATATAAGAGAAGAAAAATTAGAATTTGATATTTTTGGTGGTGCGACAAGAAGTTACAAACAGAATGGTGATAGATGTAGCTGAGGTGCCTGTCCTTTTTGACCTGCTTGAGATGTGGCAATTGCTTGGATCCCTGCCACCATAAGTCGTATGGCAGCAACCTCATCCTCACCGGCATTTTTTTTCATTCCACCAGAAAATGATTGATTGTTCTCTTCACATGTGGACTTTGTAATAATGATCTTTTTTCTCAGAAAGCTGGATTACTGGCCTGAGATTTTTCTGTGTATTCTTTAGGACCACATTGAAAGACCCATATACTTCTCTGAGAGAGTGCAGGATGTCTTAGAGGTTACAACACAGAGCAGAGAAGGGTCCTTAAGAGTGCATATGGTTATGAGAGAAGAATCAGCAGCATCTGGACAGTTTTGGACACTCAAAATTTAAGATAAAGACTAAATGGTGGTTTAGCTGATGATAACTACCCTATCAATCATCACAAAATCTTTTTTCCTGTATTTGAGTGACATATAATGTCATCAGATCAAAAGAAATCAGATGATTTAAAATGCAAGAATAAAAACCAGATACAATGGACAAAAGGCCCATGTTTACATGGTGCAAGACAATGCACCATGGATATTAAGATAACTCTGTTCGTTAAAAATGCAGTAGTTCAGGGGACCTATGTTATTTTATGTGAGGGTTCAGACCTATTTGTTATGCAACTTAGACCTAGGAAGTGGTATGGTTGGTTTTGGCTTCTTTGACATGGTTTTGGATAAGAATTTGGTATGTGGGCTTAAAGAGAGCTCAGATTGCAAACTTCAAGAACTCATCATTTTTAGTGGCTTGCAAAAGTGGTCCAAAAATGAAATCCTGTGGGAGAACTGATGTTTGAAGAAACGCCACAATTAAAAATGAAATAAGGAACATGAAGTAGCTATTGGAAAATGTGGTTCATTTTATAATATGATTGAATAATAGAACAAACACTTATGAATCCGCAACTAAGCCTGAAAGTGTGGGACCAGGTTTTAGACAGAAATAATATGCAGCCAACTATTTCAGAAATAAGTGAAGTGCTGTAATTGGTGAGGTCCTGAAATGTGTGTGCTGCCAGTTTTTAGATGCACTAGACAAACTTGAATTTGTATTTGTTTTGACTCAGTCCCCTGAAATAAATTTGGATCAGATATTTAAAATCCAATTATGTTATCTACCATATTTCAAATGCTAAAATAAACCCCCCCAGAAGGAAATAAGGTCTCCTTACTGCTTTCAAGTGGGTATTAGTGCTGGGAACAACCAAAGAACACTATCATCTTGGTATCCTCTCGGTTAACACGATGGTTTCACTTCACATTTGACTCCCACTAAAGCAATGGTATATTGGAAAAAAACCACAGGAATTTATTTCTCCCCAGTAAAAATATACATGATGCTCATTAAAACCCAAACAGGTTGCCAGTGTATCCACGTGCTTTATCGATTGTGTTGTGTTTTCTAAGTGAAAACTTTTCAAGCATTTGGAATTGAAAAAACAAATTCCAGTATGTTTTTATTTTTTGCTAGTGGTACTCAAGAAAAAACAAAGAACTGGGACAAATTTTCCACAGTAATCCTATTGTCCCCTAGCTTGAAAAGTCATCATTTACATTACTTCTTCATTGGAACAAATGATTCTCACATATTTTGGTATTATTTGAAATAGAAAAACACTGAAAACAAAAGGCAGGTGTTTAATCCCTTTCCTCTTTTTCTTTTAGTTTTGTTTTCAGAGGAATTCAGTGATGGTCTTCAGGAGCTTCTGACTGTAGGTGTGAAAAGGATAATAGGGAATGCCAGATTGACATCTACCAGAATGTCAGATAGACACCAAAGTGCAACATTTAGAGAAGAGTCACATCTATTGTACTCTGCTGGCATGGCAGGGAGGCCTGGAAGGGCTCTGGGATCTCAGACAATAAGCAATTCTCCTTAGCCTTCCTAATGTTCTTAGGAATATTTTCCTGTCATGTGAACATTTATCTCATATGAAAATCTCATATAAAAAACGATTTTCTTCGTGATTTAGAAAATACTGAATTGTGAAACAATGAAATGAATTGTAGAGCTTTCACTCAGACTAAGAGGAACTCTTGACACTGTACTGCATTGGATTGATTACTTCAGCTTTCCCTGATTTCTGTACTATAAGTGGAAGAAAGGATTTTAAAAAATTTTAATTGCTATTTTCCTTTAACTTGGGCTCAGCAGGAGTTTCATGTCATAGCAGCAGTTTGCCAGTTCTCACAATCGTCTCTGTAATAGCTTTGTTTAAAGTCTGGAAAAATGTGGGGTATCTCTGGATTTGAGCAATTTTATCAAATTTGGACCTGCCTGGTCTCAGTTTGGCTGCTGCTTTGCTTTCACCACTTGACTTTGTCATGATCTTTCTGTGGATGGAGCCACAGAAAGCACCCTGCTTGGTTGAGGTCCTTCCGCACCCTCTAGGTAAATAATGATCTCACCACAAGGTCTCTAATGACTTATTTGGTGGGGGTGAAATTCTTCCATCTTTTTTTGACTGACAGCCTGAAATGTTTTCTTTCATGTATCCATTTGCACTGACAAATTTGTCCCCAGCTCCCGCATCCTGCCTGCTCCAGTCTGGCCTGTGTCCACTAGCCGTACTCTCTATCTGGGCTGTAAAATTTCCTTCCTTTCTTGGCATTTCTAATAAGGCACTTCCTCAGCTCCAAGAAATCCACTTACTCTGTCCCAGTCTTGAAGAAACCCGTGGCCCCACATTCCCTTTGCCTGCCAATCTTGCTGCTGCAACTCTTTCTACTTTTCTCTTTATTTTTGTTCCTATGACCTGTGGGGCTTTTAAGTCCTATACAGTTCAGGTGGGGTCTTAAATGTCAAACAAGAGACCACTGTTACTATTATTTTAGGCTTAAAACATCATCATACTTTTTATTTGCCGTATTGTGGATACTGAGGGCTGTAGTGTAGAGAGCAAATACTTTTCTTAATATATTTCTAAAGCTTGAAATAAACAATGAAAACAAGATTGGAAATGTTGTCACTATCTTCCAGAATTTCCACTCTGGAATGATGAATTTTTTTCTTGTGTTTGTTTGATAAGAAATCTTGGCTGAGATTTTTTGCAAGCTTCTTTCAACATCTTGCAATCAAATTCTTGAACATTTGTCACCTAAGATCTGTGCCACTCACACCTCTGTCCCACCTACCCCAACAGGGCTTTCATGTCATCTCCGTTCTTATACCAGCATTTTTTCTCGTAAAGAAATTTTTCTGTGAATTCAGTCTTAGTCCCCCTGAAACCCAGTAATTCCAGAAGTAGGTTTATTTGAACCTTTTGTACATGCATAAGGACCAATCTTATGAGAAGTTTAGCTACATTTTTAGTTATGGATAGACATGCAATAAAAACACTGCATCAGTGCAGGCAGCCTGTAATGCCAGATAGTCCCCTTTATATCACCACTTCCTTTCTGTTTTTGTTATCATTGGAAACAAGCCCAAGGAGTGCATTGTCTCATCATTTGACTTTCCACATCTCCTGTGACAGTAATTTTCATCTGCCCGACATCTAAACATGCAGGTTGGCATCTAGGTAATTTAATGCAAAATTTGAAATTCCTCAAAGTAATTTAATTTTCTTTGGATCTGAGCCCATAAAGCTTCATGGTCTTTCTGAGTGCTCAGGTGATTTTCTTACCATTTTCAGAATGGGCGGAGGGAAGGAAAGGAAGGAGGGAAGGAAGGAGGGAAGGAAGGAAGGAAGGAAGGAAGGAAGGAAGGAAGGAAGGAAGGAAGGAAGGAAGGTTGATCAAACTGTACATTAACATAATGCCAGGAATAATTCTTTAGGATATTTTTACTAAGCAACAGTCAGACCCAGTTAGGTGACTACACTCAGATGTTTTGAAGCCATATTTAACCTTTCATGTGTTAAAACACTTTATAAAAGGTGAAGGAGTTTTCTGCACTGACTTAACCAGGCTTATCTAGCTGAATGGTTGAGTGAACATGCCTGATTTTAAAGGAAGGGAAATACATGCCATACACATGTATTTCATACTTCCGTATTTTTTTAACTTACTTTACTTCAAATACCTAGAAGTATCAATTCCCTTGTTCCCAAACTTATTTTAATATTGATACTATTTTTACCCAGATAATAGTGAAGGCTCTTTCTGGTCATTAAGAGGAGTAAAACATATTGGCACACATATAAAGCCCCAGGGGCTTTCAAGTAGCATTAAATCATACCTTTAATAAACTTGTGATTTCTCCCAACTGACTTCATTATCTGAAGATTGCCTTACCTGAGCAACTAACCAGAAGCATTATTTTAAAAATCAGGGTTTCTGTACTTCTTGCTTAACTTTTTCTGGAGTTCTTATGATATGCCAAAAATGTGAACTTTCACAACTCTGTCACATCATCACCTGGGCATTTTACTGCATCCATTTCACTTAAGGGCACTGACATGGACAAAATAGAAGTGACATGCCTGGTAACAGTGAAATATTTTTTGGGGGTTAGGGGTGGTTTGAGTACAATTAATTCAGTCCACTGTCAGTAAAAAAATTTAAATCACATTCTTTATCTAAAGTCATTGCTGACCTTAAAGGACTATTTTTACCTTTGCACTTGAATAGCTACTTGAGTTAGCAAGATCAGACTTCCACACTGCAAATCCCTTAGGAAAAGGTCCTATAGTGTTCTTGCCTTGCACATGCTTGGCATGGCAGAAACCATAACTGGGCTCCAGCCAAAGGCTCGTGACTTCCCATTTTTAGCTCGAGACCTCACCCTTTCCACAGGGCCATGAATGCTCTGGGAGTGAGCAGCAAGGGATCTGTCAGGAATGCTGCATGTCGTAAACACAGCCAGTGCTCCCAGCAGGGCTCATGGCCCTCATTCTAGGGATTGAAGCAAAATATTTCTTCATCACTTCTGAATTTTAGAGCAAATACAGAACAAGCCCATGGTCTCTCCAAACCTCAGGCAATTTACTTTGGCTACCAATACACCCACAGAAAGAGTTTTGCGATTTATATATTTATCCTTTCCTTACTTAGTATTGATTCTAAATAAAGAAGAAACCATGCTTGACGGGAAACCTATGAGTAAGGACATATGAATTAAAGAGTTTGTTTTATCTACCCACTTTCCTTCTACTGCTGCCAAAAAAAGTGTTCTTCTTTGTAGTAAGAGTAATAGTACTCTGCAGATAATCAGTATGATATAGATCAAGTGGAAGCTTCTTTTTCAGATATTGAGTACTGAGAAACTATCAAATTATTACTCTACTCTATTATTCATATTTCATTAATCTTATCTAATCCACCCTACAGGGAACATCTACTGACAAGCATTCAAAAAATTCACCTTTCTTATTTGCCTATCACTATAATCCATCATTTTATGCATCTAAGTTATTTAGTTTAGGTTTAGTTTGACAGATCTTATGTCTGCAGCAGAAACAAAAAGGAGATACTTCTGTGACAGCAAGTTATCATGGAAAAAATTGATCTGAATAGACAACCCTGTTATGTTTCTAAAGTACCAATGGTTTTATTTTACATTCATATGCTTCTATCAGTGGTAAAATGCAGCCATTTTTCCTCAATGGATAAGTTTAAAATAATATTTTTGTTATGTCTGTGGAGAACTATAATAACCTTGAACCAGTACTCCAGATGCAGGTTGCACTATATAATTAGGTACGCTAGATAAACATTACTGTAGAAGTTAGAACTGAATGAACTTTTAAGGAATGGAAAGAAAGGGAATTATGATCCAGTGGTAAGAATACACTTTGGGCAATGGTCATGCAACAGTGTTTTCCTGATGATGGTTTTACCCATTTGTTTTAGTAAATAAGCAAATGGGCTTGGAAAAAGAATTAGGTTTTCTTTTAAATTTTTTAAAAATGCATGCTCACTCCTTGTTTTTGAATTTCATTGTGATACATATTGCTGCATGATGGGATGACAAAGCAGTTCAGCCCCTAAGCACTTGCATGCACACACTTTCCAGCTTCCTTAGAAATTGCATAGTTTAGTTTCATTGATATAATTCCAACATTTGCCACTATTGTACTTTATAGAAATGGCCATCAGGTACATGTTGGACCCAGTGATATGGTTAATGGCAAGAACAATAAAAATATTGCACAGAGAAAACAAATCACCAGAGGAAGATGCTTGTGGGTTGAAGAACTAGTGGTACATTTTATACATGCCGGGTTCTCTCTTCTCCATCCAGTAGTGTGAAATATGGGTGGTTGCTTCTCTGCCGCTATGGCCTTGGAGTGCAGGTGATTAACTCATCGAGGCAACAGAGGTGAATATCATGTGATGTAGCTCCCTACAAGTAAAATGGGCACATTGGCGTTAAGGCCAAAAACCCAGCTGAACTCAATCCCACAAATTTCCTGATGTTTTGGAGGAGGCCTAGAAGTTAAACAATGCTCTGTGAGAGACCTATACTACCCAGATAAATGGTCCTTCCATATGTTTGGCCCAAATGAAGAGGCAATTTTTTTACTCCCTGTGTTAGTCTATAAAGTTGAAACTCAATTTAAGAATTGACTGATTATTTCCTCCTGTGCCAAAATAAAGCTGTCTTCATGATGGCTCTGAATTGGCTTGAGCAGCACATAAAAGAGGATTTGTGAAACATTTATGAAACTACCAGCTTAACTTCTGTGAACTGTCTTGGGAGAGCTGGTCTCTGGCATAAATCTAGGAGTGACAGATATTCAGCTCAGTTTTGGTGAGTGTTTAAGGGTGGATATCTAAATCAGTTGACTTTAGTGTTATAACATGTATTAGTTCATCCAAGACATGGAAAGGCCTGTAAAATACCTCAGGTCCCTAAAACAATTAAATGGAAGTTGTATGTTTATGGTTGAGTGTCATTTCAAGATCTTTCCCCAGAAGACCATTGAAGTTAGGGGCATGGCACACAGCTGGGAGTGATCACCTGCCTTTCACAAAAACTTGAATAACTTACTCAGCCAGCACCAGATAGACACACGCAAAAGCACATACTTCAGCTATAGAAATGACTACAGACATCACAAAGCTAAGTTGTTGCCTTCAGTTTCATGTGCAAGAGGTAGCCTGGGTAATCTAACATCTCGCAGGTACCCCCACAGTGCTGGCTTCCCATTTTTAATTTTTTTTTAACCTTTTTTTTTTCCTCTTAGAATACTTGGAAATGGACCCCTGAACCATGATGTATGTGGTCCTTGCTTGGTAGGTCCTTGCTTGCTATCCTTGATATAGGCTTTCTGAAATAATCTCTATTTTTTTGCTAGGAGCTGCAATTGTCATCCATCAGGGTCCAAATTTGCTTTAAATCCTATCACACTATTGCCAGGAGGAACAGCAAAAAAATTCGTAGGTTTCCAGTGTCTTGTTACCATGAAAAGAGCCTTCAGTGTTCATTCCACCCTTAACCCTGTGCCTCTCTGTGTCATGATTCCTTTTAAAGGAGGTGATAAAAAGTATAGAAATTGCCTTTAGATCAAAAAATAACCTGAGAATCTGTACTTCTCCTCTGGGAAATCCCTTGTTTTCAAGACAGGCTCATCTGTCAAAATAAACTATGGTGACATTTAAATACTCTTCCTTAGTAATTATGTTTTGCTTTGCAGTTTTGTAATTAGTTGTTATTTCTAATACGCAGTGGCTGCAAAACTCTACGAGCTCGTAATTCGTGCTTGAGTTCTTGAAATGTGACATTTCTTTGTGTGGAGGGGAATCAGAAGTGCTTCTGTCTTTCTAAATCATAGGTTTGATGAGGGGAGAAACAGCAGTTGGTCAGTGACTGCAATAGTACAGCCTGAAGGCAAGTTGCAGAAAAGTTGATCTGGAAAGCACAATTGACATTACTGTTCAAAAAAGACCCCTCGTAATTTTTTTATAGACACCCCAAATATCCACAGTAAAAATGGCTGTAGTATAAGTAACCATAGGGCAAGAAACCCATGGCATAGACTTGGAAGTGATTACACAGCAGAAGTCTGTTCCTTGGCTCAGAAAAGAAAGGAATTGTGGTATAAAGCCAGGGATTGTTTCTGGGACTGTGGGGGTATCTCAGGCATGGATGACCTGCAAGAGGAAGCAGGCAGCCAACTAATTAAAGTCTGCAGATGACGAAGTTGTTTTCAGTAATAAAAACTTCGGAGGCTTGTGAGGTGCTAAATGATTTGTATACACTGGAAATTTCCCACATGATTAACTTGTGTAAATATTGTACTTTAAACAGAAGAACCTTCTTTTGTACATATAGAACCCAGAAACTGCCAGAAATTTTTATGGAAAAGCTCAAAGACATGGTGACATCCTCTTTGATTGTCTGAAGAGGAGACCTGTGCCTTTACAGCTGCAGCTCAAAAACCAGGACAAGTGCCTAAAAGACCAGGACCACACCTGGGTCTCTTGCACAAGAGCTTGTGCCCAGCCACAGAGCTGGAAGGAAATGCCTAGTGTGGCAGAGGGATACCCTGTGCTGCTGTCATGCACTGCACCACCCGGGCTTACCCACGGCATCCCCACAGTGGCACCAAAAGTGTAAACGTTGTGGCAAACAGAGAAACCCAGAGAGCCACAGTGTTTGCCTGCAACTCCACTGTGCAAGTTGTGACACCACAGAAAGGTCAAGCAGACTATGTCCATTTGGCTTCCTGCCTGCTCACTCAGGTAGAGACCCCTCAGCCTCAGACTTCAATGCCACATTTAGCTGAAGTCAACAGGAAACAGCCTGTGACGATGAGGTGTCGTTGCAGAAGGAGGCTATATATAGATGTATACTCAGAAATGGTGTGTACTTTCGGAGGGTGAGTTCAAGGAACCAGGATAAAAGTTTCCACCAAGCTAGGAGGAAATGGGGAAGCCTTCAAACTAGTCTGAGTCAGGCCTTCAGGGAAACCTTGGGGAAGCAGCCTGTCTGGATGCTCACCTCTTTCCTCACTCCTTTGATGTTGTCAGAAGAAGGTTTTTCTCCACAAGTGGTGACCTGGGAGCAGACAGCTCTGGCCTAGCTCTGGCAGGGCCACTGGGACAGCAGGGCCCAGGGCAGCCACAGGCTCCACTGCCCACGGCGTCCTCCAACACATCCCACTCCCAGTGCCCCTCCTTTCCCTGTAGCCCTTTGACTACTAACACCTTTGGTATGACCACCCACCTCCTTTTCACCACTTGATGATCTCTTTCACGGGACTTTCCATTTCACAGATTCCCAGTTTGTATTGTGTCGCTCATCTATGGAGTTTCACTCAACTGGCAGTGCAGGGCACTTATTAAAGCTTTGCTAACTCCTTCCCTGCTATTCACATGAAAAATAGAAGAATGTGAAATATAAACCTCTGTTTAGGCTTCATAAGTATAAGGTTTAAGCAGCAATAAAGCATCAAGAACACTGAAATCACTGAAGAAGCTAAAGAAAACAGACAGGACTTGTTTTCCTTCATAGATACCAATGCATTTTCATTTACTTCTTTCTATTAACTGGATTTCCTTGACTGTGTCTACAGCCATCTCAATTGTAATTATGTAGCAGTTAACCTGTTCCCCATGCCTAACACAACCCATAATTAGTTGTCTTGTGTCCACAGTTTATGACTCAACTCCATGTGGTTTTTCTATATCAAAGGCTTGGTTACCAGATTTTTTTTTTTCTCTACCACAGTACTTGTGCCTGCACTGGAGGAGGGCAGCAAAACCTGAGCGCATCTGTTTTGTTTGAGGACAAAACCACCAGAAAACCAGACAGTTTATGATGATCTTACTTGGTTGCTTTCCAAATACTACACAGTCTTGTAGAAGAAATGGTTTTCTTGAGGAATGACCCTTATATTTATATATTCAAGTCATCACCTGGACATAGATGTAAAACCTTCTCAAAACAAATACTGTCTTTGTGCCTTATCTGGAGACAGAGAGAAATACACATCTTAGAATGAAGATGAGCTTCACTGGCAGGCAAGAATTTTATATAATGAATTCATAAACCTCTACATTAATTATGTTTTATTATCTCTCAGAGTTTTTCATGTAGACATATAAGATCATTCCACATGAGAAAACAGATTACTTTGATAAATAGATAGCTTTGCTGAATGAGAATGAACATTTTAATAAATGTTTATGCAAGTTTTCCATTTGGTTGATTTTGCAGTGACATGTGGGCAGAAGAGATAAACAAAAAAACAAACAGGTCCTTTAGACTGATATAAGAAAACAGCCAACCACTATTGGAGAATGTTTAGATAAGAACAGTTAAAGGAACTGACTTAAATGTTAGCTCCATGGCCTGTGTATGAAGGCAAGCCTTCTGACCACCCTGAATGCTGCACGCTCAGCTCAGCTGCTGCATCAGAGAAGTGCTTGCAGTAGAGGAGCAGCATCATAGGCACTGAGTTATGTCCTCTCCACCAGACTGGAACAGAAACTGCTGGGAAGGCTTTGCTTTGTTTATCTTTGCAGGAGGGATGTATTTGCCCTTCTTAAATCACAGCTGGAGACATTATCTCAAAGCTGAGATGTAGCCATTGCTGAGTAGTCCTCATTAACGAGGCTTGTGGTTAAAGGAACACAGCAGTTATAAAGCTCCAATATCAGATAAGAAAGAAAAGTGCCCTGGGAAGGACTTCTTTTTCTTCCAAATGAATTGGCAGTTTATATGAGATTTGTTTGTTGAAGTCTCCCATTTGACCATCAAGGCTGTGTGTTTTTGTTCAAGGACACGATAAGAAAAGTCTGATGTGAGCCTTCAATGCTTTTACAGAATGGGCAGTCTGTCTTTTCCTGATTTTCTGTTTTTTGAGTACAGTTCTACTGGCAACAGAGCAATGAATACAAAGTCCCTCATATAATTTTCCTGGCAGCAAGGAATAAATGATGTACTAATGCTTTGGCTCTTGAAGGATTATTAATTAACACACATGAATAACTGAATTGTAGTTCAGTAGAAGAGGAAAATACCATGGCAGATGATTCAGTTAATGTGGCCCAAATAATCTTGCCCCAAAACATTTAGAAAAAGTTAAACCCTGATGAATTTTGTGTGTGTTTAACCAGATCAGAACCAGGAACAGAGAGATCTAAGACTCCCAGCCACTAGTAGGACCCACTCAGAGCAGTGGTCTAGACAGGAGGAGTTGGTCAAGTGCAAAATCTTCTGCACCTTTCAGATTCCTTTGCAGTGAGGGAGGGAGCAGGATAGCAAGCTGACCAGTCTTGCATCAGTGTTTATAGTAACCAGAAGGACAGACCTTTTGAGATGGACTTATGGCCAGGTTCTGACAGAAACCTACTGGGGAACAGCTGAGAGCTGTACTTAACAGAATGAGCAGCAGTTAAACCATGATACTTATTTCTCTTGAAGAAGCTACTGCTGTTTTTCAGTTGCTTTTAATATCCTTTTTAATAATACCACACAGTCATTTTTGTATTTAAAACCAGAAGTGAGATACTGATGATGCTCCAGCTTTTCTCAGTAGAAAGGGTTGTTTACTGTTGTACTCTCTGGACAGCTATGCAAGGCATTCATGTATGCATAAAGGGCAGAGTACCTTTTCACAGCTAAAAATAGAAAGGGGACTTCATGCAGAAATTTAGCAGCTATGGCATTTAAAGAAGTACATAGTGCTGTCTGGTTCCTAGTTAGCAAAACTTAAAGTAGGACTTTCCATTAATGACAGCAGGAATTAAAATGTCGTCATCATCATCTTACAGTTTTAGATCAGCCTCTAGTATTGGCTGCATTGATTCCTATTGGGTAAAAGAAATGTTATTTATATAAAGGGGGAAAACTATGGCAAATCAGACATGACTTCTAGAACTTCTTTCTGAGAGAATATATTTTTAAGGTTTTCTATTTGTTAGATCATCAGATATTTTACAAACAAAACCAAAGCAAACCAAAACCAGGACCCATAATTTTTCAATTGGAAAAGGCTAAGATATCAAACCAGCCAAGAAATGGTAAGAAAACATTTCAGACCTAAGGGCAACCAGAAGGCCTAAATTACTGGTAGTTCATGGTTTTTTACTTAAAGTAGAGGAACATGAACAAGACTAATGAACAAATTAAAAAGACACATTAACATGAGAGATTGTGGGTTGTAGAACTTAGGCTCTAGGAGGTATTTTCTCACTAAATTTGCTGTGAGTTTGGGAGATTATTAGCTGTGTTTTAAGTCTTTTGCAGACAGCATTTGACCACAGGTTTGGACTTTATTCCTTTGCAGTACTGAAAATAAAGGACAAGATTATGCTTGAGTTTGGTAAGTATGCATTGCATATCTAACTGAAATAATTTTGTCCCTTTTCTGCGGGTCTCTTTTCTTACGGAAAAATGGAAAAATTTGCTTTCTCTGTGGGAGTGCAGTGCATCTTTATGTATAGAAACACCTTTAGGTCTCCATATGGGAGGCACCTAAAAGTGTACATAGAAAGAAAAGCATTCATTAGTTGAATCCAGCTCACTCAAATTAGGCAACTAACTAGTGGCTAAACTTTGGAATCTAATACATTTTAGGGGACAACATTCCCTGTACAATAAATGGAGAGAAACAAATTATTGAAGACTCTTTGGATGGAGGTCCTTCTTGTGTCTACATTAGAAAGAAGAATTTTGTTCTGATAGTCTTCTGAGGCATCTCCTTTACTTCATGGACAACTTAGGCACTTAAGAATTGCCTTTTTAGGTTCTAAAATTACAACACAATTTCCAGGGCTCCCGCTTTTGTAGAATGTATCCTATATAGAGTTTTCACACTTACAAACTGAACTGCTAAGTCTTTGAATGTTTGTCCATGACTTGGGTTAAACACAGCAGTGAAATGACAAGCACTACCACCTGGGATATTTCTTTTTTGTTTTTCAAAGCACTAAAGTGAAAACTTTTAATTTGAATATTCAAAGAGAAGCTTAAAAAAAGAGCAGGCTGTTTTATTTGATCATTGAACTCTTCATTTCATAGATGGCTGCTACAATAAGCAACCTCTCCCTGTAATTGTGGTAGCGCACAGTCACTGCTCTCTCAAGTTGGTTGGCTCATTTGAGATGGGGGTCAAAGTATGCTGCCTGTTTTAGCATTTAATCCCAACAGTTTAGAACAACCACAGTTTTATAAGCATATAATTCATGTCAGTTTCCTATGAAAGTTTTAAGGGTTTTCATGGTCATCCCAGCTTTCAAAGATTAAGTTTTCAGGCCACCAGAAGCTTATATGAACACCCCTTTGTACATTTCCTCTTCATATTTTCCACCTCCCAGATTAGATACTTTCTGCTGTGTTGCATGTTGTAGAGGTCGATACCATCCAACTTCTCACTTAGCCCTCTATTTAGAGGTCTGTGTTGGCCAGTCTGGCTTTCAGCAGTGACACAGCTTTTTTATAATAATAATGCATTTTAATTTATGGGCATCCACGCCTGAAGCATCTTAACAAAAACAACTAAAATCTAAGTGGTAATAAACAAAGGCAAAAGAGAGCTTGGAAGCCAAGAGCTTAAAATCCCTGCAAAACAAAACAGGAAAGGAAATGAGAAAGTCAGAAGCCTTGCCTAAAAAAGTGTTCTGGCATAAGCAAGAGACAGTGTGTTCCTGAGGCAAGGGAGGAGACCATCTCTTTTGACCTTCCAACAGACAGTGACCAACACCACCAGCTTGAATTGCTGAGAAAAGACACAGAGGTACAGGAGGTGACTTTCTCTCACCTCAGAACAAATAACTTCATTGGAAAAGCCACAATAATCTTGGCGTTATGTTGCCTGAATTTTCTTCCCTGAAAAGGTTCACTGCAAGTGTGTCTTCCCCTCTAGGTTTTGTTTCATTTGTTTGAAGGCATAGCAATAGGTCTCTCAAATGGCTGTGGTGGTCCAGCAGCATTTGAGCTTAAATTGGATCATTTTGAAAATAGCTAACTATACTACATATGCACACGTATATAACTATACTATACACATATAGCTAACTACGCTGTTTATACACTAACTACATCAGAAGCCGAAGGATTAGTAGGTTTAAGAAAAACATAGAAGGTGTGTTAGCATAGCTTTCTTTTTTGTCTCTTCAGCAGCATTTTTTTATCAATTCTATTATTTCTGTGCCTCAAGTGTCTGACCTGTGATGTGAGAATACTTATCTTGTGTGATGGAAAATACCATTGACATGGCAAATCTCTTCTTGTTCACTTACCTCTGTCTGCAGCAAATCCTAGTCTCAGCTTGGAGCTCTACCTTGTGGCACACTGAGCTCCTCTGGTCTGCCAGGGTCCCCTCAAGCACCTTTCCCAGGTCAATTCAAATTTTAACAAAGCTGTTAACTGGAGGTTTTGTCTCTGCTTTGGAGGAGCTAATACCAATTAAAAAAAAAAAAAAACAAACCCACTGAAACAACTTTAAAAAATGAGGCTTTTGGGTTTTCAGCCTATAATTACAGCATCAGTTCCCTTTTATGCTTCTAAATTACAGAGAAGCAAACTGCCCTGTGTTCTGATGTTTTATTTTTTTTAAATTACTCAGTGGCTTTGTGGGGAAAGAGTAAGTGAATATTTTTGGTGGTGTTACATAGGCGATGCCTTCCCCATTAGCTCTTAGGGGGTGATTCTTTCTCCCTCCCTAAGGTTCACTTCAAGGGGAATGGAAATAAATTTGCTTCAAGAGAAGTGGTAATGAAGAATGTCCCCTTTTCATGGTTTAGCCAGCTTGAAATGAACTCTTAAAAATGTGCACATCATTTTTAACAGAGGCTTCGCGTTAATGAGGATTAAGCAGGCTCTGTTCTCGCTTCAAAATGTAATTTTCCAGGTAGCTGTGCAGCATGGTTGGCATGGGCCTTGGCACAAGGCATGAAACGGCGCCTTTGTGCCAGACAGCCACAAATGTCACCCCACCTACCTGTATTGGCTCGTCCAGCTTGGCACCCCCACGCCCCTGCACAGGGCCTTGCTCCAGCTGCATCACTCACTGACGGCGCTGCTGGATCCAGCTGTAGCCTGAAGAAACACGTTGAGATGTTTTTAGAGGTTATAGGGACTATTGATCCATCCTCAACAACGGTCAGCTATGTCTCAACTTTCCTTGGAGGTCTTGCCTTTTGCTATTATTCTTCCCCTGTCTCTCTAGCTTTAGAATGTCTGTTTTCCCCTTTACACTGAGGACCTGGCTTTCAGCTGATTGTCATGATAGCCTGTCTCACAGTTCACACCAGCAGCTGTCCCTCAGACTGATTGCACGATGACAGGAGGGCTGGGTGGCAGAAGCTGGGTTGGCAAGGAGAAAGTGAAAAAAATTTGCAGCACCTTCATGTTTAAATACTTAATTACTGCATCCAGAAAATGTCCCAGCTGAGGAATTGCACACTGCTGGTAGAGCACACAGCAGGTTCCCTGAGCATCCATCCCACCAGTTCACCAGACTTTGCAGACTAGAATGGAATAGAAAAGAGTGAATTAGAATAGAATAGAATAGAATAGAATAGAATAGAATAGAATAGAATAGAATAGAATAGAATAGAATAGAATAGAATACAATACAATACAATACAATACAATACAATACAATACAATACAATACAATACAATTAAATACAATAAAATACTATAATGCCATTGGAAGGGACCTACAACAATCATTTAGACCAACTGCCTGACAAATTCAGCACTGACCAAATTAAAGCCTGTTATTAAGGACATTGTCAAAATGCCTCTTAAACACTCTCAGGCTTGGGGCATTGACCTCCTCTCTAGGAAGCCTATTTCAGTGTTTAAACACCTCTCGTTAAAGAAGAGCTTTCTAATGTCAAGTCTAAACCTCCCCTGGGCCAGCTTTGAACTATTACCAAATGTTCTATCACTGGATACTAGGTAGAAAAGATGATCACCTCTGTCTCTAGTTCCTTTCCTCAGGAAGGCACTCTTCTCCCAATTCATTCTTGTGCTTGGCATTACTTCATCCTAAGCGCAGAGTCCAGTACATTTTATCCCATTAACCATAGCTCAAAGCTCCAATCTACGTAGAGCCCCCTGCAAGGCATCTTGTCTTTGAAGAGACTCAACAACACCTACCAGTTTGCTATCATTGGCAAAATTTCTAATGGTGCACATGGCTGGGCTGACAGTACATAGAGCTGGGCATTAAAACCACTCAAACATGCTTGTGCTGTCTGTCCATCTCATGGAACCACTATTCTCTGCCATGCCTTTCCGAACTTTTAAAGCCAGTTTGTACAGGCCTTTGTAACCAGCAGGTCATTTATGACATTGCTGAGATGCAGTCATGGGCCCATAGCCATGAAATTGTGCCTATTCATGATTTTCTTTCCAGCAAGGGAAATGAGCAGCATAGGCTTGTCAAGCAAAGAGTTGTCTCAATTTACTGCTTGGTTCAAAGAAAACATGAAGCATTTCAGAGATTCTAATTTCTAAAGCATTTCTCCAATAACTCATGGATTTATATTTATTTATGGATCAGTAACTGGCTTGATTCATTTCTGCTGGTTTGATTCATTTCTGCTTTTTTTTGCCCAGGCTGTTTTGTTGTACCTGGATGGTGATCCAGCTAGACCATTGACTTTAATAAAGTCTAGGATTGTCTTTGGACCTCAGACTTGCCAGATGGCAAAAAAATGAACCCTTTCCCTTTCCACCACTTTTAGATTTTAATTTTTCTGGTCTAGGGCAGACATTTGAATTTACAAAAATTACTAACTCACTGATTTACAGTCAGGCCTCCTTATTCTTTTAATATTTTTTTAATTCTAAATTTACATTTCTTTAGTTTATTGTACTCAGTTTACACATACTTTTAAGTCCTGTTTCCTTCCAGAACTAATTTAATATTTTGTGTCAGCCTCATAGAAACAATGCTGGATGAAAACTAATCCAATGGTTGTTACACATGAGTCAGGAAAATCTCATAGGCTGCAGAATTCCATTTTTCCTGGGATTATTAAAATTGTATTATAAATGATATTGCACTGTGGTGAATCATATATTGTTTGTAATATGCTTTTTATTGCCTTTGTATGACTCGATATGTGGTTTGGTTTCATGTATTTTGTCGTTGCAGAGTGGAACAATAAAATGAGAAAGAAGTAATCATTCTCTATGGTATCTTTAATAAAATCTGAGTTTTCCTTTGAGAACCTAAACTCTGATTTTTCCTTTGAGAACCTCCAGGAAAAATCACTGTTCTCTGTCCATCTGTCTTGCTACAGCAAAAACCAAGTCCAAAACACCTTCAGGTCATTATGGTCCATTGTCGCAACACTGGGATTAAATTTTAACCCAAATAGCAATTGTTTAGTCCCTTGTAGAAAACAGGAAACAAGAGAGAGCTTTCACAACTGTAGGTAGGGGCAACATTTGAATTTTGGCTGGCAGAGTTTGCAGAGGTGAGCTTTTCCACAATGAGTCCAGTGCTTCCATAGCCACTGCTCTGCAGAAAGGGGTGATCCTGGCTGCCCAAATGTCCATTCAGGCTGTGCCTGTGCTCACCCCAATCACACATTCACACCCCCAGGCACATCCCTGAGGTGGCCTTGCTGGGACAGAGACCTGAGCAAGGCCAAGCAGCAGCCCCGGATTGTGGCAGCCGTACCCAGCACGGTACTCGCTGAACACCTCAGGGCTATTTTGGCTGAATTGAGAAATGAATGTTGAAAAGGCTGTTTGTTTCGGTGGTGCTTGGCCACACATCCTCATGCTGGTCCCAGGAGAGTCTGCAGGGGTGAGCAGGGTCTGCAGTGGTGGTGCAGAGAACATCCTTCTCTCTGCTGCAGGGAAAGGAACAGAAGGAGAGAGGAGGCAGCTGGGAGATAAGAAATGCCATGGAAAGACAGAATTGTGGGGGGATTCACCTGATTCACCATTATTACCACAAACTTAGATGAGTTTTTCAGACTGTTGAGCCTAAAGATTTAGTTGTCAACTAAAGTGTGAGAGGGAGAAGTGAAAGAGGTGAGGGTGATGAGATGTGGGGGGGTCCCCTGGGCTTGAGGACTGACACTACAGGTACATCCCTGGCTTACAGACCAGGAGAAAGAAACAATGATGTGTGGGTGGGAGGGGTGAATGGAGATGTGATGGGGAAGGCAAAAGACCTTCCTTAGTTGGGCCAAGGCACCAGAAACACAGAGCACCCTCAGGCTGCTTGGGAAATCCATAGGGCTTGGATGCCAGTACATGGTTGTTCCCCCTGCTCATGGTGTCCCCAGCTTGAGGGCAGTCAGGACCAGCTGGCACTTGCCCAGCTGAGGCTGGGACATGGCTTAGATGCCACCACTGCCAGAGACCAAGTCTGTATGGGGCCAGGACATGCTCTAACACCTGCCTAATTGAGACATGGGGGTTCTATTTCAGGACATACAATAAAAGAGGGCATTTAGCCATGTTTTGGGAATGCAGCTTTGAGGAATATCATTCAGAGTTGCAATATGATTCTCAGTAACAGGTGAGTTTGATGTGTCAGTAAGAAAACCAGTGTTAATCTCCATTAGATTTCTAAAATACAGTTTAAATTGATTAAGTTTGGATTAGAGTTTCATTGTTGATGGGAGCCACAGAGCTGGAGAAATTGAGATCTGGTGTCAGAATCATCTCTTCATTCCAGTGTGAGCCAAGTGCTTCCAGAGACACATACTTTATGTACATTTTCAAAGAGACTTGGGCATGATATGAGATCGAGAGATAAATATATGCTTTCTTCCTGGAAAAAAGGAGATCTGTTTGGCAGGATGGCCCTAACCATGCCTTTGTCATCAGACCTTCATGCAAGAGTAACTGGCATAATCTGTATAGACTGTGCTCACTACTTCTGACTATCAAGAGGACAAAGAAGGATGCTGATAGCTTGATTTTTCCAGGTGCACAGGAATCACAGATCTGTCAGGATCTCAGAAAACGGTTTTATTGGTTTCCTTCTTTCAGTTCTGTTCTTTCAAAGAGCCAGATAAAGTGGATGAGATAAACAGAAGTGGCAAAGGGAGGATAAGACAAATAAGGAAAGCTGGAAATTGCAAAAGACTCCAAGCCATTTTTTGGAATCTTCTTGGAAAATAAATCTTAATGCCTACCTTCACCTTAATGGTTGGCTGCAGGACCCACTGGCTTCTCCAAGCATTCATGGGAAAAGATATTTTAATGAGATGATGGAGTGGAAAATGCAATGCAGTCAGCAGATTGTTGACCCTTCATGTTAAAGGAAAATTTTGTGATTAGTAAATTTTGATGATTAGTAGATGGATTATCATTTGCTTGTGAGGCAGATTTAATAGACTTCTGGCTTGCTGTTGGAATAAATGACTCTGCAACCAGCTTGTGTCGTTTTGCAGGCCTTTGGTGCTTTGACAACAGTAGCCAATACCTTACTGGGAGCTGAGTTCAACAGTAAAAACATGAAAGGCAGCATCACAGCCTCTAGATGGTTTGGTTGTTGGAAGAGCTGACTGGATTTTATATTGGAAGGAGATGAGAAACATGCAGACACAACCAGCTCAGACTGAGATAGGCACAATAAATTAAGCCATGTTACATTTCTTGAGGGCATCTCGATAAAAACTAAATGAACATCACTATTAATTGGCAACTATGCTTTTACGTTCAATTAAGTTTAAGCCAGTTCTTTTTGAACCAGTTTAAGGACTTCATAAGTAAGCAGGTGATGTCAGTAACATCAAGGCTGATGTAAAAGCTTTCTTATCACAAATGCATCTTTTGGTTCCCAGTATATACTGTTTCTGAAGTCTTGCCTTCTCAGGCAGGAATAATTTCAGCTGTAGTCTTTTGTTGCTCTCTTGGGTTCTATTCTTGGATAGAAGAGACATAAGATCCCAAAGTTCATGGTGACTGCCATCAAGGAATATTGGGAAAGGTTGTACAGGTAATGTAGAGATGTTAATATCATCATGTTGCACGGCTGAGACATTATTTTGCATGCTAGTCATGCCCATGGAGATAAGTTAATCCAGAACTATAGGGGGTATTGACATTTTTTCAATGTTCTTTACTGAAATTGATTACCATAATTCAACACCTTGGAGCTTAGGAAATACACACAAAATATGGCAGACTTGATTGAGGTCTGTATTTTGTATTCAGTCTTTGGACTTGAATATTGTTCTTCCCCACTGCAAGTGCCTTCTCCCCACATTCTTGTCTTTCTTCAGTTAACACTCTCTCAGTCTCTCCTATTTTGTTTCATACCACCATTGGTATCTTTCCTGGAGCCAAGGATCTGACTTCAGATCTCTCCCACCCCAAGAATGTGCCTTGACAAACAGCCTGTCATGGAGACTGAGCAGCCTGTTTTCACTGGAAATTCCAAGCAGGCACTGTAAAATTCTTCCCAAGAAAGCTGGCGTGCTTGCTGTCCCTGAAACGGGTTGGTTTTGACAAATACACACTTTCTAACAAAATGGAAAATTCTACACTGGTCTTGTACTTGCAGAGATGCTGATTTAAGTACACTTTGCCTGAGTGAACAGTGCAGTAGTACCCAGCACCTCAAGAAAATGAAAAGATAAAACCCCAACCCAACCTCAAAAATCAAGAGAAAATGGAAATGTGGACCCAGCATTCATAACATGCAGGGCCAAGAGCATTGTGGTCAACCAGCAAGACAAAGTGACAAGTCACACTTCTGTCTGAACTTCATGCTCAGTTCTGATGAACAAAATCACACAGTGCTGGTCTATTCCCACATTTATTTGTCTGGAGTCCCTTTGCAACTGTTTGATAATCAGATCTTTAGATCCTGCTGCATCAGACAGGCCAACAGATCTTTCTCACTTCTCTTTTTGTTTTCAAAATTTTCTGAATTCTCATCCAATTTTCTTTGCTCTGCTTCCCTGTCACCAGAGGCTATCTGCCACTCATGTTGGGGAACATGCATGCACTGATACCCAGAAACAAATTTTATATCAAAAGAACATACTGAGGAAGAGTTTCAATGAACATTCATAGCTCTCCTATACTCAGCTCCTCCATACTCAGCTCTCTCCTGTCCATTTTTCTCCTCTCTTGCCTGAGTACACTGCTTTAATCTGCAAAGTATCTTCATATGCTATTCAAAGCATTACACCAAAGAGCAAATAATCACAGGACTGTTTAAATTGGAAACAAATAAAAATGGACAGTCAGGTAAAGGACACCTTATTTGCTTTCTTTCTAAGGAGATACTTAGTCATTTTTAAAGCACTGCAGTGTAAATCTTACCGAAGGGAAATGATCTTATATTATGCAGAAGCACTAATGCACAACCACAGGATTTAAGTGAAGCCAAGGTCAATAGGAATAATGAGGGGAATTCAACATTTGTATAAGTAATAAGACTGTAAAATTATGTCTGATGGGAATCTGTTGTTTTTTTAAAAGAAATGTTAAACCAGCATGTTTTTAAAAACCATCTGGGAGTGTTACTGAACACAACTTGTAAAGAGAACTTGTAAGAAATGGACAATGCACAGACCAGTGCACAGAGGGCAAGGGGGAAGTGATATAACTCTCTTCCAAGATCTAAACCTTTAGGCAGAATAGTAGAGAGTTCCAGACTCCTTGTCTACCAGTGCCACACAAAAAGCTGGCACAAGCAGTGTGGACATTCAGCACTGTCTCACAGCCAATGTGAAGTGCCTTGGTCCAGTCAAGGTCACACTTGCCACAGGTGATTAAGTGGAACAAATCCCTAGCACCAGATTGGAGAGCTTGAGATTTGGGGTCAGGCAAATGGATTTATCATATCTTAATAAATAGAAATTTCCACAGAAGCTCCACTGCATTGCTTTCTGTAGCATCTTGCAGAACTGTTTCACTTGAATTCTGAAACCACCTTAATACTTGTATTTCATTTGTTCTCCATCTAAACAGATTGGCAAGACTTATCTGCCTAATGAGGAAGAATCCCTTCATCTTAAATCTCTGGAAGCTTCTACTGTCTGGAAAAAAAGGCTTTTGTGAGAAATCATTTAATTCTTAATTCATTTTTATCACTACTTTATCCTAATCAGAAAAAGAAAACACTAAAGAAGTTTAAAGACATTTACTTAAGCTTGTTTTATATAAGTAAATGAGGGATTTTCCTGTAAATTATGTTCACCAAAACTGAGAGTTCGAGGATTACTTAATAGCAAAATCAAGATAAACAATAGTGCAATTCTGAATATACCTAGTGTCTATTTCTGAATGTTGAGCTGAATATATTAGATCAACATTAGAATTTCAGCATTTGAAGAATTACATACTGCAAAATTTAGCAATCACTCCAGCCAAGCTGAATTGTCACATTAGCAAAGAAATGAAAAGCTTAAAATAAAGCCAGTCTGTATTTATCCTTTTGCTTTAAAGCAACTTTTGTGCATGTGTTAACAAAGTAGACAGTGCCTTCAGAATAACAATCCTTGGGAGCAGGAAGGATTTTTTTTTCAATGTTCAATGGAGAAAATAGAAAGATTTGTCCATCCTGATGCTAAAAATACAGAATAATTATCATCTGAGGCAGGTGCACTTCTGACCTAAGCATAAGTGCACACCATGTATTTTTGAGCCCTCTTTGTTAGAATAAACAGATGAATTTTTCCTCAAGTACAGACTTTGAAGACATTTGCAAGTGGCTTCGCTGGAGAAGGAACAACAGTCCCAAAAAGCAGAGGAAAATGGAATCCCAATGCCTTTGAACCTTGTTGAACTGTTGCTTCCCCAGCAGGACAATGACTGTGAAACATGTGCCACAACCCCTCTGGAGATGGTGCCAGGTGACCTGGACCTTGGTGACATAGGCCTACACCATGCATGGCCTCTGCTCCTGGCCAAGGTCCCACAGAGCACGAGGATGCAGTGGCATTCACAGGATCACAGAATCACAGGATGGTTGAGGACGGAAGGAACCTCTGGAGGTCTTTTGGTATCACCCCTCCCATTCAAAGAGGACCAACTAGAGCCTTTTGTCCTGGACTGCATCAAGAAAAGTTTCAAATATTTCCAAAGATGGAGACTCCACAAGCCCCCTGGGTAACCTGTTGCAGAGTTCAGTCATCCTCACAGTAA
Organism: Vireo altiloquus; assembly: GCA_013396875.1. NCBI lineage: Eukaryota > Metazoa > Chordata > Aves > Passeriformes > Vireonidae > Vireo > Vireo altiloquus. Next base: position 58,482 of record VZRF01008733.1, read on the forward strand.
AAAATGTTGTTTGGGGCTTTTTCCTGTTCATAGGGGAACATGAAAAAAACCTCCTGGTGTTCATAAGGAATCTCCTATTTTTCAGTTTGTGCCCATTGCCCATTGGGACAGTCTGTCTGGTATTTTGCTATTGTGAAGTCTTTCAGTAACCTCAGCTATTAATGGAATGTGATTCCTGATTTTTGACATGCTGTAGGTCAATAAACAGCTTTTCTGATTTCCTGAGTGGATGCTAAACCTCCAGAAAACCAGGAGTGATATAATAAATGAGTAGGTGTAAAGTCAATGCATATTCAGCCTGCATATTTTTGGTGAAAGGTGAAATTTGATGCTTTCTTCCTTCTGCTTGGATTCTAGTTCAGTTTGTCAGTGTGTTTCACTTCTATTTTCTTCCAGGTTTTCCTTCTCAGGGTGCAGTTGAAGTCTGCACCTCTAAGCATGCAGGTTACCAACAGCCCCTTCTGGAACAAGTCTTTTATGACAGAAAGGGTTTCTAACAAGCATGAGATGTGCCTTGTGAGAGCTAGGACACAGCATCCTATTCCAAACTGCTCCTTTAATTATACTGACTCCTATTTTATCCTTGCTCCTTCACTATTGTCTACTCTTTTTGCAGTCCTACTCTCCACTTCCCTGAGACCTCTTTTTCTTTTCAGCCATTTTGTAATGGAAGATTATTTAGTCATGGAACTGCTGCTCAACATGGATAATTGGATGAACTGCCTGCAGATGGCATGTTTCAGACTGCTTCTCCATGCCCATAAAGCCAGTAAGGCTTCAGACTAGAAATAATTTTTTCTTTCCCCCTCACTGAGGAGTGCATGGGTGGAGAATAAAGGTGGGAGAGGGTTTGGTGTGCTTGGTCATAGACACTGGGGCAGAGCTGAAAGCCTGGACCCTAATCACAGTTGTGCCAGAATCAAAAAATCAAAATGTGACTCAGATCCAGGATAAAGGTCTGGGCTCAAATATCTTCAGTATGTCAGCTTTTCTGAAACATTTCATTACTACATCATTCCTCATCACCTATTCCAGGGTGAAGGACAATTCACAGAAAGAAGGACAAGTTACAATCCACAAGTGTAAAGGCCTTTTTTTGATTCAGGACAGGGTGAATGCACATAGGCTGCTAAAGCAGAAACATCAGCAGTTATTAAAAAATGAAGGGCCTTTCTTCCAGAAAGGGCTAAATAACTGATTTCCTTCATGCATGGTCTTTCCAGAATTATTCATTTGTGTAATAAAAAACAGCTACACTTCTGAGAAAGAGACAGTCTTACACAATGGCAAATAAAAGCCACTTTCACTGTTTGTTGAACATGAATCAAGTAATTTTTTTTCTGAAATAAAAAGTAATGGATAAGCCAGGTAAAAAAAAAAGCCATGTAAGCATGTCTGTATTTGATCTGTTTTGAAGGTAATCAACACCCAGTTTTTGCTCTCACTTGGTAAGAAAAGCTCCTTTAATACCTTCTGCCAACTTCTTAAAAGTTTGGCTTCTCTTCTGAAGAGATGCAGGAGTGCAGGCAAAATCCTTCTTACTTTGCAACTTTGGGCTCTGTTTGTTTTGGATATGATGGTTAGTGGGTTTGATCCACTAATCTGACTTTATTAAGAGGCTGTACAATGTCTCCCACAAAGAACAGCCTGCAAGGCAGAGAAAGACGGGGATATGCCAGAGACAGGGGACCTCTACAAACTGAACGTACAATAATGTAACAAAATCAGGGCTTTTTTTTAAAAAAGGTGGATCTAAGCCAAGGGTAAATGGCTTCATTTCATTCCTCACAGTACTCTCAGGCAGAAGATGTAGGCAACTGACAGAAGAGACTTGCTGCAGTCAGGAACCTAGGGATACCTTCAGTCCCTATTTTCTCTAGTCTTTCTTCATTGTAGGCAGTTTGAGGCCAGTACTTTTAGTCCTTTTTGCACAGAGCAACTAAGTAGTTCTGTCTGTGCCCCACAAATTGTTTGTGACAGTGCCTGCTAAAGGAAACCTGTTCTGCATCCATTTAAACTAAGAAAATATATCCACAATATATTTACACTGTGTAAGATAATCCTTTTTTTTTTTGGTCCCTCTGCCTTCTAAGCAAACAGATCTAACCATTTCTTGTATAACCATAAACACACACAATTTATGTATAATTTAATTATTTCTGAAGGTTTAAATCAATTCCCCCTCCTAAAATTTTACAGGTATATATGGTTTTTGTATGAGCCGAAACCACTCCACTTACTGCAATCAAGTGGAGTTGACATCCCTGTTATTTCATCTCAGCTTTTTTATGTTTAGAAAATAAAAACAGGATTATGAAAAGAATTGATGTTTTTCCTCATTTATTTTAGTTTAAAATGCTTTAAGTTAAACATATTACATTTGCTTTTGTTTGACTTGGTGGGCAGGAGACAGAATTGCCAGTTTAACTTCAAACAAATATGTCTTTCCAAAAGGAAAAGCTTAGTCTAGCCTCTTGCTTTGAATTCAAGAGCGCTTTCAAATTTTTCTGTGAGAATGATCTGAACTCTTTGACTTTGGAGCTGGGGTTCCCCCAACCCCTGGTGGCAGAGGAAGGGGAAATTTCAATCAGATGAAATGCCTGACCCCCTGTGGGCTCTGCCCACCCGTGGTTGCAGCGGGCTCTGTGAGCGAGGTGGCTCTGTGGCCATGGAGAGGAACAGAGCAGAGCACCAGACAGATGCACTTAGTGACCATCCAAGCCAAAACTCCCCCTCTGGCCATATTCAAACAAAACTTGGTGCCAAATCTTTCTGAGCACAAAGCCATTGGACTGAACAGTGAAATGTGAAGTGTTCACTGCAATTGAAGGAGACAGTATGAAATACCTTGCTTCTCCACTTGTAGCATATTGATATTTAATCAAGCAGTTAAAAGGAAACCAAACCGTTACTCAGGGTACACTGGTGAAGTGACCCATGGACTTGAGCTAAGATTACCTTTTTCCTCTGTTCTTGCCATCAAGAAGCAGCAAGCAGGCACTAACCCTTTCCTCACTTGCTTCCTGCTGCTTCCAGAAGCAGTAAGCTATGGTAACAGGAGTTCCCAGAGGCTGCTCTTTAGTGGTAACTCCTGATTTGTCCTCTGGCTGGAAATGCATCTCCAGGAATTGGAGCTCATTCATTACACTTTCATATTGTCCAGGGCCCCTTTCTGCTGGTGGAGCTGTAGGAGCAAGAGGATAGAGGTTGATCTGGGGTAGGTTGCAGTAAGTTAAAAAAGCTACAAATCAAGGTATACAGCTGTGAAACATCAATCTGAGCAAGACCAGAATCAGGCATCCACTGAAATTTCTGTTCACAGAGAAATTCACAAGAAAAGAGGAACTGAAACAGGGTTTGCAGAAAATTTGCAGAGACCAGACTGAAACCAGACACATTAGCATAACCCAGAAAGTTCTTGGATAATCAGGTGTCTGTCTCCATGGACTCAAAATTCCCCTCTGGCACAACCAGCAAATGTTTGCTTGGGAGGTAGAAGTGAAAAGCCAGTGGCTCTGAAATGTGAGCTTCCACAAGAATTTCTCTGGTCGGTGCTCAGCGTTGCCTTCGGGGGATGGGAGGCAGGATGTTGGCTGCTGGGCTGACTCCCAGTGCCTGCGGTTATCGCTCGGGTAATCCCGCATGCTATAGCTGAGCTAAAACTAAATTGTATCCATTTCTCCTCAGCCCATCTTTCCAGAAGCAAGGAGATTTTCTTACTCTGAATAAACACCAAAATAGTATTTTTTCCTTATAATTCTTTGTCTGAACACTGTAGCTGAAAGTATTTCCTTTTGGAGCAATGACCGTCTATGCTGGCAGTGGTGCTGACTGGCTCTATTTTACTTGCCTGTGGCAATTTAATTTTTCAGTAGCTCTTTCCTTTAAAACACTTAGAAATCCCACAGAAACAAGTAAACCTTGGACATGTGAAGAATTCCAGGCATGAACCTTAAATCATAATTAGAAAAGAAACATAAAAATTAAGACACATCTTTTCATGCCTGGCATGGGGCTGAAGATTGCATTTTACTTTTGAGAATAAGCTGTGCACCTGAACCCCTGATAAATCACACATAAATAAAATCATCCCATAATTCAGATGCCCTTCCACAAAGGGGAGTTCTAAAACATTCATTTAAAGAAGTGTTTTCTCATCCATTTCAGGTTTTACTCAGAAAATGGAGAACTACAGGATGTTCAGAGTCTGGTGGAGAGAAGGAGAGGAAAACTTTTTTCATGGCTTGGGAGAAAAGTAGAGCTAGATGTCTTAGAGTTTAAAATTCAACATTGACTTTGTATTCCCTAGGCACAACACAGCAAACCAGAATAAAACAAATTCATGCAGATTAGCTAAAGCCATGTATGACAAATGAGTCTTACCACACTCTTCTTACAATATGATTTAATTCATCAGGAAACATAAAACTCTTTTCTTCATTCTCGCTTTCTCATTTCTATTCCTTTCTTCTTCCTGCCTGAATAATGCAACTCCCCTAACTCTCCATATCAGAGCTCAGTGTTGAGCCATCAATACCAGTGAGTCAGCATCCTTTCCCACAAGATTCAGTACTTGGGATTTTTCAGGGAAACACTGCCAGCTTGTTATGTCTCAATGGGAATTTTTTTGGAAAACACCTTACATTTGGAACATAAAAAAGAACTGTTGAGCATTATGTAGATGAGGGCCAAGGACCCATTATCTTCCCAAAGGATACCTTACCGAGAAGGTAGTAAACTGTGCAGGAGGTGGGGAAATTACTCCAAGCCTTCCTCCAGGGTTGGCAAGCGGTTCTCTTCAGGCATCTCAGGATTGAACATTAACTTATTCTGGAGAGAGTGAAAAATATCTCCAGGGCTGAATTTGAAACCCAGCACTCTCCTACAGAAAAAGAACAGAGGTGGCTATTAAAGAACCGTCTTTTTTTAATTCTTATTATTGTAATTATTTTGATTTTGTGTATCAATATCAACTCTGGAAGTACACATTTGTACAGTTAAACTTTCTGTGGGAATGGTATCACTGGGGCATGAGAGCAAACCCGGGAAACTGCTGATTAAATACTTACTGTGCTGAATGGGCTTGTAGGTGTTTTAGCCTTAAGCAAGGCTAACCAGGCAACAGGACTGATGCTTTTTTTGTGTGTGTCAGATTTATCGTAGCTCCAGCAAAACTGGACCATGTGTCTTATAATACCTGCACTGTGGGAGCAATGATGACTCTTCAGAGGGCTGTATTTTCCTAGCTTAAGGGTTTTCCTAGATATTACCCTACATATAATCCAGACTTTTTGATTGTCAGTCCTTTTATTCTGTATTCTGTGGGTGTTTGAGTTTGTCCTATACCCTTCAGGATTACTCTGTGGGACGTTGCAATAACCACCCTCTTATCATCATGTGAGAGGGGGCAGGGACGTTTCTGTGGGAATAGGTGCAATTTCTTCACTTCCAAAGCAGCTTGTAAATACAGTACAGTATTGCAATAGCACAGTGCTCTGCCATCCTGGCCACCACTGATGGAGCCTTTGCAGTAACAAAATACTTTTTGTAGAGTCAGTTATTTAGAGTGTAGTGGCTCTGTGGTTAATTGCTGCTCCTTGCAGCCTCAGTATGTACCTTGCAGGTTTTCTGCATGGTGACATGAGGATGACAGCATGGCTGAATGGGAGAGAAGTAAAAAGCAATGTAAGAACAGAGCCATTCTCTCTGCCAGAGCTGGGGAAGGAATTGCATCAACAAACTCTGAGCTCTATGAAAGCAGAAAGAGCTGTAATAGGGCTATTGTGTGAGGGAGTGAGGAAGATGGGACATGGACTGTCAGACCTGTGTGCCTCACCCAATACTGGTTTTTTTGAAATTCGTTTCTTTGTGCATGGAGAAATACTCTAGAATTATTTTAACTGAAGAGATCACTAAACTAACAATAGTTGACTCAGAGTTTGAAATCATAGAGCTGTACAAAGGGGTTTTGGTACTACCCTGGTTGTGGCTCCTGGCCATCACTCTTTGTCTGAGCAGGCATATTTTTTCTATGCCTGTTTAATTCAAATGCAGTTCCTGCCTGCCCATTTTTCTGTGACTCTTTAATACACACTCAGCCTTTGGTGTGGCCCTATTCCAGGATGGAGGCTAGAGGCTGGTTGCTCCTTCAGGCTGTCAGGGCCCCTTCCCAGCAGTGCTGTGTAGGATCCCCTGAGGCTGGGGAGGAAGAATTTCACTCCTGTTGCCACCTCCCTTCTGTGTGTGCTGTTGGACAAGGAGAGGTGGGCACAGCAGCTCCAGGTGTGGCAGGAGGTGAAGTAATCTGCACCTGAAGGAATCACTCGGGTGGATTGCACCACAAGGGAGAGCTGGGCTGGCATGTTTCACCAAGACAGTGGTGGGGTGGGAAGGGAGGGACCCAATCCCAGCACATAAACTTTTGCAGCAACTTTCTTAGTGGGATTGAACATCCTTGTGCTGAGTTTAGTGTCCAAGTCCATGGAGGGTACAGAGAGAGCCTGGGAGCATCACTGGGTCGCCTCTTCTACAGCTGGGCATTGAACTGCTTTGATGCTGCCATTGCTTGCCTGTGAGCATCTTCTGACAATACAAAATCACCCAAACACTGCTTTGGGGTCTTTGTCAATAACTGCCAAAGAAATATCTTCTTTTCTGAGTACTTGGTTTTTGTGATTGTTTCAAAAGAGAAAGTCTGGTTTAGAGGCAACAAGTGCAAATTTTTTCTGGGTCATTCCTCTGTCTTCTTGAGGTTTCAGCATGTCAGTCTTCTCAGACTTTCAAAAACACTTCTCAACAGCAGTAACTGCCCATTCCTTGTATCCCTGCATTGGGTCCCAACCCACGCGGCGTCAAACCAAGCTGCTTCTCTCTAGCTCCAAGAGACGGGAATAGCCCAGTTTCCCAATGGCTTCACCAGCCTGCCAGCTACTCTGTTTGTTTTGTTGCAATCCAAAAAACACACCCTACTTTAAGCATTGACACATCTCCCAAGTGTGGACACCCTTCCCAAAAATGTGAGCCTATGTTAGTCTTCCCTAACTCCGGCCAGGAGAAAGAGGCTTCTGCAAAACTGCTGGTGTTTAAGCATCTTGGTCTTTGATGTCTCAGTCTCTCCCCTTCAAAAAATGCGAAGAACCAGCGTATCTCTTACTGACACTGAATTTCCATTGTATTAAATGGGATTAATCATGCTTTAGGATGTGCCATTTCACTCATCTGAAGTGCCATAGGCAAACCTATAGCACAACACAAATACCAAACCACTGTCAATAGATAGAAATCTTGTTTTGTCTTCTGAAAAAATTCTGCATATCCAGAATGATATATATCCTACTTGCCAGAAAGTTTATTTATTTATTTAAAAGAGAATGAAGACTTGCCTTCTTAGATAGAGAAATAAAGGAGAAAAATATTCTCCAGAAAGTTCTGTCTTCACCATTATTGAACCACACCCTGTCTTCTTCATATAAGAAATATTGCCAAAGCCACAGTCTTTCATCATGTGGTTTCTTTTAAATAACCTCCTAGGTACTAAAGGTCAGGATGATTTTAAAAAAAATAGCCTGGTAGTATAAAAGAACTTTTTTTAAATGCGAAAAGACAAACAGAGGAATCCTACGCAAACTTGCCATAAATACAAGGGATGAAGGTGATGATGAGGGGAATAAATTACATTCACATTGTGTTCATCTGCTTTACTTTGTCTCAGGTTTTGTTCTGTTCAAAAGTCTAATATAAAAATAGAATTATTCAATTAATTGCAATTCTGAGTCCATTCTTTTAGTCCTTCCCCATATATTTGTCCCTGAAGTCCGCTGGGAAAAGTCACACAATGACCGCAGCCTTGGCTTTGTACATATTTTTTTCTCTTCTCACTACTGAACTTATTGTCAATATTGCTTCTTCATCTAACTAAAGGGGAAAAAATGCAAAACTCTTTTTTCTTTCAGTTATTTTTGTTCAATTTTTATTTCTCTACGTTATTTCAACAAAGAAATATTTTGAAGGGTGGGCCTTTCCCATATTTGACGTTTGTCCAAAATTGAATAGTTTCCGATAATCTTCAGAAATTACTGCTACCTTTTCCTATAAATATTTGCTTATTTCTGAGCCATGGTTTTGAATTCCTTTAAGGCTGAAAATTTGGCCTCTTTGAAGGTGATTCACGAGCAAACCAGACACCTCTACCTTGGATGTGGCAATGTTGGCCCATCTCTGGAGGCAAGGTGGGTGTCTGAGGGTGGTGAAGGGCTTGGTTGAGTTGCAGTGCCCTTCAACAGCTGGCCTGTAGAAGGCCCAGGATAAGTTGTGCTCCTGCTGTATGGTGTGTGTCAGCACAGGTGTGTGTGTGGTGCTCGGTTCCAGTTTCGTGTGCATTCCTAATCATCACTTTGAAACGTCATTATTCGGTTCTCTAAACTTGTTAAAAGCTATCTAATACCTGGCTTTATTTTTAAAACATTCAGTCTATAGCAGACTATGCTATCGATTTTTACTACAAGAAGCATTCATGGGCCATGGTCAAGGACCAGGTCAGGGTCTATTGTGCTTGGTGATGTGCACAGCATAAAAAAATATTATTACAGAGCTTAGTATCCAGTTTCTTCACTAATTTTCCCCATACTCCAAAGCATTTTCCAGGATTCAAGAGACTGTCTTGATGGAGGACAAAGGCATATAAAAAAACATTTAAAAAGCAGGGTTGTAAAAGATTTTGGAATTATGAGGTTGTGCTCTAAACCCATGGTATTTTTTGATAGGTCAGGGTTGTTTGCATGTTTCAAGAGCAGAGCTGGACAGACAACAGCTGGAGAGCCTGCCTTAAAGCCCATCTCACTGTTTCCCTCAAATATTCCCAAAACTGCTTTTCCTTTCTTTCAGTGAAGAGGAAGCTGACAGGACAGGACAAACCCTGCCCCTGGCTGGGGCAGCAGAGGCAGCACACTCCTCCTGCTTTCCTGTTCCTCTCTTCCTTTCCACCCCAAGGCAAGGCCGGCCTCACCTCTGGCCAGAGGATGGCAAAATATTTGCTTCCCAAGTCTGGTCATCAGCCAGGTTGGAAGGAGAGCAGGCACTGTTTCCCTGGCACGTCAGGGCACTCTGAGCACAGAATCTCTCTTCAAGTCACCCCCAAGGCCCAGCTCTGGCTGGTTGTCCCCACCCCTCATACCTCACATCTTCCTCCCCACAGCAGCATTTCCTCCAAGCCATGGACACAGGGACCCCTCTCCCACCTGCTGCCCATTGCACATCTTCTTCCTTCTGCAGCCTTCCTTATAAAACAAGCTACCACCCCCAAACCCACATTTTTTCCAAGCATTCCTCCCACCTTCTGTTTGCCTCACCCTCTCCCTCATTATCCTGGGTCTTGCTTTTGTTTGTCTTGGCTATTTTGGGCTGGAGGCTCTTTGGGGAAGGGAATACAGTTTAAACGTCGCCTGCTCAGGATGTGTTCAAGTCATTTCAGCTGAGTGAAGCTGAATTGATAAATGAGGCACAAACTGGCTGAGAAGTGTCTGCCTGAGCATGGGCAACGGATTAACTGAATCAGCTTTAAGAGGTATAATTCATTAAGCACGTGTAACTTTAAGTTTAGTGGGAAAAAATCCTGTTTTGAAAGGCACAGGTAATAGTTTAATGCTAAATTTTCTCAGGAAATCCTGTGCAGGCCATACTCTACTGTAGTGCAGCACAGCATGTTCACATGGTAGTTGTAGCATAAACTGTAGGCTCTGGCTCCAAGCACCTTCACTATTGTCATTCCTGAAGGACCACAAACAGTGTATTGTTTACAATTACAGTTATATATAACTACTTGAAAAATGGAAGTATAAATGTATAAATTAAAACCCATGTATTAAGAAGCAAGAGTGCTTTATCTCTATGATACATTTTTATATTACTAGTTAATAGTATAACTATACTATCAATTACAGAATTGTTGCATATGTAGAAAGGATTAAGATGATATTGTTTACAAGGTGTGTGTGATCTTCATTTTGTTGCCAGTAAGATCACTATTCTCATTTTAACACCTAGAACACTCCAAACCTTCACACCTGTCAGAGTCATGGAAACATCTGGTATCTATTTTGCAAATTTGAGACTCTGTTACTATAATCTTTTAATTATATGTAAAACCACTTTCTGTTGTAGAAGCATGAAAATTATCCCAAATGAATCAACACAAAAATAGGAAAATTTTGTGTGTTCAGCACCATTTCTCAGCTACACCAATAAATGAGATGCTAATAGCATGTGAAATTTAAAAGGGAGTTTATTCCTCTTAATAAAAAGGTGGTGTAAGAATTTAGTGAAAAATGAATCCCTAGGATTTTAAATCAGTTATGTCCCATTTGTATTCCCTGTATGGAGAGCAATTCTGATGAGCACCTATCTTATCAACTAGAAATCTCTTTCTCATTCTTTGCTTAAGATACTCTCATCTGTAGTAGAAGAATATTTGTCATACAAGGCTAAATGCTTATGGATTTCCTTTCCATACACAATGGAAAAGCACATGTTGAATATTCAAGCCCTGTTCACATGGTTTAAAGAAATAACCCCAAGACTACAGTCTCTCTCTGAAGCCACCAAAGCCTTTGGCTCGCATTGTGAATGACCACTGGTCCTTAAAATTGTGAACTTTTGATAACGACACTCATCCACTCTCTGTTCCATTTTTATGGGGCTCAGGGTTTGTAGGTGCCTCATTCTGTAGCTGAGGGAAATGGTAAATTACTATTTTTCTTATGTGACCTCTCTGTGCTCCCTTCCTTTAAACACAGCGGCAATATGTGAGGCTTTCCAAGCCTGTCAGGCCCATGCAACATCTTTCCTCCATGAAATTACAAGATGTGGTTAGGGCAAAGGTTGTGAGCTCTCCAAGAACCTCACTGGGCCAAGAGCGGTGCTGGGCCAAATGTGTCTATGGAGTTGTAATCAGTTGTATCACAACCACCTGGACCTTTTAGACTGGAACCATTAATACTTTTTTAGCTTCTACACCTCTGCAGTGATGACAGAAAACCAGTGCTGGTCAATATTCACTTGGTTCACATGTTAACTACTAGACCAGGGAGTAGCAGGTCAGGGAGTAGCAGACCCAAGCCCAAGATAAGGTGCAAAATCCACATAGTCTGTCTTTGTAATTAGTTCCTACTTCAGAGTCAAAACACAAGTCAAAAAGTAAACTGAAAAATTTAATTGTTTTATAAAATAAGATTATGAAATTCTATATAAAAATCCAGCTTCTTAAATATGGTACATTCACTTCCTCACAGAATATTTAAATATTCAGGTCGCTTGAGCTATATTTTCACCGTATTTGAGTTAAAATCATTGGATAAATTAAAACATCCTTACCAAAAGATACCACAACTTATACAAATAATACTAAGCAATAATACATTTTTTTTAAATATGAAATGTAAAGAAATTAATAACTCTTAGGGCATGCTACAAAATTTTGCCAGAAAAATATAAGGAATCATTTTTGTTTAACTAGAAAATATACAGTGTGCTTTCCATTTCTCTTCCTAAAATTCAGTCTCGTACAATTTCCATTTAACTTAATAAATATGTACAACAAAAACGTTTATTCTTTGAAGAATATAAATAGCAAATACTGGAGTAGAGAGCCTGGTCTGGCATTCCTTTCTCATCTAGTGACTATAGTGGGACTTTTCAACTCTGAATGTGCAAAAATGCAGAATCAGGCTCTTAGTGTTATCATTGGGTTAATAGCTTTCACAAAAGTGATTTTTATTAAAGAAAAAAAAAAAACCTTCAAAACAACTGCAGGAGACTTAGAACTATTCCAGTCAGGTATTTCTATAAATAGTAAATCAAAATGTGGCGAAATAATGTTCCAGTTTAATTACTGCTGGCAGTAATTAGAGAAAAATAGTCAGTGGAGAAAGAAACATATCTTGAGTTAGACACATCTTACTTTCACAGATTTAAGTTGGTTCCCTACCATTTCTAAAAAGAGTTTCTGGTATAATCTGTACATTGTAAATCTGTGAAGAAACTTAATTGCCTTCTTCAGACTTTGGATGGTTCGTTTTGGAAAGTGGTACATTTTCAAGTGCTTCAGTCCATACATTAAACCTTTAATGGTGTCCTGGTCACCATTCTTTATTCTCCACAGATTGAGAAGCTTCAGAACTTGCTCTGTGGGTTGACATAGTTTCATTGTGCGCTCAACATCTTCTTTTCCCACCTTCTTGCCTGGTAAACTTGCCATCAGCATGTTGAGATGTTCAAAGGTGAGGTTCAGGTGGCCAACATGCCTGAAGACACTGTTTTCGCAAAGATCGATATCTAGAGAAAGCAAAAAGAGAAGAGAGGTAAGTACAGCACATTACAACTTTACTGTAGCCTGCAGAAAAGCTTCCAAAACTCCAAGGTGAATTTGCTTTTCAAATACCTTTGCTTCAAATAATTCTCTCATCTTTGCTTATTTAAGCTAATCTATCCTGTAAAATGTTGTGTATACCTGATAGGACTCCTAGTATTTGGTTCCAGTGAATGAAAATTTAGCTCATTCTGTTCAGAAATGCCTAGGCAAACTTTGTTAAAATAGTAATTTTGAATTTTGAAGTACTCTAGACACTTCACCATCTGACATAAGCATACATTCTAAATAGCAGAGGGGTGAAAAAACATTTCTGTAGCATTTTTTAAACCTATTCTGATTGGACTAAATGTCATTCAAATGTGGTAGTTGTTGATGGTGGCTTACATGAAAAGAGTCGGCCTGGCTGTTGTAAAAATCTTTGATATTAACACTGCAGCACTATTTCATCTTTGAAACCCTCTTGGTAGACTCAGCACAAACAAAGCAGTGAATCAGCATGATAAAGAGGCACCAGAAGGGAAAAAGAAGGGAAAGCCCATCTGTGTATTCCTCACTCCCATGTGCCCTCACCCTGTGGATAGATGTACCAGTCCAAAATATCAACCTTTGCTTTACAGAAGACAAATTGTACTCTCAGCTGCAGGCACCCAGCTCCCTCTAACCTCAACTATTCAGATATTACAGTGGGAAACACTTTCCTCACTTGATCGAAATTCTTTGTATGTTGTGCAGTCTCAAAAGAGGACCTTGGTCGTGGCACAACACATGCTCCAGAGCAGGACACAAGTCTGGGAAGAATTCAGTCCTTGACTGATCTGAAGAAGTGGAGAAGTTCCTGCTTCCCCTCAACTTCTCTATGCTCACTGCATCAATGTATCTCAGTTAAGCCCTGCAGGCCCTTGTCCATGCACAACACATCCCCAGGGGGTATTTGATCCCAAACAGTTTTTAAAATGCCGTTCAGAAGGTGGTTTATAAAGCACATGCTGTCACAATAAGATACCTTGGATAATCTTTTTGACCATATCCTGTTCTTTGTTTTGCTGCTTCCATAGTTTCAAAAGCTGGAAGGTCTGCTCTTGAGGACTGTGCCTTTGTTTAATCCTTTCGATATTTTCTGTGCTAACCTTTGTCCCAGGCAAGCTGTCTGCTAGTATGTTCAGCCAGTTAGGTGTGAGGTGAGTAGGAACAGCAAACCTGAACATAGCCTCCTCACACAGGGTTACATCTGAAAGGAGAAAGAGAAGATGTCAGTTGTTCTGATCTCTCACCTTGCCTCAGAAAAAAAAAACCAAACCAAACAAACAAGCAGCAAGAATGATAAAATGTGTTTAAAAATAAGACTAAGAAGTTATCTTTATAGTGCTGTTTCTCTTTGTGCTTGAGTTATTTTTGGTCTGAGCTACAATAATTAAAATTCTACTATGGCCTATCACCATAGCAGGCAAAGAGTTAATAAGCTAGGTATTTTTATCCCAGATTTTGATAAATTAGTTTTAATGATAACTAAAGGTATGTTTCCAGAGCAGTCTCCTTTAATGTGATACACACCTATTCCACACTTTTGAGGTGCCGTATCTGTATTTTCCTGACAGATGTTGTCACGAACCTCATTTCCTTTCAAAGCTATTTTGAAACCCAGGGCACTACAGTTTGTGTGCTTAAGACAGGCTGCTTTGGATGAGGTTTCATTTGAGAAAAATCCTTCTGGACATCTCTCACACACAGTGTCACTCTCAGGAGTAGCTGTGGAAACAGGAAAACAATGCATCCAATTATGTATAACCTCAACTGTGGGAAAAAAATTAAAAAAAAATACAGAAAGCAAGGAAAACATTCCTCTCTAAACTGTCATGCTTCTGCTTTTCATGTTTGTGATCTATTAAGGAATCACTTAGAAAAAAAAGAAGGCAGAAGATATCTAAAGAGAATGATGTTCCTGCTGGTGTAGTACAGTAAATAGTACTCCTAAATATGCTTGTTACCAAGTTTAAAATCAGTGATTACTGATTAAATCAGTAATTTAGTAAAGTAAGATCTTAAAAGCCTCAATTACTTGAGTCTATTCAGATATTACACTATGTCTGATCTTCATCCTTTAACTGTACAAATATTCTGTAAACCTTATTTGAATGGGTTACTTCAGTTCTAGATAAAAATACAACCTTAAATATCAACTAAAGACAAGAATTTTGAAAGTCTTTTGGAAGCTTGAATAAAGTATTAAAATGAAAGAAAGCAGAGTGTCCAATATAACAAAAATATTTAACAGACATGGATGTTTTGCTGGGTGATTTATAATGCATAGTTTTAATTCAGAACTAAATATATGACACAACAACAGAATGACAACATATGGTTCTAGCACATTTACAGAGAGGAAGAAAACTAATCCATGAAATCTGAAACTACGCAGTCTAACCACCATTGTCAAGAAAGTAACAGCACCAATAACTGCTGTATATTCACTCTGAATTCATCCAACATTTAACAAGTGCCTGAAGTCTGGTATCTAATAGTGCATTATTGAACATGAACGTAAGCATATGCTAAAAATTTATTTGAAATAATTGGAAACTATACTTGAATAAGAAAATATCTCAATCTAGTGTATTTTTAAAGTATTTTCTATGTGGATGTTTATTTTAATGTTAGCTTTTTAGTAATCTTTTATTTATTTTGGGAAATCCTTAGAGAAAAAGCACATGAATCTCAAGTTTTCAATCAGCTGTGAAATAAAGAATAGTGCTTGCATACAACCTGACCTAGCACTTCATCAGACAACATGTGAAAACGAAGGAGTTTATAGCTACCACAGACCCTGTATGTTGATAATATATACAATATACCCCTCCCAAATCCTGTCCTTTCTGCAGCCCCAGCACAATGTGCACTCCCTGCCGCTCTGGGCGGGACAAAGCTCCAGCCAGCACCTGCACCGTGCGGGCAGCAATCAGCTGTCCTGAGACAGCTGAATTTTAGCAACTGTCCCTGCCACAGACAGGCTGCTGTTGAGTTCTGGCAGCAAGGAAGTGGAAGAAAGGAGTGTTCCTGCAAATGGTGCATCGTTCCTGCCTAACCTTTGCGGCACAAGAGAGGAAAAAACTGGGTAATCCATCACTGTTCTCAGCACTGAGCATAAAGTCACCCTCCAGCTCTGCCAGCTTCTTCACTGTTTACCTTGCTGCTCTTGTTCAGGGTATGAACTGCTGCTGTCTGTCTGCCCCTCTGCCACTCCCTCCAACTCGCCTGGAATCCCCCATTCTTCCCAGGGAAACGGCAGCCTCCACTGGGCAGACAGAGCTGCCTCGCAGCAGTGCTGCTTCCCCGGTGCAGAGCTGCTATAAACCCTCCCTCGCACAGGGCTGGCCGTGGCAGAAAGGAACAAAGCCTTAATCTGCACTCACAAAAGGGGATTACAAAAAGCAAGGTGATATTGCAGTGTAGTCGTGGGCAACTGGCACCGGGGAAACAGATTTCTAATGCTTTAAGCTTTAAATGAGGCACTGGACCACACCATCTCCCTGCGTGGGAGTGGAATCATATTTTTCTACTCTTAGGTTTTATTGACCTGAATTTGCATCATTACAAAGTTCAAGGCTATCATATGGCAGAAAGCAGTAACACAGTGCAGTATATGCTTATTAAATTCTTAGTTGTGGCCTCACCTCAAAAACTGACTATTGACACAGGGGGATGCAATTATTTTTACAATGTTTTCATTCCTTGTTTGAGGTCTGCTTGGGTTTAGCTAGTTCAATCTGATGATCTTTTGGAAATCAACTTTTCAAGATATTACAAAATTCAACATTTTATCTTCTTTAAAAGTTTGCTTCATTCTGAACTGAGGGATTGAAATTTGTCTGCCATGTTTCCTCATGCTCGCAGGGATGCAGCAGGCTGGTTGCTCAGACAATTTATACTTTGTTCACCTCCCATACAGTCTTCCTGAGAACTTTGTTTCTGGCCCCTTTTGACTTGCTGCCGAGATACAGTGGAACCTCATTAACCTAAGACCTGGGTATAATAGTTTAGGTTAATGAAAGTTTACAATATGGAAATGTGGTAGCAGTGGAAATGCTTAACAGTTGGAAGGGCATCAGGGTAATGCTTCATCAACCAATTACTCAAGGACAAGTGAGCAGCTACAGCAGTGACATTTCTCCGTACACCAAAGTTGCTCTCCAATGAGAGGTTCATAGCCCAGAGAAGGACTCCCAGCCTGTCATTCAGCTCTGCTCTAAAATGTGCAGGCCAGCCCTAGTGTTTCTCACTGCAGGTACACCATTCCTAGGGAAATCATTCTGTAGGCTGGAGACTGGTTGCTTGCAGATGTCTGAGACACTTTGATTTTCTGCATTTCCTTCCTCAGTGCTCTTCTCCAGGCAGTGATCAAGCTCTGGTACAATGACAGTTTACAATTGTTTTCGGCTGTGTAAAGTACTGGAGCTAAACTGGGCCATGGTATTTGCCAAACAACAGATGTATTTTCTTTAAAGGGAAGAACATATTATTGGTTTAACAATTTATGTTGTCTTAAATGAAGAATACATTCCTCTGAAAAGTGATGCTTTGCTCTATATCCCCACCAGACATTCAGCACTGTGCCAGCCTGCTTGACAAAGAAATGGTTGTTCACTTGATAATAGTAACAGTTACCCTAAGAATTCCACTCAGGATGCTGATAATTAATTATTACCACATATTGCAGTGAAGCTAGAGCTATATTAATGTTGTTATAACTATACACTTGGTGTCAAACATGTAGTGCTCCTGGTGTTAGTCAAGATATACAGTTGCTTGAAACAGCAGATTTCAAAATGAAAAACATTATTATTTATCACACGCACAAATACTACATTCCAGATAATGTTCCTTTAAAAGACTCAATCCATCATGTTTCTCATTAGAGTGCAATTTGCTACATTTGCTACTGCCATTAAGTTATATATTACAGCAGGAACAGGGTATTCCACTGAGAAACCTTCATTTGGATACAGTCCAAATGATGCAGACTAGAACAAGTTCAATTGGCTTTACAATTTACTTTCCCTCTATTTCATCTGGACAAGCCTCTTTCCTAATGTTGTAACTGCCACGATTCGTGGACGTGTGGCTCTAACGCAGTCTGTGCGTAGGGAGGAGCGGCACCCACCTGCCTGCGCAACGCCGAACCCGGGCGGACACTCCGTGTGCCTCAAGCAGAACTCGAGCTCCAGGTACCTGCCCTTGACACACTCGCAGACGCGGTTCTGCGTGCTGGAGCACTCCTGCCTGACGAACTGCAGCTCCTTGCACACGGTGCTGCAGTACTGGCACTCCTCGTTGCTGTTCCACTCGTCGGCGTAGTACTGAGCCGGGCACGGCGCGCACTGCGTGGGGCTGCTGGCGCTGCAGTGCTGCCTCACGTAGCTCCCGGGAGGACACTGGTCACACAGCAGCTGGCGAGATGTCTCTGCGTCGTAATGGAGATACTTGGGGGGAGAGTCATCCTGGACGGCCCACTTAACAGAAATGTCCAAGAGCTAGCAACAGGAAAATAAAACATCAATTCCTTTTAGTTCCGGGAAGCACCATGATCACAAAGAAACCTGCACTTGAATGAGTTTATGAGTCTACTCATGTCACTATCCTCAAACAAATATTTGCATTAGAAATTGCAAAGTTATTGGCCAGCTTCCAGACTATCCCATGTCTATCTTAGAATGGGAAAGTTTTAGGATTTTATCTAGCAGATCTTCCTGACCTAAGTGATTCCTTGTTCTTCCAGAGATGTAGATCCTATTCTTCTCCAATTTACACCCTTTGAATATCACTGGGCAATGACCTTTTACTGCCTGGCACCAGAGAACTTATCCCATGCACAGCCAGTGTGGGGATTATGCACCCCTGTGTTCTTGAGTACTCCAGATGCAAAAGAAATTGTGCCTGAGCATATGAATCTGACCAGTGTAGTCCACCATCACCACAGATACCTTTAAAGGTGATTCCTTACACTATTTTGCTTACAGTATTTTTTACCAGGAATTAACGGCTAGAACAGTAGAGGTAACTTTTTAATGCTTTCCATTTAATTTTGCACTCATATGGAGCAGCTCTTGGGACGTAATATGGCAGGGAAGACACAGCTTGAGACAAAGAATGACGCAGGTTATGAAGGGCACATTAAGTACTTAATTGCATGAGCTGGAAGAGACCAGGCCAATGCTTTCATTTCCTACCTAAAACCACAGGCTGACAGCTGTCTTGAGAAGCTGGTTCTGTACTGGCACATGCAATGACAGCTGCAGTCCTCCTGCTTCCTACTACAGTCTGCTTTGCTGGTGTGATTTGGGACCTAGTGATAAGACACACCCTGCCCTGCTGCAGAGACAGCCTCTGTATCACTTCATTTTGGTCTTATAATTGAAAATTTGGTTCTGTGATTCCACCAGTCTACCTAAAAATTAACTCTCAAGAACCACCCTGATCCCCACAGGGTCTGCCAACAGCTCACTCTCCTCACTGATAACCCAGCTCTGTCCCAGCACTGCATGCATGGCCGCATGTGCCACTTCTCTTCCAAAACTTGTACATTTTATAAAGATGAAGTAAACTGGCTCTGATTTAAGATATTTTTCTGTGTATCCAATCAAATTATAGATCTAACTGACTTGTCTTTGTTGCTATTTTAATCCCTGTCAGCTAATACAGAGTTGCCAATTCAATTTCAAAAATGTATTTCCTCTTTTCCAAATGTCTCCAAGGTACAAGTGGAATTAACTTTTTTTTTAAAACTCTGTATTTCCTTGAGATGCTTCATTTAAGGGCCTCACTTCTGCCACATCATGGCACTTCTAAAACCATAGTCTTAGTAAGTTTGGAAAGGACAATTTAAAATTTCATCTGCATTAACACAACTCACAGTAAACAACAAGTAATATTAGGTGCTTAACTTAGGAACTCTTATTGCTTAAGGAAATACTCTCAAATGCATTCTCCTGTTGCCTGTCTATGAATCCAGTTTTCATACAGCTATACTTAGGAATGAAATGCAGATAGTATGGATATTCCCTAAAGCCTCTTGTAGCTAAGTCTGATCTGTGATTTCTAGAGGTGGAGATCTCACTTTTCTTGTGGTCTCAAAGCACAATACATTTCACTGTGAGAAATTCCTTATTAATCATTGAAGTTTGATGAACAACTCCATTTTCCTTAAATGACTGGATCTGGTTCATGTGATCTATTTAACAAAGAGGGCGCAGCACATTTTTTAATAGTGAGTGGCTTTACATTGAGGAAAAATGCCTCCACCCTTGGTAAATCTACAGCTATGACTCCAGTAATAAGGAAGTCCTGGTAATCTCATTAATTGTTGATGTGAACAGTAACAGTAAAGTTTTCTTCTATGGTTTTAATTCAGTAATAGGTGATACAATCACGAGCATCCCGGAGTCCAAGACATGCATTCCCCTCACAGAACATATCTGACTACAACGTGTGCCACAGGCGCTACCAGGACAAACATCAACGCACACTTCATGCAGGTGTCTCTGGAAACCCAAGACAGAGGTAACCCAACAGAGGTAAAAGTCTGACACTGTGAAAATTATTAGGGACAGCAACCAGTCATATGGGCAGCATGTCCTCATGCAGAAACACCAGTATTCCTACTCTGCAGTGCACAGCTCCTAACAAACCCAAAGCTGTCACTGCAGTAGAATCTGCTCGTCTGGGTTGTGCCTCTGCCCTTGGTGACACATTTTCAGATGACAAACAGGTAGATGAATCATTTTGTTACTGTTAACTCTACTCTGCAACATGTAGGAGCAAGAACAACAAGATTTTCTCTATTTTCCTTACTCGACGATTTACACTGGAAATCATGTATGAGGCAAGTAAACAGTTTTACTGCAGGGGATGATTTAGCATTAAAATTAATTAGAATTCAGCAATCAGGGTATGAAAGCATAGGGGTTTGTAAGGAAAATGAAGGCACTTGCTTCCGAAAGAACCTATAGCAGTGGAAACAAGCCAATAAAAATTGAAAACATTTCAACACAATTTGAGAGGAATTGATTTTAAAAATTGAGCAAAACAATACTTGAACAATACGTGTGTGAGATTGCATGCAGAGTTTTGTCTTTGGAAAAATGAGTAACTAAGGACTGATAATAACAACCAGAATATTATTAATCTAAATGAGCATAACCAAACCCCATAATAATAGGATTAATAAATCAGTATCACTAAAAGAACAATCAGTCTTTCCATTTGATTTTTTTCTTTGTGCTTTTAAAAGAAAAGCACACCACACTTGTTTCCCTTTTTTTTCCCAGAAACACACATTATGTAGCTGCAGTAATCCTTTGGGCTGAGCCCCACATATGCAGGATCCAACTATTTTATTTAGTAAAAAATCACAACAAAAAGATACTTAAGTCAAACTAAAGATACAAATGCAATCAAAATCTCAGGATTTTACTGGAGCATTTTATATGTAATTTTCAACACAGAGCTAGATCACCATTTCTGCTACTCTTTGACTACTATGAGCCTATTAGCACAGCAAGCTGTGCAAGTCACTGCCATAGGACATTGTAAACAGCTGAGTTCAAGATGCTACCTGACATAGTAATAGATGAAAATAATAAAGTACTGTTAAACATAAACATCACTTTTTAATCAAGAAATCCCAAACTAAAAATTGCATGAGTCTGAGGACTGTTTTGGAAAAATGGTGGCATTTTTCTGTCTTTTTCTTCCATCTCTTCTGTGCATCAGGTATCAACCACTGCCATAGACAACATATGGGTCTTTCTAGGGCTTTTTTTTCAGGATTTTTTTAGACCAAATACAGCCATAAGTATGTTGCTAAGTTCATTTCTAGACCTCGATCCCCAATACCACACTTTATAAGACTACTGTTGGTTACCTGATAATACTTTAAAAAAAAGATCTGCAAAATTGTCTTCTATGCAGTCTGAAAACACGTAGCACACCTGAGTATTCTGAATACTGACATACAACCTGTGAATCAGAAGTTAGCTTTAAGAAGTTAACCTACATCAAGTGCAATAGATTGCCTTTAAACCTACATAAAGGCAATCTATTTTTCAGATGTTCTGCAAAAATTCAGTAGTAATGGTGGAAGATAATGAGATATATTTTTTACTAGTTTTACTGCAGCAACTTGGCACAAACAGAATGAAAATACTCTTTTTGTCCCTCAGTTCAAAGAATAAGCTGGAGGGGAACATCACTAAATTGTCCTTTCTCCTGGTCTCACACACACTGAGTTTGTGCTTACATTAGGAATTTGCATCACCTGTTACAGCAGATTTGCAGAGCAAAACAGATGGTGCCGAACACCTGACATCCACATTATGTATTATTCTGAGGGGATATTTTGGACTAACTTCAATCTGCTCTCATGGACAAGCATGCATTAGTGGTTACAGTGCATCTGGTGTGTCTCTAGAGTCTATCTCTGGATTTACTTTCACGAGTCCAGTTTACTTTGGTAAATCCACTTGCGCACTCCAGGGCTGCTCTGATGTGGTAAATAAGGATGATCAGGAGAGGACCTTCAAAAGTATGTTCCTAAGACAAATTAAAATGGTATTTAAATGAATTTTATGTAATTCACTACATTTCCTCTCCTAAGCTATGCTATCACCAACTTGATAACAGATTCTCAGCTACACAAAACCTCTGATAGATCTGAATGCCCATATTTAAAGGTAGTCTACACACTAAGCACCTGAATCTCTTCTGTAAGAAACAGCACTATTTGAGCATAGGAAAATGCCATAATCAGAACTTACTAGTTCTGAACAGTAGTCTCCTCAAAAGCTTCATAGAAAGCAAGATTTCTTCTATAATCATGCTGGCACTGGCCTGTTTTGCTCTTGCTGGAAAAGGTGTCATGCTAGTTTGGAAGATGGAAGAAACTACAAGTTTGGCTTCAGTCTACTGGAATCAGAAGTAGGGACAATGAATATGTTCATCCTGTAACCCTCAAGAGACCAGAGCTGGCATACACCAGTGCTACACATGGCCAAATTAATGGATTTGTCATTCAGAAGACTGTGTAAAGTTCTGTTCATCCTAGTTTATGAAAGGTTAATTCACTGGGAAGTGGTATAGAGAAAGTTTAGAAGGAAATTGAGAGCTTCTTGGAGAGGATCTGGATCTTGTTCAACAGCTTGGCAAGTCACAAGAGAAGCTATGGATTCAGTACAGATAGTGACCTCAGAGAGAAGAACTTTCTCCATTAAAGGATGATGCTGGCAAATGAAAAGGGGATTCTCTCATCAGAGGAAGATTGGGAACAGCCTTTACTGAGAAGCAGGTGTAAGAAACCCATGTATCTTATATATAGCTCTCAATGCCTTTCTGAAAGTAAATACAACATTTGGTTTCCTGAAGAGATGGCAAATGGACTAAAAAGATTCAGGGGGCTTCTTTCAATTTTAAACCCTCAGCCAATCCTTTATATCCAAACACAGAGAGAAGCCAATAATGCTCAGTATCTTTTTAATCTCAACAAATTAATTGTTAGTCTGATACATTTGTATACACTTTTTCTAGGGATAGTGAAAAGTAAGGCTCAATTTAAAAAAATGTCCCAAATGTTAGGGTTTTTTTTGTTCTATGAATATGAAATGCTATCAGTAACAAAATAGTTACAGCAAAAGAAAACCAGAACAAAACCTAATATCACTAACTACATCTAGCAACCTATTGGGTGAAATTGAGTTCTAGTGTTATGGGCTCAGTTCAGAAACAACTGAAGAACTCAATCTTCATCAATTTCCCTGGGGAAAACCTGGGCACCTCTCAGGATGGCTGTCTCAGTGTGGGGAACTGGAATGAACTGTAAATATTGAAATGTAAGTCTAGTGTAAGTCAGTGTGATGCAAGTAAATACTGAGAACTTACTCAAGATGAATTACCCAAGGTTAGACAGCAGTTCTTTCATTGTGTCACTCCGCACATTAGGCTTGAAGCTGTATTTCCCCATACCATCCTTATGTCAGCATACACAATACCAACACTAAAAGGCCTGTGCAGTCCATTTATTTGAGTCCTTAGAAGATGCTTTTGAAAGAGAAATAATGTGATTGTAAAATTTCATTTCAGATCTTGGACATAAAAAAAATATATGCCCTTTTCTTTCATCTTTAAATGTAAGGCAAAGAGCTGCTTGATTTCTCTTGTTGAATTAAAATGAACTAGAAGACAAAGCACATGAAGTAAAAATCCTTCAAGCATCATCCCTTTAAATCACTACTTTGTGGCAGAAAAGAAAGTGGTTTTTCAGCATATGAAAATATTATTATATAGCTTGGCTTTGTGGTTTTGGGTTGTAGACCAAAGGAGAATGTTTAATTTGCTGAGAAAGATAAATCTGTTTCTGTTTTGCATTCCACAAGTATTCCAAAGCATATTTTCTTGTGTGATAAATAATCATTCAAGATATCTGTCAGATTGCTCCAATGTTTGCATTGGGTTCAAAGTAAAACCTCACAACTCTCCTACTTTGCCTTCTACACAAAGTATTTGAACAAAGTTAAGGCAGGAGGCCTTCACATATCCCACTGGTAAAATATAGCACTGGATGATATTAACAAGGTCCTCCTCATCAAGAGCTTGTATCACAGATCCAGTATGTGACAATGCCATGCTGGATCAGGTCCATGTCCACCTATTGAAAAGAAACATTGTAAAATACTTGTCATCCTGAAAGTAATTACTCCCATCCAGCTCTCATCCTTCTCATCTTGCTGTTCTGGAGGCCCATGCAGTCACCAGATTTAACCTCTTTGGGCCAGCAGCCCTGCAGCACTGCTGACCTGTGGGTTGCTGCAGGCTCACAAGAGCACTGCCCAGACAAAGGACCTTTCTGCAGACCACAGCTGAGTGCCAGGTACACAATGAAAACTAACATGGAGTCATTTCCACTGGTTTTGAGTTCAGCTTTTAAAGCTCTTCCACCATTCTGTTTCATTGTAATCCCCTCACTTTGGACATAACAGGACCTACTTTTGTTTGGAAGATGCTTTATAAAGTGGAGCCTGCTCTTTTACATACATCTTTTTACATCTCCTGAGTGATCCGTATTGAAAAATGAGGCTATGAAACACTGTCTTCATTTCTCTGCCAGTAAAGCAATATGTCAAAAAGTCAAGTCTTGTAGAGACTTTTTGAGGCACCATTAGCTGTCATTCACAAAGCAATTTAGGGGTCGAAACTACTGTTTCATTTTCAGTGGTAGGAAAATGAAATTCAGCTGAAAAGCAGTTTTACATCTTATCATAGAAATGCTAAATTGAAAGTCTTCATTTATATGAGTTACATTTGCCTTGAAGCTTGCAGAGGCTGAAAGCAGGAAAAACTAACCAGATACGCTCCAAAATATGTGTCTTACATTTTGGAATATTATTCACCAGAGTGACAGCAAGATTTAGAGCTAACCCAAACCTGGGACATTCCCATTATGACGACAGTCTGCCTTTGAGCTGACAGAATTACTAACAGCAGACTGCTAGCTAGGGAATGTATGTCCAGTACTATGTGAAAACAGGTGTTTTTATAGAAGAAACAAAATTAAGTTTTCCATGAGATTGAACAGTGGGTGTTGCTCCAATTGGGACAATATCTTTTAAAAATTCTTCTGGTAACCTTAGTGTTTTATTTTTAACCAAGGCACATGCAGACAGACAGAAAGAAATTCAGACAGAAAGATAACTCCTACCCTCACAGGCTGCAAAGCCACTGCTGCCTACACACAGCAAACCCAACAGGCAGGCCAGAAAAAGAATATCACATGTGCCCAGAGATCCAAAATAGAGAAAGGTCAAGTATAAGGGTCAAGATAGTTACGTGACAAGTAATGAGATTCAGCTCTGGGGAACTTCTTTCCATTCAGTCCAATTTCATAATGTTTGTAAGCAGCTTTAGTGTTCCAAGCAAACAACACAAACATGAGTGCACCACCACAGCAGGTAACCCTTCTGAAACCTTAGCAAAGAGGCCAAGGCTGAAAGTACATCACGCTCCAAAAGTCCTTTTAGATACAATGTCTCCAAACTAGGTTTGGAGGTATGTGAGCCAAACACACACAACTTCCAACAGTAGGTGTGTCTTCTAAAAGGGCTCTTGTAAAACAAGTACTAAAGCTACTCTTCTGAGTTCTAGCACATCTGCCAGTATTCAAACTTCACTAATTTTACTTAAATTTCACAATAATTTAAAAGAAATTGCATAATAATAATAATGCAGTTGAATGACAAAGCTCTTTGTTATCTACTGCCACTGATGTGTTTCAGCTCCAAGACTCATCTGCCAAAGAATTATGCTGAACTTCACCAAATGCTATTACTTTATGGGAGAACATGAACATTGCACATTAAAGGCACATTGCATTTAATCAAAATCAAAATCCTGATGTGATTATTTTATGACAGCCACAGATAAGAAGCCATGTTTAACCAGATATTGCTGAAATTCCCAGATTAACTTCCTGTGATTTCATACTGAAAAAGCAGGCACAACATCAGACATGAGATGAAAAAGTCGTCCTGCGTTTCAATCTGCCAACCACAAGCCTGACAAATTTTTCTTCTCTTGCACCATTAATTACTTTGGGTTTGTTTCTCAAAAAGCTCTTTCAGAAAGTTGTACGGAGAGTAATAAACACGCATTACTCATCAGATCCTGGAAATCTCGTTGCATTTATAAAAAGCTTTCAGAATAAATGGATCTCAGTTCTAATGCTCTGCCACAACATTAATGCCATTTTACTCACCAAAACAAACCAGAAGCAAGTTACTGTGCTGGCATGAGCAAGAGCCTGCTCTGAATATTATTTTAAAATGTTTTTCTTTGAAAGATTCCTTATGCAGAAGATGAATAGCCTCCAAATAGATGAAACACACGATCTGTCTGTAAGCAGGTTTTAATTAAACTGAACTCATATACAATTCCATTTGACTAAATGGATTAAATAACATTTTGAAAGATTTACTGCAATGCTAACATCTCTAAATTTGCATCTGGAAGCATCTTACTAAATTACCAATTAAACAAAAACTTATTAAAGCAGGGGCTTATACCAGATTTAATAACACAACTTTTTCTGTAATAGCTACTGACACAACTACTAATTCATCACTTTCTTGCATATGAGGCTGAATTTTCTAAGCCAAGACAAGAACCACACACTTGTGGGGTTTTTCTTTGTGGGGCTTACAGTGGTTTTCCTGGGTAGGAAAGCCAGCCTAGTATCTGAGATACCAAGAGTGCCACTGCAGCAGAGATTAGAGGCAAGCAAGGATGGAGCTTTTGTATATCAGAAACAAATATTACAGACTACAGTTTCTAAATTCATTACACGATACAGGGTTTTGTAAGACCAATATGATGAGGCCTTACAAAAGGAGGGAGGAAGACAGAATAAACGCAAAAGAAAAGCAAATCATGCCACTACCTTGAAAATGGAATAAAAATCCCTGCTGTCTTCCTGGAGCTGGACATGGCCATCACATTCCAAACTCACCAGGAAAGTTTGGAGAGATGAAACAAAAAGGGTTTACCGAGAAGACAGAGAGAAGGCAAAGCAACTCACAAACAAACAACCTCCCCAAAAATCCCAAACTCAAAACAAAAAACCCAGAAGAAAAGCCATGTGTCTCTCCAGCCTGATGTCTGGGGCTGCAATGCATCCTAGAGCCTATCTACCTCTCCGAAGGGACTCACCACAAGCGTGCAGCACAGGAACTTGTTCATTGTGGTCGGTGGAAGAAACCTCAGCGCGCTGGGAATCAGGCAGAGAGTCAGCGCCAGGCTGCAGCAGCTGCTTACATTCCCAACATTAAAGACACGATATATATATAGTCCCGGTGTAACAGGAAGCTTGGGCTCAGCTTTGATCACACATTCCCTGCCATGACCAAACTTTTCTCTCGCGCACCCCCCTCNTTGCTCTCTGTCTGGCTGTCTGGCTGTGCCGCCCTGCGCTCCCCTCAGCAGCGGGGCCGAAGGGGAGCCTCCGGTCCTTTGGCTCGGCTCCCCGGGGCTCCTAGCAGCGGGGCTAGCTGTCAACAAAGGCCGGGGCGGGGAAGCTGAGGAGAAGGAGGGTCCCCGCTCGCTCCCCTTCCCTGCTGAGGCAGGAATGCGAGGGACGGTGCCCGCCTCTCGCCGAGGCTGCCCGAGCGCCGCAGGCCTGCACCGGCCCGGGGGAGAGGCCCGGGAGAGCGGCGACAACGGGACTTTTGCTGTCATTTTCCAGCCACAGTCGTGTCTTCAGCATGCTCCTGCCCACAGGAGAAGCCCCACTCGGGGCTGTTCTTCCTTCGCCCCAGTTTAAGTTAGAAAAGGGCATTTTACTAAAGCCGTAAGGATCAAACCGTGCTGTTCGTGCCTCCTGGGATTGCTCCGAGGCCTCCATGGAAGCCCCGGGGAACCTGTGTGTGCCAGGTGTGGAGCAGAGGAAAGGTGCAGAGAAAGGATTTCTCTCCCAACCTGCAGACAGCCATAAAGCATTATGGGAGCCTGCGGGAATCCTGCGGGATCCTGGGGTAGAAGCCAAACCTAGATGTGCCTCCAGATTTCACAGATGGTTTTGTCTCCCTTTTCACAGGCCAGACCAAAACCTCAGCTCTGGATATACCAGCTCTTGAGCAGTTGAAACTGGGGCCCCTGTTGGCACTGTAATGTGCAGTTTTGCCCCTTTGAATCACAAGGCTGAGCAGGATTGGTGAAAGAGTGAGGTGGAAAAAGTCTGCTTATTATTTCATAAAAATTCAGCTACCCTGTCTGGAAGCCATCGTCTTCAAGGACAGCCTCACACATGCCTCCTTACAAATCTGTAACCATTTGAACATGCATCAAGCATAACCTAAGATGGAACAGATGCTGGTTACACTTGTCAGGATGATAAAAATTCAGGACACTTGAATTAGTGGTAAGTTCTCCATAAGAAATGATGTGCAAACTGGCACAGGAACCCTGCCACCTGAGGGAGCATTGCTGACATCTGTTGGGTAGTAGTCACCCCTTGATTGGTATTGTACCTGGAATGGATGATGCAACTGTTCCTGTAACCTTTTCAGAACTTTTAAGTACTTTAGCATTTATTCTTAAATATATTTATGAACATACTGCCAGATAAAAGCACAGCAGTGCCAAGAAAAAAATTCTACCTCTCTGTTGCTGCATTTTCATTGTGGGGCAGAGAGAAGGACTGTTCCTGACATGGACATCTTTAAGCATGTCAGGGTAGCTATGTGTGAGTATGGTATTCTCCATATAGGGACCAACTTCCAGTGTGAACCGTAATGCTACAGCAATTCCATCAGCAGAAGTTGTTAAGTGCTTAAGCAGAAGTTTAAACTAAACTACTTTTATCCTCTCGAAGGCCAGGAGCTGGGCATGGCAATGTGTCTCTTCTGATGGGAAGCGGCTCCAGTGTCAAGTCAGAGGTGCCTGGGAGGCAGGTGAGGCTGATTACTTCCATCTCAGATACAGCAGAAAGAAAAGCACCAAACCCATAGCAAGCTCCCCGTGGTTAATTAACACTGTTAACTGAATTTCAACTGGGCTTTGGATGGGGCTGTATCTTCTCATTGTTGGTACTAGCCATAAATGCCCGACACCTGGCTCTGTAGAGAAATAAAACTATATCTCATAAGCCTATTTAAACAGATACATATCATATCAGTGATCATATCAGAATTTTCTAGAGATGGAAATATTTTATGCAATTAACCAGACCAGAAAACAAATAAAAAAGCCATTAAAATTCTTCAGCTGAAAATGGTGCTGTTGTTGAGAAATGGCATCTTCTCCAACATAACTATTTTGTGTATATTTTTGTTCAGAGATAGATATGCTGACTTCTCTGAAAAGATGTTTTTCATCCCTAAGCAGTGAAAAAACTGACAGAGGTTAATGAGAAGAAAACAGATTCTCCTCAAGCTCATTCAGTTAAATGGAAAGGGGGCAAGGTGTATCTCTTTCAATGGCAGCTGCTAAGGAGACTATTATCTTAACCATACATTAACATGAAAGTTTCAACTATCTAATGTCATTGGAGTCTGTAGAGCTGGCTGTGGATGTTAGGAGAGAACTGTATGCTTGTACTTAGCATGTTTGATCCTGAAATCACATACACAATAAATACAGGATCCCACACTGCCATTTTCCGTGCCACTTTCCAAAGAAGAACTGCGCTTTAACAAGGTTTAAACTGCAGTTTGCGTGTTTTCACAAGTGTTTTACAGTGTTGCCACTTTGCCTTTGGGAATTAGTTAAGATGTGCTTTTGCAGAGCATAGAATCATAGGACAAGGCAGTAAACCCTGTAATAAACACTTGTCCATGCTACAACCAAGTTGTCCTCAGCAGTGTTTAAAAGAACTACGTTTGTGACTACATGCCATAACAGAGAAGGGACACAGCCTGAAAATATTTTTTAAAAGTTAAGTGCCTTAAAGTATTCATTATTAATAGCATAGTTTACAAAATCTCATAGGAAAAGAAACTAAAAAATCAGGTTTTCTTCTTTCACTAACAAACCTGAAGTGTTCAGTGTTACAGGCACTGAGTACTCCATTCCATGTTACAGGAATACAACTAGCAGAAATGGTTCACTGCAGCTTGTAACAGTACAAAAGACTGGACAGAAGGCACAACTTGCATTGGGCAGACTGAAGGTTACCAACACTACATTGCTTTTGGTAGGACATCAACTTATTGATTCACTAGTAGTCATTTTTCCAGACAGGTATTTATCTTTCCCTGGTTTTTATCCTCACTATTTGTATTGCTGTCCTGGATGTTATTATTGTTGTGAATCTATTTTTGTTCCCATGCATCATTATAATCACCAGGTCTATAAATGGCTTTGCTCTTCCAGCCTGTCTGATATCTGGAAAAATTCACAAGTCCCGACCAGTGAGTTGGTGCTGGCAGGTGAACACTGCCTCGCTGAGTCATCTCAATATATCAGTGTGATGTTTATTGAGCCCAAGCAACAAACAGTGGGAAGACTGTGGCTTCAGGCTTGGGACGTAGAGTTCACCACATGTTGCATTTAGAGAACACTCAGAGACTCGTCATTAAGAGACTTCTGTCAAACTAAGGGGAAGAGGAAAAGGGAATCTCAAAAAGATCGTTTGACTCTGAAAGCAAACATATTAGTAGCTGCAAGAAGGAAACAATCTGGCATTCTACCATGCTCTTACAACTGTAATAATGAATATGAAATTAATCTCTCTCTTTAAATTACAGGAGCTGATGATCTGAACTATCCCGAGAACACTTTGAAAATGGAGGCTTAAAGGAAACTCTTAATCTGCAGGCAGTGTGGTGGTTCAGGTAGCAGGAAAGTGTGTTTCAGATTTGGCCAAAGTGGGAGAAAACCTGCAGCTATTTCCCCATCCCTTTTTTCTCATATAACTCAGAAACCTTGGGGGAAAGATTTCATGCCAGTATATTCAGAAGGAAGAGAAAAGGTATTTAGCTAATAATGTTGTCAAAAGAAGGCATACTTATATGATTATCTTACACCTATGTGATTATCTTTGTTGTAGCTGTGTGGCTTGTTTTATCATGTAAGTGGATTTGCCTCATTTTTTAATTGAGACTTTGGCTTGTTTTCTAAATCTGAGGCAGATACATGGAGCTAATATACAAAAACGAAAATCCCACTTGTTGAACTGTGTTCAGAGAAGGAAATATGGAGCTTGTCCTATCAAAACAGAACTTGATTTGGATTATAGGATTCGAAGGTTGCAATGGAGGAACTGGAAAATTAAGTCACAAAAGATATATAGCATTATCAGCCATAAAAAAAAAAATAAAATTGAAACATCTTCTCCAACTTCAGAGTTAAGAAGGACATAAATTTGTTGTTTGGGCTTGTCTACCTAGGGAATTAAGTCAGCTTGTGAATCTGAAGAGCACTGGTTCCCTGTGTGGACACCCTTTGCTGGCAGATAATGTAATCTTTTCTAGTTCCCTTTCGAAGCGGATTGACGCCATGTAATTCTCCTGGATTTGTGAATGTTTTAGGTCATATATACAATTTGAACTGGGTAAGATCTGATTCCTACCTTTCAGATGACTGTAGTTCAGAGTAAGCCCCCCCTCTTTGTATAGGGGGCACCAAACTGCTGCGCTGTAAATTTGCATCCCAGCCTGCTTCAGAGTCACTCCAACCTACAGGCAAACCAGCATGAGCATAAGGAATGCTGAAGAGCCACAAACTGAGAAATGACAGTTTTATTTAGCCATTCCTGCCCTTGCCATTTTTGGCCTTGAATTTCTTCTGAACTTGGTCTTTGTGACATCAGGAGGCTTGGGGCAATGATTCAGATCCTTCAAGTACTCAGAAACCTTTGAAGTTTTCTGAAAAACTCAGTTGTAAACCCCATTTGATAAGAAGGAATTCATTGTTCCCAGAATCAACACTTCCAGTTAACAACAGTACTCCAAAAGAGAAAGAGACAGCAAATATTTTACCGAAAGCTATGGAAACTGGAACTGAAACAAGACAAGCTTTAGCCAGTAAGATTTTCTGGCTAACAGGTTTTTCTTTTTTGTCTCTACTAATTTGCTTGCTACTCTGTAATTGAAGGTCACTGGTTAAGGAAAATGGTCCTCTTAGCTCATGAGGAGCATCTGCAATTTCATTGCTTTCAGTCTGACTTCATTGTGTATATTTGGGCAGTATTAACAGGGCACCAATTTTCCCTCCTTCTGGTTTTCCGTATACGCAGGATTGTCAGGCCAGAAATGATGCCACTTTTGGCCTTCAATGAATTTTGCATGAAGATCTGAGGTTTTTTTTCTACATGTTCTGAATTCAAATCTCTCAGACACTGGGTTCATCCAGCTGTGAACCAGCTATTGGCTTGTGCAGCTTGGTGGACCGCCTGTATAATTTACATCCAAATGGTTTCACCACCTGTGGATTGCTAGGCTCTCCCTTTTCAACCAGGAAAGAAGTTAAAGGCAGTTGTCATCTGTGAGAAGAAGCTGTCTGCTCCTGGACACAGGACCTTGGCTGCTTCTTGTGGCAGTAAACATCTACAGTACAGCAGGGACTTTCATTGCTGAAGAATCTGAAATGTAGGTGAGGTAAGACACTGGAACCTCAAGTGTAGACTTGGCTGAGGTTGGACAGAAAAACCACTGTGAGAGAGTACAGTCTTTTAAAGAAATCAAACAAAATAAAAATATTTGGTATAAAAGCAATATCTTTCAGCTGCAAATACCAGGCAATCTGCATGACAATTCTGTGAGTTACAAAGATATGTAGGTAACATTACAAATACAGTGATTTTAGACACAGATAACTGCTTTTCTCCTTATTTATAGAAAGTTCCTGGCTTTGCCATCTGTCATATCAATGCCGTGCTGCTTTGAATTTCTCCAATAGCCTTTCCTTTCCCACTGAACTGAATTAAAGCATTTTGTCCACACCCTTGAGAGTGACATGATCCTTTCCCTTACTAGTTATCTTCATGTTTCTTTTCATTTGGCTTCTGTTTCCTTTTCCATGCCATTGAGGCCAGCCTCAGTTTGCCCATTTTCCCCCAACCACCTCTATGTCTTCATCATTCATAGATCACCCTTCTTGAATGAAGTTTGAAGATTCTTTACTTACTACTCTACCTTCCCTCTCTGGAAGCAATGAGTGTTTAATGGGCAGGCTGTAAGTGTATGCAATATATGTGTAATATATATGTGTATACATATTATAAAAAATGAGTGTACTTCTCTGCCTTCTACTTGCTGTACTTTTTAAAACATTCTAAAATTTCTTAAGTTTGCTGCCTTTCTTACACAGGCTGCACAGCACACCCACAAAAAAAAAACCATTTACAACTATACATAGAAACAATCACAATAAAGTAACAAAATCAATAATGAACACCCAGTATTTCCTCCCCAAAATGGCTGAATTTATTTGAAATTCCTTGTACAGTGTCAGATCTGCAGCTTCTGGCTTCAAAGGAAGTGAGTGCAGTGGTGCAAGCCAAGAAAAAAAGGAGGGACCTTTGTGAAGTAACACAGAAGGAATATGTAATTTGTGGATGATGGCAAAAGTCACTGGGAAAGCTTGCTATGTCCCTGCAGAAATAGCACATGCTCATGCACTAAATGCTCTGAAGCACCTTTTAGGTAATTTTCTTTGTGGCCAGACTTCAGGCATAATAAAGCTTTTGTCCTTTTCTTGACAGAGAAGGTTGAAAACCAAAAACAGGAGGGGTGAGGAGATGGAAGGAATTTCAGACTCCTCAGAAGAGGCATTCCAGCTGGTGTGGACTGTGCTGTATCCTTCCTGCGGTGCATTCCTTTGTTTCCTCTGACCACACATTTTCTTTTGTTTAGTCCATCAGTGCCCTGCAAAGTGTGTTGTACCTCCTCGGCAATGTGGAATGCAATGCACAGTCTTTATCTTCCAGCTCTGACGTTTCCCCAGGTTTAGCATTTTTATCAAATACTGCTATTTACTCTCTGTGTTAAAAGAACTATTCGTTATTGTTTTTAATTTCTCTTATTCAGCAGTGAGAAGTGAGCTAAATTAAGCTTTGATGGAAGCCAAACTAACTGTCAACTTCATGCATATTTATTCTTCATCACCATAAACACAGCAGGGTGGCACCCTGAGAGCAACAGCACAGATTCCAGTGCTTCATCCAGCAGGGAACCAGGACTTTTTAAAGAGATTGCCCAGAGTCAGTGATTATTGTCCACAAGGGAATGTGCTGATTTAAAGATTTTGCATCTACCATACTGTGCCTCAGTTAGCACTGTGAGTTTGCTGTATTTCATGCAATGTGGATTTTAAACATTGAACATTTGACTTCTCTATGTGTGTATGTGTGTGTAAGATGCACCTCTTCCCTGAATCCCTCCAAAAATCTATAAACTTTCCCCTCAGCTTTCTTCAAAGCTATTCCTCTCCCAGTGGGATTTTGCTTTTGAAGCTTACCCTTAACCTTCTAGCCTCTACCTTTTTTTTTTTTTTTTTGGCATGGAGATCTCCATACACTTCATATTTCTAGAGGTACAGAGATTCTTCTGGCCTGCTCTCAGAGTAGGCAATACAACTTTGTACTGTAAGACGAGTTTGCACATTACCATGCTCCTTTTCAATCAGTATTTAATAATATCACTACTAGGACAAATATTAAAGAAAGAGCCAAGGGTCAGTGGTGATGGGCCATGAACCAGGCTTCTTTCAGTGAAGAAGAAATTAAAGGTTCCTCCCAAGTTTTTTAGCAAGAAGCCTATTTTATAGTAGGCATAAAGCAGAATTTGCTTGATAAATCCATGTATGGCAGGTTATGGTGTACACCTGATCTTTAGTGAAATTTTCCAGTAAGTATTCCTGCTGCTGCGAGTTCAACTTCAGGAGATGGAAGCATGGCTCCTTGGCTAGGTCTGCTCTTGGACAGCCTTACGACTCAGGAGGCTTGAGAAGTGGAAAATAAAATGAGAAGAAGTGAGTGTTCACCCTATTAAAAAGTATTAACTCAGAAAATATCAATATACTTTTTCATATGTAAGAACAGATATTGCAAACGAGAAAGAATAGTAATAAAAACAACAGCAACTTTAAAGTGCCCTTTCAGTTAAAGAATTCAGTGCTTCTGCTTTAAATTGTTGATGCTGACTGCACAAGGAAAGCTAACATCATTCTGATTTGTTGTGAGAACTTCTCCCTAAAATGTAAAAGCCTTTCTTATCAGACAAAGCTTCTCCCTTCTCTGCTTCTGCCATGTTTTTTCATATTGCTATAAAAAGGCTAACAGTAAATGTCAATGAAAATGAAGGCAATGTGGAAATACATAGAAACTGCTGCTCTGGTCTTTTTTTTTTTCCCTGTGAATTCTTTTAAATAATTTTGATCTGCATCCAGAGCAGTTTATGGAGGCACGAAACAGTGCGTGTGGAACAGCAGGCAAGAATGTGGAATGAATACTAATGCACTCTAACACCCTCCCCCAAGCTCTCTAAGCCTGAAAAATCCTTCTGCAGCATAACTACTAGTTCCTGTGGAGCTTGCTTATATCCTCATGGAGGAAAGTCCTTTAGTATTTAATAGAAAATTATTATCTTTTCATACACATTTTGAGCTGTTAGAATTTAATACAAAATTTCATCCTTTCTGTATAGCAGCTGGGGAAAAAACCTCTACAGACTATCATGAATAAATTCTAAAATGTTTGTAGGGAAGATTTTTCAGGCCAATAATACTTTTGATAGGACCTGCCTGAACACCCCTTGATAAATTAAATGTAGTTTTTTCACAACAGCAGAATCTTGAACTAAATTGATTTTACAGGTAGATTTACCAGGACAAATTTTGACTCTTCAGTGTAAGAGGAGAACAGAAAAGGGCCACCTGTGAAGAACAGAAGAAAATTCAAAAAAAAGAAAAAAAAATCCTGAAAAATATATTATATTTTCTGGAAGGCTAAATACTTAAATTATTTAAACCTTTTTGGCAGAAAATGCCACAAAAGGCCTTTCTTTATCTGACATATCACTCAGAGATGCCAGCTGAAGTCAGCAAGGTGCAGAGCACAGAGTTTGGGGCCAGACTGGTATCAGAATATTTTTTTTCACTAAACCATTAATTCTGTGAAGGGGGCTATGTGATGTCTGGCCTGCAATAGCAGAAAACTGCAGTCAGTGGCATTCTCTTCTCCCTCTGCCTCCCATTTCTCATAAATTTGGGGTCCGTTTTTCCTCCCTTTCTGCCTATATAATGACTTTATATTATAGCTAATATACTTAGCTAACCATCTGGGAGGACAAATATAAAAATTCAATCTAAGTGTGCTTTGGATACTCTCTTTCATATAGACTCAAGGAACTCCAAGGAAAAAGTGGCTGCTGTTCATGCTTATATGCAGAATTTGAAGTTCCAAAGAGACAAAAAGCATCACAATTCCATAACTAAAGACAGCAGATTAACTGTTTATGTACCTTGCATGGCATGGGCTGTTTGCAGATGTTTACTTCCCTGAGGCCATTTCTCCACAAAAGGGCACTGACTTCAGTTCTCTGCTGGGGCATCACCTCACCCATGCACTCCCCAAAAAATATCCACTCCAGTCTCCAAGTTAGTTTGGCTCTGCAAGAAGAGATGGGACCTGAGAATCTTGCCAAGTGGAGCCTGTCATTTATATTTTGCCTTTTTAAAAATTCTTTTTGGGTAAAACCCCATATACTGGTATTGCTAACAGCTGGATTCTGCAACAAGAAGAGCTATATGATTGCTTTGGGTAGGTAACTAAGAAGTGGTGCTGACAGGCCTTGGCATTTAGCATGCTGACTGTGACAATGGAAAGATTTATTCAAAACTACTGCATCAATTAGGGTCTGTATTTTATTTCACTGCAATATGCTTCTTGGTGTTTTGCTTTGTAGCTTATTTAGCAAAATAAGCTCCCTGTTGAATATATCAGCTGACTGTTAAAATGAGTGAAAATCCATGGCTTTCCACAGCAGCACTGTGCAGAAAAGAGAAAACCAAATTAAAGCCAGATATTCTGATGAGAGTGGTGAAGGAGATTCATCAGCCACTCTGGCAACAGCCAAAGCCAGACAGTGATGGTTATCTCTCCATCTCCCTTCTCCCTGCGTCCTGGTGGTTGGAGTTGATTCAACAGTGGGGGATGTCAGAATCCAAATTAACGATCTCCTTAATGGAATCTCATTGTCCCACAGTGAAGAGCTGCTTCTTCTCTCTCCTTTTGTCCTTTTATGTTCAGGCAGCCTCACCATCTTTCGCTTACTTCACTGCTCCCTCCCACACCTTACTCCATCTTCTCTCCAAAAAGTAGGAGGCATAAAGCTATGATGTTGTTTGCTGCTACTACCACCATATTCACTTTCCTTGCAAGTTGTGACATCTCTTTTGGGGCCTGTCTTGACTGTTTGCATTTCTTACTTCCCTGTTTTACATTCATCACAATGGGACTATGACCTCTTGAATGTTTTCCG
The DNA here is from genome assembly GCA_013396875.1 of Vireo altiloquus. NCBI lineage: Eukaryota > Metazoa > Chordata > Aves > Passeriformes > Vireonidae > Vireo > Vireo altiloquus. The sequence continues at coordinate 95,856 of VZRF01008733.1, forward strand.
AATAAATAAGATCTCAGTAAGATCTAGCATGAGGCAGTGGCACCCCACCCATGAAGAGCAGAGTGTCAAGAACTACTTTAAACATCAAATCAGCACTCCAGTGTATGGTGCTGTGCTACTCCCTCACCCTTTTTCTGCTTAAGCAATAGCCATCAATAATGGTCAGAATGGCTGCATCTGTGTTAAGTTGGACTCTGGAGAGACAGATAACAATAAAACAGCTACGGGCTGTAAGTCTTGCTCAGCAGTTGAGGGCTACTTGAGCACATGCCAGCCAAAATATGGCTGGTATGCAGACACCACTATAAGTCAATCAAGTTATCCCTTAACTAGTGGCCAACCCAGGACTTGTGGAACTCTCCTGCACAGCAGCAGAGTTGTGTGCCAGGATCTCCCCTTGAGTGGAGATGCCTCCCAAGGTTACTCCTCAAGGCTGACAGAATCCTTATCACATCAGATACTCAGTAGGTGAATTGGGAATAGGAGCACTGAAACTTTGAAATCTTAGCTAAATTATGTAAGGGTTTATTGTGTAGCTATTATCATTTAGACATAAACCATTGACCAAGTCTGGGAGTGAGCCTGAATCCACCACACCTGAAAATCCTTTCTGGGAAGGGGTTTAGAATGCAAGGGGATCCTTTCTGAACCTCCTGACTCAACAGAGGGTCTCCTGACAGTTTTGTCTGATGCTGTCCTCCATGCAGCACATACCTTGCCATTGAACTTTGTTAAGCCACTGTCACATTTACCACTGAACTTTGGTAAGACCCTGTCCCATACCAACAAAATGTATCTTTGCTTCTGTCTTGCAAGGGAAGTGCACCACTCCATCTGAGACAAAGTGAGACTCAAATCATGTGAGGGTCCCCCATACTCCAGCTGGTTTCATTGTATGCCAAGGCCTCATTCTTGGGATAGGTAAGTAGATGTGCAATTCTAAGTGTGTCAGTGGCCCACTGCTTTGAATAGGATTACTCACACTATGAAGTACCTTCCTGAACTGGAGCTTTAGTATTGAGTTGAATAGCAGAGAAAAATGCTTTTAAGATCCATAGAAAAAGTGCTAATTCAAACCCTGTGTAAAATGTAGGCTAGTCTGAACAGCTACGTTATTTCTCTAAAAAAATATACAGCCATCTTGGCAGAGCTCATTTGTTATTGAATTCATTTTTATATGACAAGTTACAGGAAATGTAATAATACCTCGTATTTTTCTTTTTTATGGAAACTATGTGAAAATACTTGAAGTTAACGAACGCTAACAACCTTTAGTAGTCTTCAAAGCACAACTAGAAAATTAACTTTTTATGATGGTCCTATTTAAAAATCAAAGATAGACACTAGTCTTTCCCTCTGAAAAAATGGGAAACCTTTTAAAGTAGTGCATATCAATGAAAGAAAATTCAAGATATAAATCAAATAGCACCAATACGAAAGTAGTTATAGATCAAATAACATTTTTGTTTTACTGCCAATCCTTGTGGAGATCCTTTGCTTTCTCAGATGTTGAATAGTTGCTTGGGGCAAACTTTAGGAATTGTGTGCATTGGCCCACCATTGCATTTGTCCCAATGACTTTTCTGTGAAACCACAGTTTGTGGTACATCCTAAGGATATTCACAGTGAAAACTTTGTGCATCATTTTAGGGGTATTGAAATTACTGAAATCCTGTGAGTAAGAGATGTACAGGAATTTCCCTCACCAGCAGGAGATGAAGTAAACAAGTAAGAAAATTCAATTTCATCATAAACCCATGGAAGGCTGGGGTTGGGTCACCATGTCAAGCAGTATAGAAAGAATAGCTTGGTTTCCATGTTCATTAAATAGTATTCCTCTCTGCTGAAACTGCAAGCAAGAATGCTAATTAGTGCTTGCCACTCTCCATTGGATCGACACTCTGAGATGTCAAAATATTCATCTGACTAAAAAGCTATAGCTTCTTGTGACCTAATTCATTTCTGAAGCAATTATTTAGAAGTAAAAAATTCTGCTTTCCTTTTTCCAAACCTCTCTCTCCATCTTAAGCTGTTCTAATTTTGCAAAAAAATGCACAATTAGTTCTTCCAAAACCCCCAATCATATTGCTACAATATTGTGTTGATGTCACTCAAAAGATCACGTGACAGATGTAATATTTTGCACTGAAACTACTGGCTAGATTAATGGTATTGGCCACATTAATAAACTCCAGGGCTGGAGAGATAATTTTGCTTAGCAAACTTGGTTGCTTGTACAGCATAGATGATGCAAATGCTTTGTGCTTACTTACAGAAGATCACAGAATCATAAAATAGTCTGGGTTGGAAGGGACCTTTAAAGGTCATCTAGTTCTACCCCCACATGTGGAAATCACAGAATACTTAAGGTTGGAAGGGAGCACTGGAGATCATCCAGTCCAACCTGGCAGGAAGGGTCACTTAGAGTGGGTGACACAGGAACTTGTCCAGGTGCGTTTTGAATGTCTCCAGAGAGGAAAACTCCATGACCTCCCTGGGCAGCCTGTTCCAGTGCTCTGCCACCCTCAGTGTAAACAATACTTCCTCATATTGACATGGAACTTCTTGTGTTTTATTTTATGGCCATAGGTCCTTGCCCATTTTGAATACATCTGATTTTGATTGTAAGATCACTCCCTGAAACCCTAAGTTGCTGTTCCACTCATTAATTAAAAAGAGCACCAAAAAAGGTGTGGTTTATCTTGTCTGCGTACACAGAACATCAGCTTATCTTTTATGTCATGCAGTTCACAGAACACCACTCTGCTACCTCAGTATTGAGTCCAGCAGCTTTTGTCCACTTTTTCCAAAGAGACATCTTCGTCTGTATTCAAAGACACAAAGAAGTGGGGAATACATCAATATTGCTATTTTGTTCTCATGGTTAACCACTACCAAAATAATTTATCTACTGTTTATTTTTGGTATCTTCTGATTTAAATTATGTGGTCAGTTCTTCCTGATGTCATTTTGAACAACAGAAGCCTCAGTCCAACACCTGTTTAAATCAAGGGAAACATTCCTATTGATTACAAAGAATATTTAACCACTTTCTGTGGTTTATGAGATGAATGTTAAAGAAAGTCTCTCTAAATTTTCTAGCAGAAAGAGAATATGGATGATAGAGAGAATGCTGCCCTCTCATGGTTTTATGGATAAATATGACCTTATATAAAAAATACAAAAATAATATTTTAGGTCCCTACATACTGATCTGTTCTCTTTTATGTATTGCACTGAAAGGTCTACTTGCAACAGGTATCACTCCTGCCACAAAAAAAATGCTATAAAAGCACTGGAAACATGGCCCATTAATTGCAGCATGGAAGTAATGAAGCTCAAGGAGAAAGAGTGATGCGAGATGGAAGTTTAGTATCACTTTCTTTCAGTCAACTTTTTAAGCTCATCCATTCCCCAGATGAACTGTTCCACACACCATGCTTTCCCTGCCAGAGAAGTCCTGGGTGCCACTGCACAAGAGGTACAGAGAGTATTTTTCTAGTTTAAGAGTGAGTCAGTTCCAAATTACTGGGATCTTTTTCCTCTCCAAATGAGTTAATTGACTGAGCATGCATAAAGGAATAGAAACAGGTACAAAATGACTGAGAGCAAATCAGGCTTCTTATACATCCTTGGTAGCTGTTGAACAGTATGGAACACATGCAGCAACCCAACATACCTGGTGCATGCAGGACCTAGGGCAGCTGCTGAACCAACTGCAAGATCAGAGCTGGTGTTGGTCTTCTGTGCCCTCCATGCACATTCTCTGCCCAGTTGATAATGGCCTTTATTGTCTTCATGACCAGTTGGAAATTCATAATGAAAAACATGGCATTAAACGAGAAGACCCTGTGTGGTGATTTCCCTGGAAAAGGATTCCTGCAGGCTGTTCAAAACAGCTTTGTACTTTTTTGTGTGAACTGGATATCATACTGTATAACCTCAGACCGTGAGCTCAATCACATCTCACATTCAGTGGAATCCTTCATGTGAAAAACCATGAAAGAAACCACATCAAGATGTGCAGACTACTGAAGTCTTCAAATAAACATAACCCACATTTATCTATCACTTCTGTACTAGGAATAACAAAATTCCATTTTGACTAACTGCTAAACTATGTTGAATTGGGAAAAAAAAGCATAAAATAACTAGTTATATTTAAACAAATCATAGGCCAGAACAGACCATTAGGTCATGTAGCCTTGTCTCCTGCACAACAAGAATTTCCCCTAATTACTGCCAATGCGTTTTGTTTGACTCTAACAAAATGCTCCAGGAAAGCACTGGTGTGAAAATGTCAAGAAAGATAATTCCTTTCTCCCTTTGTCAGTTCGTTAAGAGTTAAATCTCTGTCATTCTTAAGGGTTTGAGTATTTCTCCTTCACTTCTCACAGAAAGGTATCTGTCTGTCAGTCATAATTTTATAGACTCATTGACAAAGTATATCTTAATTTAATAGATGGATCTTCCAAACAGTTGTTACTCAAAGGATTTTTTTAAATGGAGACTTTCTAAAAAAAAAAAAGGCTTTGTCTCCACAATGAAATTTTTAATAGTTTTGGGTGTAGTCATGACAATGTAAGTTAAAACAAACTTTTGTTCCCACATGGGGTGGTAAACCCCTGAAGTTATTGCACTGAAAGGAGAAATTCACTCTGGGAATAATATGGCTTACCCTTTTTTTCAAAATTGGACTGGAATGTTTTGGTCTGGCCACACTAAGGCTAAAAAATTACTTGGAAACCAAATGTGAATATTCAACACATTTCAAATTGTGTTTCATATTTGGGTCAGGTTATAATACTGTAATAGGGTGAATGTCAGCAGAGTAATTCTGGTTTCCAGTTGGTCTCAGGGAAGAAAACCTGTCACATCTATCACAGTCAACCAGACATATCCCTCTGAGCACAGACTGGATTTTACTTCTCGTGAATATCCTAGAGAAAGTCAGAGTCCAGGCTTCCCCAGTTACTCATCTCTATGGTGCCAACATTGCATGTCATTGTAAGCAATTTTAAAATGTCAGAATAAAGGTAGGATAAAAATATACTGTAAATATTTTTTGCTCCTCCAGTTCTCTGTAGCAGATTTCTGAGTGTTAAGAGTCAGCTCACACATGGAATCATATTAAAAAATCACTTGAGCATATCCCTTTGTCTCTTCCCGAAGTAATTGCATCATAAAAAACACAGGAGAAGAAAAGCTTATGACAATTAATATTGCCATATGGACCAAGTAAAAGGGTAAATATCTGCTTGATACATACCTACACAAGAGGACAATTCAGACAGCTAAGCAAGCATACCTTTTCAATTCCACTCAAAAGACTCAAATGGAATAAGTATCTGGCAAAATGATCTGATAAGGTCTACTTTGGGGACTATCACAAATCTCAAATTTCCATTCCACTAAGAATGGAAGAGATCTGATGCTGGAAAACAGAAAGAGAGGCACCAAAGATCCAAAGTGAAATACTCAGAGATTTGTGTCCTCTCTGATTTGTATGATGGTGTAAGAGGCTTGTGTCTTACTCAGATATACATCTTGCTAGGAAGGCTATCCTGTTACCCATATACTCTGGGTTGAAGTTATAAATGTTTCCCTAATAGAGGGCTTCATTGAAATACGACCACTTTGCATTTATCATAGTACACTGAAAATGCATATAAGCAATGGTGCAACTTAAATACTGTTTGTCAAAAACTACCCTGGCATTTTGATTCACACAGTTTGCTGGTAAATGTTCTTTCTTCCTCTCCGCAGCTATGCTAAATACAGCATGGCATATTTTATATATTCAGGATTGGAAGGCATTTAATTCATTACATCATACATCTTCAGAATCTTAACCAGAAATATACCTTGCCAAATATGTATATTTAGCCAGTGGCTAAACCTAATGTTACAGAAAACAGCTTCAGAAGGCTGTACAATCCTAGGAAATTTTATGCAAGCTCTGTAGCCTGAAGCTTGAGAGAAGTGGCTTATGGACAACACTACAGACTCTCCAGCTTCCAGGATTAGGTGTAGCCAGGCATGACAGCCATTACCATAACCCAAGATGATAAGGAGAATAAATGACCTTGCTCCAGAAGGTATTTTCAGTCTGTATTGTCACAGACCAAGAAAGTTTTGTGTCTGTTGCTCCAGAGGAAACCGAGCTCCGCCTGAAGGGTCTGAAGGGTACATGCCATAGAACCATCCACCAGTGCACGTGAATGAAAGATCCAAGATAAAAAGAATGAAGAATGGGAAATGGCATTTACTCATAGTTGTCTTTGGGTCCACTGAGCCGAAATTTTCCGTCACTGTTGAGCATGGTCAAGTGCCAGAGAGAATTACAGAATCACAGAATCATTTAAGTTCGAAATTACCTCCAAGATTATTGAGTTCAACCTTTGACTGATCAGCAACTAGACCATGGCACTGAATGCCACATCCAATCATTTCTTGAACACTTCCAGGGGTAGTGACTCTACCACCTCCCTGGGCAGTCCATTCCAATGTTTAAAAACCCTTTCTGCAAAGAAATTCTTCCTGATTGAGGTGCTCTCACTATATTTCAGAATTGCTACTTTTCTCTGTGGAAATCTGCTTACTGAAATAGCTGTACAGTGAAAACAGGTCCAGATATACAAAACAGAGACTCACCTTCTGCTTCATACATGTTCTGCATTAGCTGTACCTTGGGGTTATTTTTTTCCCATACCTCATCCTGTCTTATAAGTATGGAGCTTATGTATAAAGGAGCTGATGACTACAGAGATTACAAGGTTTTTATTCAGAATCCCCCAAGGGCCATTTTGAGCATTTTGTAGCTATTTATCTACCCAAACCAGAAAGCAAATGGACAAATGAAAGAGAGAGGAATTAAGCATTATGCAAAGAAAGAATTGAAAGAACTGGGATGGCTTAGTCTGAAGAAAGGGACCTTCTAAAAAAGTAACAGCAGAATTAGCCATTCTCTTCCCATACTGAGCACAGAAGAGAAGGAAATGAAGTTAAAAGAGCAAAAGAGCTGTAGGCTGCATCTTGGAAATACTTTCTGGTTGGAAGACTGTTGAATACTGGGAGAGGTTGTGTGTAAAAGCTATGGCTTCAGTGTCACTAGGATTGTAGAAATAGAGGTTATAAAAACCTTTGTCGGCTACAGCTGATTTTATCTGGAGACAGCAGAAGGTCCTCACTGGCTTCTCAGGGCCCTTTCTAGGGAACTGCCACAGTCTTGAATAAACTCTTCAATGTCTGCTCCCCTTTTACTGACACTGAAATCACAAGAGCTGCAAGTTATGAAAGCCTCAGGAAAGAACCAGGCAACATTTCCAAAATGTTTAGGGAGAGGCTTTCCAATCACCCTTGAAGACATCCATGAAGGCCCATGGCACCCATTGTCACCACAGAGAGCGTTAGCAGAGGTGAAAGGATGAAGCCATGAGATCAGAGGACATTTTTTGTTGCATGTTTACGCAAATGGACAGGAAACCAATTAACAAACTCTTAGCAGAGTTACGAGGCAAGAGCTTTGTATTTATTGTTCACAAGAAGTTATTGCTCTTTTCTACCACTGAGCCTGCATGCCTTTTCCTCTGAGTGCAGTTCCAGTGGTCTTCTATAAATTATTGGATCTCACGGCAAGTATTGTGTATTTGGGGCACATCAGGAGGCAACAGAGTCTGCAAGACCTTGAGCTGGGGATGTTGGTTTCAAAAGAAGATCTGCCCAGGACCTATCCAAACCTATCCATTGTTTTTGCCAGGAACACCATGAAGAAGACTTACAGACAGAAAATTACTTTCTCCTAATATTGGCCAGAGGTGTTTTTTCAGAAAACTGAGAAAAAAAAGTACCTCCTAGTAGAGCCACCTTTCCTACCTCCCCAATGGTCCTTACCTACCAGGTCTAAGAAGAATCAAGTAGGTGCAAAATAAGTTTGAAATGTTTGATTAGGTATAGGGGAAGTAGCAAAACTCAGATTTTCCAGGAGCTTAAAGTGCAGGGCTGAGCTTGGGATCTATTCATTACAAGAAAGCAGGGGAAGTGTTCACACTAGCCAGCTGAGGAAACACAGGGAAATACCTGTGGACTCTTATCACCATAAATGAATGTGCTTAAATCCTCTGAGCAGGTTTGCAATGGCAGGGGAGAATCTTCTAATAAGACCCTTTGATCAGGGGAGGCCTTGAGAGAAACCCAGATGTACATCTGGAACAACAATCTTTCCCCTGGCTGCACCATTCCCTTCCAGGGAATCAGAAAGCAAGGTCAAGGATGGCTGAGGTTTTTTAATGAGGTTTTTAATAGTACTTTTATCTAAGCAAGGCATGTCATCTGCCCATTCCACAGGCACTATCAGGTACTAAGTTTCCCAGAAGTTGTGTAGTGTCAGTCATGCTTAGTACCCAGTCAGTTTTTCTAGTGAGCCTTTTCCAAGCACTTTAAAGCAAGACTCAGCCTTTTGTTGCAGTCTGACGTCTTTTCCAACCATTTCTAGGATTTATCGGGTGTGCTTCAGACATGCTGTAGGCTCTGCTCCAAATCATGTTTCAAGGACCATTTGCTTTAGTAATTTCTGGATTAATCTGTACCTCCCAGCACAGCCTAGTCCCAGCAATTGCTGTCCCAACACAAAAGTGACTCTGCCAAGACACTGTCTTCTCCACCCCTTCTCTCCTGGGTGAACTGTCCCCAAATAATTTAATCTTCCCACTTAGCTGTAGCTGCCTCTTCCAATGAAACTAAAGCCACTGGCAGTCAAACCTTCATTCCTGAGAGAAACATCGAGAACAGTCCATTGGGGCCTGTTTCTTGATCTTTTGAGGCTGTTTCTTCCAGTCAGAGGCAGGAGATAGAAGGAAATGTGTTCTTAAGTCACAGGAAATTCAGGGGGCAGGCTTGAGCAAAGGGGGAGTAACTCCAGGAGAGAAAGAATAAAACATAAAATAATGAAATGAAATGAAAATAAAATGAAAATAAAATAAAATAAAATAAAATAAAATAAAATAAAATAAAATAAAATAAAATAAAATAAAATAAAATAAAATAAAATAAAATAAAATAAAATAAAATAAAATAAAAGTTCAGCATCAGAATCTGAGTGGTATTTATGGCTATACAGGAAAATACGAGCATCTATGCGGTTTTAATGTTTTTGAGAGCAATAAAGCTAACATGGATCTAGTCCAATCTCTAAAACTCTGCCACAGTGTGTTATTTCTAATTTTTGAAGATTAAAGCAGCCTCTGGCTCTCCCTCAGTGGTCCAATAAGTATTGCAGGCTGCCAGAAAATAAACAAGCTGTATTAATTGCCCTCTGTGGTGGTGTTTCTTCCAAGAATGGTTGGCACTATCTCTTTAGCCATTGCAAATTCTTGCCAATGGCCACAACTAAGAAGTGGATGGGTAATTGTGACCCCTTTTTTCTGGTTTCCTGTGTTCACCACAGGTATATCACAGCATAATTTGGTATTAAAGATATCGACAATGCATAATATCAAAAGGTTCTCTTCAGACATTCATTATCTACAAGAAAAGTCTTGAAAAAAGTAACCCAAAGTTAAACTTTGTTAGCAACTGGTGTGTATTTAAATTCATTTAACAGCGGAATTCACACTTGAGTCACGACAGCATTTTCCTTTCCTGGGCAAAGTTTTGACTGCTGACAGAGTTTTCCAGTAAAGAAACTCAAGGGACCTTCAGTCATTCCAGTTGAAGACTCTCTTAATTTTGAATCAACTACTTAGAGCTGCATTCCATGGAACTATGGAACTGGAGAGAAAAAATAAACACAAACAATGTGTGTTCCACATTCCACTCTATTTTAAGAGATTTGCTGTTTTCCTTTTTTAAAATTTTTTAATCAGTGCAGATATTAGCTCAGATGCACATTCTCAGCTTTCCCAGTGTTCTCTATAACACATCCCTTACAGGAAAACCCTAATGAGGCCTTAGATTCAGACTGTGTTATGCTTCTGCTCTTTCCAGTACTCAGGGGAAACAACACATTGCCAAAGTTCCTTCAGTGTTTATATCTTAGAGGCAATACCTGGTGTGTGAGATCACTGCACACACCCAGGCTTTTCACTTTGAGACAATTCTTGTAAGTTATAATAAAGACAGCATGTTTTGCAAAATGCCTTGTTTCCAGGACCAACGGTTATAACTGTTCACACTTTGGTTCACACTTTATCCATGTTTTCTCTGATCTTTGGATAAAGTGTCAAGAGGATGCATCAGGTGGTGTGGAATATTGATGTAATTTTCTGGTGACAGAAGAAGGGAGGTTTGCGAATGAGATCTGACAGCTCTGGGAAATGATGTGGCTAAAAGGAAGAATACAAATCAGAGTATTAAATTTCCACTGCATTTTATCTAAAATTTAAGGAAAAGAAAAGAAACTGCTGAGACATATAAGCCGCTAATCATTACTGACTACAGCACATGCAAACATATAAACCCACTGCTTTGCATGAGATTAAAAAAAAAAGGTGCTGCATTTTTTCCCGGTGTAATTGATAAATCTGAGTAAATAACTCAGTGTACAGTACACTCAGGAAGCTGGTGCTCAGTAGATTCTGTGAGAACAAGCAGCATTTTGCCATTATATTCCATTTTATGAGATTCCAGTATACTCTGGGAAAAAGTGAATCAGGCCCTGTCCCTGGGAATTTCCGTCTGCCGATATTTAATAGCTGCCTGAGGGGGTCAACAGGGGATCAGAGATTTGGTCAGCTCATTTCCTGCTCCTTAGGTGCTCATTTAGGGTGTACTAGTTCCTTGTCATTACCAGTGGACCTAGGATTTGAATGGAGGGAAATTTAGTGCTCGTGAGTTGCGTATACCCTCGCCTTGCTTTTTGGTAGTATGCCTTTTCCCTGATTCGTGGATTGAGACCAGCGCTTTAAGTAGAGACAAGAAGAAAAGGAGGATGTCATTTCAGTCTCAGCAGGAGCTGCTGCCTCATATAAACACAGCAAACACATACACAGTGTCTAGCAGGAAAATTTTATGGGTTGAAAGCAAAGCCTTTGAACTAAACACAAATCCCTTGCAGCAAAAGTGAGAAGAATTTTAGTGTTCAGCACAAGAAATACTTAATGCATTTTTGCTTAGTGGAAGTAGCACAAAGAGTAATTCATACTGAATCGAAGTTTTGTGGTGTCTCAACTTTGTTTAAAACAATTTTGAGAGCCCAACTCTACAGAGTCTGGTAAAAAATCTGTTTTTTCAATCATTTAGGTGACACAGTGTGGTCTCTTTTGGAGGATGCAGAGCAGCCAGAGGAGTCAAAGAGCAATTTCCTTTAAGACAAGAACAGGTTTGATTTTTTCTTGAAAGGCCTCATCCCTTTTTCATTGAAATACAGAACATTCTTACTCATTCAGATGAATTCTGGGCCTCAGAAATCTTGTAAATAGTTTTATGTTTTAATAGCTAAACAAGGTGAATGGATATCTCAGGATGGAAAGCGGAGAGGCAGGTACAGATCTCTTCACTCTTGTGACCAGTGACAGGACCTGAGGAAATGACCTGAAGCTGGGTCAGGAGAGGTTTAAGTTGAGTATCAAGAAAGGATTCTTCACCCAGAGGGTGGCTGGGCAGGAAAAGGCTCCTTGGGTAAGTGGTCACAGCACCAAGGCTGACAGAGTTCAAGAAGTGTTGGGACAATGCTCTCAGGCACATGGTGTCACTCTTAGTGTGTCCTCTGCAGGGCTGGGAGTTGGACTTGATGATCCTGATAGGTTCTTTCAAACTGAGCATATTTTATGAGTCTGTGATACAACAGTTCACACATTCACTGACAAACCTCCTTTTCAATGAAAAAAGACTCCTAAAATGCAATTAAATTGATGATTTAGACTCCAAATTTTGCAGGAAAACTGCACCTAATCCAAATATGCACCTTTGGCTGGATCAGCACATTGAGTTACTACTTCTGAAGAACCACTTTTTCTGTCTGAGCTCAGAATTCAGAAGCCATTCGCCTTCCTAGGACTGTTTGGGAATCATACAAAAGGAAAATGCAGCTTGATAAATTGATTGTGCTCACAACACAAGTAGAGTGCACTGAGACCTGAGCCACAAACACCTTCATTTAAAGATGGTGGGAAGAGGAGAGCTACAACGTAACTCAAGGTTATGGTACTTGCTCAAGTAGGCATATGGACCTTTTAGGATGACAGAGCCCATGGGCATTGCTTTTGCTTCACAGGACAGAGCCTAGCCATCAAGTTGAGAGTAAGGAGTACGCTGTTCCTTCTTGCTGAAATCAGGACACTCTGTAACTTGAATTTGAGGTCCATGAGTTCAGAGAGACAGCAATGAGCAGACCTGGAGTTGATAGCTCAGCAGTTGGGAGCTATGCTTCTAAGGCAGGGCTTAGACTTCAGGTATTCAGTATCAACACACTCAAACTTTTACTGTCTTTTGACCTTTAACCTCATGAAAGAGAGGGATTCTTCAGTAGTGCTGCTTCTTTGTAACAGAGACCAAAGTGCGCACTGAGTGAAACTGGATTGAAGTGAGGAGACATTGCAAAGTTTTAAATGAAACATAGTTCGGCTCATAAAATTACTCTTTACCCTCAAAAAGTTTCCTTTCCATCTCCTCCCCACAAAAAGGCTTACATTTCCTTTTACTTTTGTTGGGGGTACTTACAAAAGTCTTGGTGATGGCTGCAGACCACCTATGTGATTTTCCTGCACTGGGTAATTTCAAAAAACCCATGGTACTAAGTCACCACAAAGTGTCTACAAATACAAACACATAAAATTCATGCAAGCATTGTTCACTTACCATATAACATAGCCAAGCATTCCTTCCTGTTATTGCCATCTTATTATTGGGAAAATGCCCAGTCTTGCTCATTCTTACAACTCAGCAGGTTCTGTGAAGCCAAAAGTATGTTTCAATGAGAGATGAGCTGGCAAATTCATTTTTAAGTTTTTATTAAATGATTTCATGTGACCTTGGCAACAAGATGCCTTTTAAATAATTTCATATGACTATGATGATCAATGCAGAACCAAGATTTGCAGACAGTGAGTTGGTAGAAATTACTGAACCTAAGGTTGAAACAAAGACACTCATTCTTCCATGGGGAAAAAAAAGGATACTCCTTTGCCATCCCTCTGTTTTTGCTATAAACTTTTCCATTTGTGCTGTGCTGTTTGTGTCTTCGGCACTGGTGATGAGTTAAATTCAACAGACAACAACAACAACATCCTGAAATTTAAAGCAATATTTTATTTTGGTTTAAGTCTACTGAAGTAGATCGTATTAAAGGTAAATGGATGGAAACGGGTGTAGTGTGCTGAAGAATCAACTCCTTTGAAAGCAGTGAAAACACAGAAGTTGCCATTAGAAGCACTTCAGCAGTAGGCTGAAAGGAGCATTAGAGAGACACAGAACAAATGGAGAGCTCATTAGAGACTGACTGCAGCAAGCCAAGCAGATAGACTGGTTGGGTATTTCCACATCCAGCTCCAGAACTCCAGTCATTCAAGTTACCAAAATAGGGACTTTTTGAAGTTGTATCTATTTTGCTAAAGTGTATGAAGAAAGTAAATTAAGTCCCCATTATATCAGCTCAGCTAACAAACCACTTGATACAAAGTGCCTTCACAAAAATATGACACCATTTCTGCTATACAGCTTTAACTAGAACAACTGTAACTGCTTCATTTGACTTTGCATTAATAGTTTCTCATTGTGCCTGTGTTCACAGTACCATATCGCTATTTCCACCAAGACAGCAGTGACAGGGTTTTATCTAGTTCTTGGGCATGTTTCAAAGTGGGGAGTAGAGAGGAATTGTTTTGCACTGCCAAGACAGAATGTGACTTTGGATCTTGGCAATGAGAAATAGCATGCAGGTTTGGGTGACCTACAAGTGAAATTTTGCTTTTTGGCATCAAGTTTATTCACTTTACTGATCATTCAGGAAAAGGGTAAAGATTAGAATCACTTACTCCTCAGTTAGTTCATTTTGACAGAGTCTGTTGTTTCTCAGTTTACATAGAAAGCAAGCTTTCATGCTAGAACTGATACAGCTTATTTCAGTTTCACACTATTACATTTCCCAGGGCTAAGCTAGGGACTCCAGGGAGTCCAGTAATAGCTCTCCTTCAGCAGTGAGAATAAGAGAAGGCTTGGCACTGACGCATCCATCAAAACAGGATTCACTGATGACAAACATAAAGGGATCCATTATCTGCTTTCCTGTATATATTACAGACCTTGGACCTCCCTGGTTTTCAAGATCAGAGAGAATAAAATGTGTGGCAGGATATGAGGCCGTAAGTACTACTCAAGTTCTCCGTGTAGCAAAGAAGCAGGGCTGAGACAGTACCAAATTTTATGCTGGCTTCCTGGGCAGGTGTGCTTTTCACCCTGGCTAAGGGACATAACATTTTCTTAACTCTCAACAATTGTGGAATGCATTGCTAACCTCACCACAGCCTGCCCAAAGTGCAAACAGCAACCTACGGCAGCATGACAAACCTACCTCCGTGTCCAGCTTCGAGCTGCCTTCTCCTTCCAGCCACATACATCCTGGCAATCATTCAGTCCCTTACTGTCCCTCACCTGCTTTTTGTGAAAACAATGTAATTTCCATTACTGGCATCCAAACCCCAGTGTTACAAATATAAAAATCAGACGGCTATTCCCTCTTTCTTGATGGGATTTTCCAAGATTGTCTTGGATATATTTAGTATTCATGTGTAATGAGTCAGAGTGTCCACCTGTGGTCTCCATAAACCGATTTTGTAAATAGCATTGACTGATGTGACTCAAAAAAAAAAAAAAAAGGCCAGTTTCTGTTTTCCAGTTTTAGTCTGAATTCAAATACTGTTTGCAGTTCCAAGAACTCTGTGGGTTTCATGCTCCGGGTCAGTGGGTGGGGAATACTGGAAAAGGCACACTCCATCCTGTCCCCTTGTTCCGGTGGGCTGTAGGTCTGCAGAAAGATGACTTTATTTTATAGCACAGAAAACAACCTTTTCATTTAGCAACTGTTTAATATGGAACCTGTAGAAGAGGCCCTGGCACACATATCTTCCTGTGTCCCTTCCTCACTTGGATGTTGCTTTTGAAAAACATTGAATTTTTACCCAGCACAAATTAATGCAGAAAATGAACTGAGGTCTGTTTTTCGTAGGTGCCAAAAAGCATGAAAGGATGTAAGTCTGACTGACATTCTGTAATGCTTTGACGAATATGGGAGAACAACTTGAGTGTTCTGTTATCTAAGCTCAATTTAGCCTCATGCTGATAGAGGTAGCCACACTGTGAAATGCACCTAAACTCCTTAGTTTGGACTGAAGTCACTTGTGGTGACACTGTGTGGTGTCAAGTCCTTTGGGGCTGCAACAGAATCATAGGATTGTTAAGGTTGGAAATGACCTCTAAAACCATGGAGCCCAACCGTTAACCTGACCCCACCGTGTCCATCGCTAAACCCTGTACCAAGTGCCACATCCACACACCTTTTGAAAACTTCCAGGGATGGTGATTTCACCACTTCCCTAGGCAGTCTGTTCAAATGCCTGACAACCCCTTCAGTGAAGAAATTTTCCCTAATATCTAAACTAAACCTCCCTGAGTGCCACTTGAGGCCATTTTCTCTTGTCCTGTCAGTTATTACCTGGGAGAAGAGACCAGTCCCCACCTGGCTACAGCCTCCTTTTAGAGAGTTGTGGAGAACAATAAGGTCTCCCCTGAGCCTCCTCTTCTCCAGGCTAAACCCCCCCCAGCTCCCTCAGCTGCTTCTCCTCAGATTTCTGCTCCAGATCCTTCACCAGTTCTATTGTTTTATTGCCCATCTCTGGACACATTACCCTTCTTTGGACAGCACTTGCTCTTGGTTTTTGAACAGCTGAGCTGTGGGTCTGAAATGTTCCTGTATGAATTGAGAGGTCTTTTTGGTGCAGGAGAGAAGTTTTGGACAGACAGTGAAAGATTAACAGCAAAAAAGAGGAGGCAGCTTGTATCCTGTTCATAACTGAAGAGTTATGTTAGTTGAAGTTTAGACTAACCTCTCTGACAGATCAATATCTCAAGTTAAATGCACCATCATGCATAATGTTGACATATATAGATTTGGGTTTAAAGTCAACTATGAAAGAATAACTGAAATCAGGCCTACAATGATGGCAAGCCCCATCTCCAGAAAAGCTATACCTGAAATATACCTGAAACTTAGGTTTCAATTTAAAATTTGGCATTTCTTAAAACACTTAGAATTTTCTTAAGTTCTTGTATTAAAATCTTTCATCTGCTTCCTTTGTAGTTGCACAAAATGAGCAACTCGACAGGTGTTCTATAGCTGCTAAAGGATGCTATAAAACCAGTTCAGATTCAGGTGTTAAAATTTAGGACACATATAAGTGCACAGGTACATGCACTAGAAGGCTGTATATATTCAAAAATAACTGAGGAAGTTAGGCAAAAGGATATGCTTGCTGAGTGTTTAAACAGTCAGTTGACTGTAGTGGAAGTTTTGGCAAAAGGTAAAGGTAGGCTGGCCCCTTCCTAAATGACTGAATGAAATAATTGATGATTATGGCAGTATCTGCTGTGTTTCTTTCAGTTTCTGCATTAAATGCATTGTGTTTAGGGCTTAGAAATAGACTCCTAACTCACAAAACGTGTATTAAAAGGTCCATTAAGACACGTAGAGCTTTTGAACCTGCTCTGAGTTGTAATCTTAATAACACTGCTTATTTTCCTTCACCACAATTTTATGAAATTTACAGTTAGCGTGTTTTCATTATGAAAGTCAATAAATATGTTACCTTGAAGGACTTTTACATTAATGCTTCAGAAACACTTGAATCTGGAGCTCAAAGCAAACTTCAAGGCTTTCAAAACCACTTAGGTGGGAATGTTTAATACAATAAAAGGCAATATCTCCATGGCTCTTTGTCAACTGAAATCACCAAGCACCACACAGATATATTAGGACATGGTTTTGCCAGGTGCTGACGTGTCTTGTGAGTCATTGTGTACTCTCAGCTCTTTGAAATCAACAGAACCAAGTCAAAAGACTCGCAGGACTTACTGAGATCATGTTTCTTACAGATCAGTAAAGCAGTGTTTTCTGCTATATTCTTTGAATAGAACAAATGCCAAAGCATCCACTTGCAGATATAAAAATTAATAAAATTACCAGGGAACCAGCATTTCTCACCTCTCAATGAATGCAAAGCAAGCAGCTGAGTTGGCAGATAACATGAAGCATGTTTATTTGGAATTACAGAAGCATTTGATAACAAGGCAATGGCTAAAGTTCTATCAGCATTTCTATTATAAGGCACCATAAAAACATACTGAAACCAGATATCTGGTGTGTGCTTTCTGAGCCTCAGACTCATTCTGATGTTTGCATTTGATTAAGTAGTTTCCACCGAAAATAAATCAAATCAGTTATATAATAACTGGCATTCTAGATAACAATTCAACTGAAGTTTAGGAGAATTAAATTTATTTGTACTTCTATTACCTAGCAAACTTTTGGTCTTAACATTAATTGCAATGCTTATTATTTCATAACTGTAAGAGAGAGCTTTCTTATTTTAAAAATAACCTGCAACAGTAGAGCAATTGCTCATTCTTTCTGACTTTGTGCTAAGTGTTCCTGATGCAGGTACGTGTGACTGACAATTTCATCTTAGTGTTAAAATATGCACTAGAAATAAAATATAAGAACTGACTTAAGCCCCTTGTGTCTTCTGTGTGGCAATGGCATCTTCTGCCTATTGTGCTTTGTGCTTTTTGGTGTCTGTGATGCTATTTGTCAAGATTATTAATGTCAAGATTATTTGCTGCCTAGCACAAATTTCCAGTGTTCCTCAGACTAGCAGTATTCTTTCTTATATATGAACTCCAGTAGGCTGGGAACTTTCCAAATGGGAAAGGCAGCTCAGCTTTTGTTTCAATGGTGTCACAAGCTAAAAAGGCATAACTGAAGCAGCAACTTAGCATTTAATGAAATCCAGCCAGGCCCTTTGAGCATGAAGCAAAGCCAGACACCCCTAGAAACACAGCAACTGCTATGGCAGTGCCAGCAACTTGGCACAGACCAAAGGGAAGGAAGTGCAGAAGAAAGAACCATAGGCAATTAAAGTAACCAGAACTTTAAGGTAATTACCCAGTCTGTAATACAGCCCAAAGCAGGATAGAGGCTGCTATTCTTGTGACAAGTGTCATCCAATATTTTACAGCCTGAATTGGTCAGGACTCAGAGCCTCGGTGCTGGGATTCTCCTGCAGGAGAGCACCCCAGCAGGGCATGAGTGACTCAGGGTGAAGAATGCCATCTTCTGAATCACAATGCCACTTCCTTTGGTTTATTTCCAGGATTCCCCTGGCTGTCTGATACTAGGTAGATTGTAAGATCTTTGGAAAATTGAAGATATCCAAGGACTTGGACCAAGTTTGTGCCCACTGCAATACAGTCAGTGTTGCTGACTTTGCCTCCAGATTGAAGGTTTCATTTAATTTCCTCTAGTCCTTATAAAAGTAAGAATGGTAGGTCTGATTTTAAAATATGCCCTTGTTTTTTAAGTGTTGTCTAGACTTCTGGTTCTGTAGTCATTTAAAAATTAGTCAGTGTTTCCATTACAAACTCCTCTTTTGGGGATTTATCATTGAAATAAAAACATATTCTCATGGCACACATATACTCACAAAAATTCCCTGAAGAAAGCTGAGTTCAAGTGTCAAAAATTGCTGTCTTAGAGCAGGATACAAGGAAAAGGACAAAGAACTTGATTCTGAAATGCATGCAAAATACTTGGGTTTAAGCATCTGAGGAATTCTGTTGAGTTCCAGAGCTTTGTTTACATTGTTAATGAGGAAGCACAAGGATCAGAGTAATTAATAGTTGTTAAAAACAATTAATGAACAAATTAAATAAATAGACACCATAAATATGCCTTGCATTCATTCCAGGAAAAGACACATTTGCCTATGAGAAAGGACATAGAAGAAAGGACAAAGATCACAATCTTAATGCAGAAAATAGTGACATCTCAAACATGTAATGAATTTCAGGTGTGCTTTTTACCTCTGCTTTTGTTCAATTTAACTGTAAGAAACTCAACCTGTTAAAAGAGGTTTGTCTCCCACCTTCTGAAAGTTTTATAGTGCAGAGAGTCTTATGCATCTTCCTTCTACCTGCTGGTAACATCTATATTGCATAGATACAATAGGAAAAATGAGTATATATTATAGTTATTGAAGGAAGATTACTGTGTGATGGAGAGAAACTGAATGATGTTTCTATAGAAAACTGATTCTTCTTCTGAGGCTAGAACTCTAATCCAGCATTCAGCAGTAGAAACTGTTCCTTCTCTCTTCTTTCATCTTGTACCTCACATGCCTGTTGAAGGGATTAAAGACACAATTTTAAGAGTTGCTTTGAAGGATAAGGGAAGAATCTGGGTAAAGTCACATCTTTTTCACACATTCTGCACCAAGTCCCAGGAGTAGATGTATTCCCAAAACAACACAGTGGTGCACTCATTTTCCTGAAACAACAGGTAAATCAGGTGAGGATAATCTGGTGAACAAAACAAAACAAAAAAAAAAAGGCAACGTCCAAAAAGAAAAACCAACCCAACCCTCATAACAATTTTCCCCATGGAGGTACTAAGCTGTTTCTTTAATATTCAAATATATCAAAAGGGTGCTTTGGCCTGAAAACTTTGTCAAGTGCCATGCTGTTTCAGACAAGAAAATATTTTACAGTAAAATCTTTTGAAACTCAAGTCACTTTTAACCATTTTAACCATAGTTACAAACAACTGGAACTCACATGCCTTTGGGCACTTCCATCAAAAAGCTTTTACTGAGAAAGGGTCAACACACTCATACTCAGCAAAGCACTGCTGATGCAGAAAATGTTGTCATATTTAGCCAGCATGTTACAATGAAGAAATGCCATCTAGGAGGGCTCTCTCTTAACAGTTCAACCAAATTTTGTAGAAGGGTCTTAACAGTTCAACTGCATCTGTTCACTGCCACTGACACCACAATATGCAAAACATCAGAAAATGGTTCTTTGTGAAAAAGGAAAATTAATTAGGGCTGAAAATTGTAATATATTGTTATTACTAAATTAGTCCTAGGGCTAAATATCTGTATGAAGAAAAGATCATAGGAAAGAGACAATTTGCCACAAAAATGCCTATTTGGTAACTAAGCAAAACACAAAATGTCTGGGTCTGCTTGTGTTAGGCAGCAAGCCAGTAACAAATGACACCCTAGAGGTGTTTAAGAGGCGTCTGGATCTGGCACTGGGTGATGTGATTTAGGGTTTAGATGTTACAGTGGCAGTTCTGGGTCCACAGTTGGACTGGATGATCTTCAAGGTCTCTTCCAACCTAGACTTTCTATGAAATCCAAAATCAAGGAGTAGGTTTGCTAAGCCTCAGCTCAGAAGCCTAGTGCAAGACTCAAAATAAGAAGTGTCTGTAATACTTAGTCTTCTTTATGGCTGAAGCTGTTTTTTGAAAGCTTCTTCATAATTTGATTTGGGGGCTGGCTGGGTTATCTTCCTGTAGATTTTAAAGTATCTGCCAGTTTTCCTACTGTTTTTGTGCTGTTAAGTGCAAAGGCTCAATTTCTGCTTACAGCCTACACATTTTCACCTTTCCATGCCTTGGAGCTTATATTTGACTTTGGTTTAGGTTCTTGAAAAGTGACAGGTACATATAAATAGATGACTGATCCATTAAGTGCAGTAATGCAGTATTGGGACTTACAGTGCATGCAAATCATTGATCCTTTCAGGATATTGGATTCAATGGGAGTTTTTATACACTGTGACACTTTGTGTTCAGTCTGGGCATGACTAAATGGGGAATGGCAGGCATGCAACATTGCAGAATGAAGGATTCTTGGGAAACCCCAGGTTTGGTACTTCCTTATTTCAAAGTGTTGATTTTGTAACCAGATCTAACTTCATATGAATCAGGACCCAAGGGAAGAAAGAGTCCATGAAAAAGGCAACTGAAGATTGTAGCAGGGCACAAAACTACCAGGCTGAATTTGGATTGGCCAGATAGGCATATATCTGAAATTCTCCACTTCAGAGGACTTGATTTTCCACCTAAAAAAAGT
This sequence comes from Vireo altiloquus, assembly GCA_013396875.1. Lineage (NCBI taxonomy): Eukaryota > Metazoa > Chordata > Aves > Passeriformes > Vireonidae > Vireo > Vireo altiloquus. The sequence continues at coordinate 116,981 of VZRF01008733.1, forward strand.
GTGAGTTTCAAGTGTATGTTGCTAATTTTTTTTTTAAGAAAGTCTACTCTGCTCACATGCAACCACATCTTCATCACCAGCAGGACATTGATGTTGTCTGCTTGGGATAGGTACACATAAGCCAGCTCTCTGAGCAATCATTTATACACTCAGCTACCAGTCACAAACACCTTATTGCCAGTGGAGAGAACTGATGGAAAACAGAGTAGAGAGGTCTCCTAAGGTGGGGCAAAGGAGGGAGCCTTTCCCATTCCCCAGAGAGCAACTCCAGCATTCCTGTAACCTCTTCTGCCGTGCTGGCTCCGGTGGAGCTCCACCAGCATCAGTCTGTGGTGCTGGCAAGTAGCCACAGCTTCCCTGAGCTCTGACAGGGAGAGGCAGAAACATCTCTGGAAAACAATCTTGCGAGATGAAAGTTATGTATTTCTTTTTACAGTAAGAGCTCCTCCTTTTTTTTCTTGCCACATACACGTGTGCACACTCCTCAACCGCATTTCAAAGCTCTGCTGGATGCCCCAAAGACGTTAAAACTTCTCAGGATGAAGCAACGAGAACATTTTATGCTGAAATGGGTCAGGGCTCCCAGGCTGCAGGTAGAACAGCTGCCACCCCTGATGAGTAAAGCAATATAAGCTACAGCCTACCACAGGTTGGAGAAAAATTTCCTTCTTTCCTCCCTACCCACATATGAGTTACAAGTTGCTGGTCCAGATTATCCCAATGAAAGTGCTATCACTGACAACAGGGTGAGAGGAATCCTCAGCAGGTTTCTTGTCTGGTCTTCCTCAATGAATCCGAATTTTAAATGTGCAAAATAAATGCCAAGTGTCTGCCACAGCTATTACAGGAAGAAAAAAAGAATAATGTCACATAATAGCTCATGTCTTCCTCAAGAAGCTTTGATGTCAGGAAACAAAATATGCAAGTACCACTATTTTTCTAACTTATTCATCTTTGGGGGTTGCCAGAGGAAGGTCTTTTTTGCCTCCCAGACCACCACAAAGTTGAGAATGAGGAACAAGTGATTGTCCACAGGACTCTTCTGTGAAAGTTCTGGATTTTCCAGAGGGCCGTTTACAGTTACATGTTTATTCACTTTTCCTGTCAGTGAGCATTACAAAAATAAAGGACAGAAAAACAGAGGTTATGCTAATAATTCCCGAGTGACTATCAAGGGCATGCAGTTTCAGTCTCTGATGCAGATGATAGCAGAGTTTCTCAGGAAGCTAAGGGAAGGCACAGCCCAGCTTTGTGAAATTGCTTCGAAGCAAATAATTTGTAAAGTTTGTATCTATAAGGTCATATCAACAATTGATTTTTAGGTGATTCTTTGAATTATTGGTAGTATTTATCACATTCTCTGACAGATACCAACTCTAATAGTTGTAGTGAGGTAGTTAGGAATTTTCCATCAGAGCTGAAAAGCCCTGATGGTCAGCAAATACATCTATGACTAAAGAAAAATATCTTTCAGTTGAAGAAACAGTGCCAAATTCTGGTCTTCTGATCTTCAGAAATATTCTGTAGCTGAGATCTAACATTTAGACTGTTTTATTTTTTATTAGATTTTCTGTCTTACAAAAAAAAATCAAGTCAAATTAGAAAAATTCTGTGAACTTGACAGAATATTGAAAATGTTGGCCCATTTTACTGCCCTCCAGCATGATTCACTGAATAATCCAATATGTTGCCTTGCTTCCTTCATGGGGATGTTCATAATGGATAATGTGTTCATCTGCATTAAATATAACAATTCTTCTTTGTGATTTCTCCTGTCTGGAAACATCTGAAACTTCTGAAGAAAACAATACAGAGTGCTAAGCCATGCCAAAACAAAAGCTGTCATGGACAAAAAGTTGTATTGTTGGGCAAAAGCACAAAATGGTCTTCAGAGACACCTTTCTGCATAAGGCTCAGTATCTTTTTCATATTATTTGTCATGTGATTTCACCCTGTATTTTTTCTACTTTCCAAAGCAAGTGAAAAACAGCCACTTGGAATGGAAGGACCTTTGATTTGTCCATTCTTATGTTCTTCTCCCTATACCTGTTCCTATTGTGAATTTACACCATTCTACTGAAATGAACCTGGTGAAGAGGTGACCTGGGCTCTTCATATTTAAACACTCCTTTATCAGTGCTACGTTCACAAATTATTTGGTACAAAACTTGGGGAAGTAAATGGGAGTTTTTCATTCATTTGCATTCAAAGACATGCTGGAGAATCCCATTCCAGTTCTGTAGCTTCCCTTTACTTTTTCTCTTTACCCTATTTCTTCTCTCCACAAAAAATATTGGGATATTCTCTGTTGCTCCCATGTCTTTTCCATTTGCATCATGCATCCTTTCCAACCCTTGTCACATGCCTATCAGGTACATCAACAACATCTTATTCTCATTCATGGTGGAATTTGTTTCTCCCACATACAGGACAAAGTCAAATGCTTTGTGGAAATCTAATAGAAGCAACTCTCTTTTCTGGAGTTTTGGGATACAGCCAAAAGAAAAATACAGGCACAGCCTCTGGACCTGAACTGTTCTTGGGAACAACTACATAAGCAATAGTGTAGCACTGTGCCTAAACTCCTTAGCTTTGCTGGATGTAGACTGACTGACAGGATCATCTTAGCTCTCTCTGTAACAGCTGCACTGGTTGATTTGCAAACCAAATTGTCTTCCTGTGCATAATGGGGGGTGACTCTTCCCTTTATTAAGCAAATTGGCTGTCTCATCTAAAAGATTATTTAGGCAAAATGTTGAGACCTTGGATGAAGATATCTGCAAAAATTTTATTTTTTTTCAAGAGAGACATAATGGACCATCATGTGAGACCAACCAAGGTCACTAGGAAAGCGAGGCAACATCTCACCCACCTCTCCAAATGAAAGACAGAGGTAAGACTAAAAGCTCTAACTTAAAGAGCTGTGGAGTTTTTCAAGAACAATATATGCTGCAACAAGTTAGATCAGTGGGCCTAGGGACTGTTACCTAATGGAAGCAGACCGAGAAACATGCATTGCTGTGGGCTGAAAAACTTCACTGGTAAGAAGTGTAGCACTTCAGAAAGAAAGCTGCTCTCTAACTGGAATATATCATGAGATAAATCAGCTTTTAGGATAAAGGATGTAGAACTAGTTGGCATTTGGGCCTAAAACTGATAAGAGTCATTAATACTTCAAATACAATTGTTTATTTAAACAGGTAAACGTATTAAATATACTTTACTAAATATGCATTGCAGAAGATCCAGCAGGTTACAAAACAATGGTAGCTAGCCACTAGAACAGGGTAGTTGTATTTGCAGTCACTTGAAGTTGTAATACAGAGATGACACATCTTCCAATCACCACCAGCAGCTGTGAGCAAGAATCATTCTGTGAAATTCCCAGGCTTACGTTAAGTACATGTGCTGGTTTTGGCTGGGGTAGAGATAATTTTCTTAACAGAGGCTGGTGTGGCTGTGTTTTGGATTTGTGCTGAACACAAGGTTCATAGTATATAGGTGTTTTTGTTATTGCTGAGCAGGGCTTGCACAGAGCCAAGGCCTTCACTGCTTTTCATATGGCCATGCTAGTGAGCAAATTGGGGGTGCCTGGGATGTTGGGAGGAGACACAGCCAGGACAGGTGACCCAAACTGACCTAAGGGAAATTCCAGACCATATGACATCATGCTCAAGATACAGAGCTGTGAGGAAGCAGGAAGAAGGGGATGTTTGAGTGATTGTGTTTGTCGTCCCAAGTCACCACTGCATGTGATGGGGCCCTGCTGCCCTGGAGATGGCTGAACACCTGCCTGCCCCTGGGAAGCAGTGAATCGATTCCTTGTTTTGCTTCACTTTTGTACAAAGCTTTTGCTTGCCCTATTAAACTGTCTTTATCTCAACCCATGAGTGTTCTGGCTTTTACCCTTCTGATTCTCTCCCCACTTCTGCTGGCAGGAGAGTGAGTTAGCAGCTTCCTGAGGCTTGGTTGCTGGCTGGGGTTAAACCACAATAATAGGTGTGCTGGTTTTGACTGATATAAAGGTAATTTTCTTCACAGTAGCCAGTATGAGGCTGTATTTTGGATTTGAGCTGGAAAAAATGTTGATAACACAGGTATGTTTTAGTTACTGCTAGTCAGTGCTTACACAGTGTCAAGGCATTCTCTGCCTCTCACATCACCCCCACCACAACAGTAGGAAGCCAGCCTGTATCACCATAATGATCTCTTCTGTTTTAAAAGCTCTGAATGCTATACATAATCCCTGTAATTAATCCAGCTCCATAGGCTTCTGTTTACGAGTCAGTTATTTTGGCTGTGTGTATCAGAAAAAATAACTAGTTGTAGCCAGTCAGGCTTATTGAAAATAGGGAATTACTATTTGGAGCGAAGTCTGTTTCTAAAAAGCCTGCTGTATAAGCCTATGCTCATTGGAAACACCGAATTTGATCTTGATGACACATCCTATTTGCTGAAAGTTTACGGTAGATTGACTCATGCAGTTTTATGTTGTGCTCAGTTCAAAACCCTTTTTTTTTTGGTTGAGTGGTAGCTGTTTCAGTGGTTACCTTTTGGTTTGATGGTTTGTTTTTATAGGGCAGAGAAAGTTTACCCAAATTACAAGCAGTTGCCAGTATTGCCTGAAGAAAAATGTCATCCTGACATTGATTTCTTTGGGGAATGAATCATGCAGCCATATAACTTTTAGCAGTGCTGTCTGTCTAGATTTGTGATCTTTTTCTTTCTTTTAGTACAAAGTTTGTCACTTGAAACAATGTGTGATGTCTCGTCCTAAGCATATTTATAGTTTTCCCTGTTTACCAACAGTTCTGTTCTGTGTGTCATTTGTGTCTGGCATATGCATCATCGCTAGTTCCATTTCAGTATAGAAACCCATAATTTCACTTTATATTTTGTCCATATGCATCATATTTGTGGCTATGTTTTATCCATGATGGGGCATTACATGGAGGCCTTCTTAATGATAGAAACCAGAACGTGTCCTGAATATAGCACAGTATGGATAATTGCAGACAGGAGTTTAGGGGTATTTTTGGTTTTGATAATTAATGACTGCCTGCATGGAAGTTTTATTGAATTGCATCACATAAAAAAACACAAACAGAAAACCAATGGCACATTCCTTTGGAGAGCTCCCTTGGGCTCATCTAATCCAAAGAAAATCAAAATGGCCAAATCTTTAAATCAGCACAAACAGAAAACCTAAGTAATGAATACAGAATGATGGATTTCTTCAGGCCAGATCCTGTTCACTTGAAATCTTCCACTTAGGAGGAAAGGACTGAGGAATCCCAGGAGCAGCAAAATCAAAGCAGCAGATGTTTCTAGTCTGATTCTAATCTCATGTAATTAGAAAAACAGATAAACCATAACTTCTCATTTTCTCATCTTTCTTTTTAAGATTGCTTAATTCCCTTCTTCTCTTTTTCTTTTACTGTGGATCCCTTTACTTACTAATTATTAAGTGCTTATTGATACAAATCTTCAGAGGTATAAAGCCATAATGTTCATCCTGATATTTAGGGGCTCTTGTCAATAAATCTCATCTCATGCCCTCTGCTTCCTTGAAAAAGGGGAGCTCAGCATTCAGTTTCTGGCTCCACTGCCCACCCCGCCGTGGAGCAGCACTCACTGGGTGTGTGCCTGTCTGTATGGCACAGCATGACAGCAGGTACAGTCATCACATCTGAGGAAGTTGTCACTAAGCAGTTACTGCCTCATTCCCCACCACAAATCCTTCTTAAAGAATACCATGTGAATATCTTCCTAGTGCTAATTAACAGTAATTCACTTTCAGATTGATTAAGCCTAGAATTTTTTTTTTTTTTTAGTTACCATTGAAAATAAGCCAGTTCCAGCTGGAGAACTGGCATAGGCAGCATTGATGATGTTAATGAAAGTCAAAATCTATTTCCAGTGCTCATCTGTACCCTTGTGAAATTGGCTTCCCACCTCTGTGAGCAGGCACTGCACCATCCTGCTGCATGGGTATGAGGGTGGGCAGCCAAGCCAGCATGTGCACACACTGACTGTGAGCAGGAAAGGCACAAATCCAAGCTCAGGAATGTGCATGCAACAGCATGGCTGGAGTGTAAGCACAGATTCAACAGTAAATGGACAGTGTCAACAGCATGAAGCTGGAATCACCTCTGCTGTCAGCCAAACAGCCTCCTTCACTATGTGAAGTGATTTTCATTGCCAAGGAATCAAATCATACACTGCACCAGAAAAGAAATGAGATGAAGAAGGAGAAGAGCAGTCAGATCTTTATGATGAGTTGTACATTCATGCTCTGCCTGCTCTTTGCATAGCCTTTTTTCTTTTGATGAGGTTGTTGGTCTCTGGGAAGAGAACAACTGATCTGTGATGCAGCACTGTGGATGCTTTGCATGGCAAACCTCTTCTGTGCTATAAAGCCAAGGACCAGCTAAAATGAGAGGTAATCTCTTACCATTAACCCAACTGCTGACAAGTTCAGGTTTATTCTTAACTGCTTCTGGCTGATAAGAACTTAAGGATGTGCTTTTAACTGCCCAAGGGGTAAGACCTCTTTGCCACAGAACAGTACAAGAACCTGCCAGGATCTACTCTTTGCTCCCAACCTATGCTACAGACCAAATTGCAAGCACCTATCAGATTGTGCCAATTTCCTGAGAAATTAGACTTAGACTGAAAGTGACCCTGAAACCCATAAGAATAAAGCTGGAATCTCCAAAACATTTGGAGAAATGACAGTGCTACATGTTTTACTGATACTGTTGGACACAGTCTGACACTGTCTTTGGAACTGATTTAATCTTACTTGTAAACTCATAAATTCTTTTGAATGCTGTCATAAAATTCCATACATTAAACAAAACCATGCCCCAGTTTTTGGCGATGAGAATTACTGTGCTGATTTATGAACCTTTCTTCTATATCTATACTTATATTGCTGCAGCCAGAGATCAGGTAGATTAAAAAGTAAAGCATCCAAGTAGGCATCACTTCCTATGGGGGGATGAGACAAATAAAAACTTGAAGTCTAGGAGAATCCTGCCTCAGGGAAAAATGCAGAAAGCTCTGTGGTTGTTAACAGTTTCCATCAGTGATAAAGTCATTACTATTCAGAAATCTTTTTATAAGCCCTGTAACTCATTTTTTTCCTTGCCAGAGGTGGCTCAGCAGTTATTCCAAGTGATGTGAATTACTGCAAATTGGTAGAAGTCACAGCAGTCCTTTTATCCACTCTGTGCTAGTACTCTAGTTTATATGTTAAACCACTATTAAACTAAAAACCAGCCACAATGATATCACATTGTACGCCTAAGCAAGTATCCACAATTCAGAGGCATGCATATGAATTGGGGGGTGGAATACATCCTTCTAGTTTCCAAATCACATGTCAAAAGCTCCAGAGGTACCAGCAATAATCAGCACTGAGTAGGAAAACCCCAAAATTTTAAAATTTTTTTTCACTACAAAGCTTGAACCTGTAAAAAGACTTAATTTATTAACAGGTTAAAAAAAAAAAAAAAAGCAGACACAACAAAACAAAGAGCTTTCTGAGTGTGAACTGAGTGAAGGAGTTTTTTTTCTTTAGTTTTGTTATGCTATCAAGTGGAAAATAAGCCACCACCATCACCCTGCCTCCCTCACACTAGCAAACAGTCTGGCAGACAATAACTAGGAAGATGGGAGAATGAGGTTCAAAACTTTCTTTTTCTTGCCAGAAAGACACCCACACAGACATGAAACCAATGTTACAGCACATTACACAACACTGTGCGTCTCCAAACAGCAGGGAAAGAAGACGTAAGCTAGAGTTCACTGGGCAGGACAGATATCTTGAGACACATCTTGAGGCAGCAGTGTTCCGGCAGCGACCAAGGCCAGGAGCCTCTGGGCGTGGAGGGAGGTTTCACATCCTTGCCCTCCCTTTTAGCTGGATCTTGCAGGGCAGGTAGCTACCTCCTGGTTTGTTGGTGTTTCTTTTGCAAACTGCAGAAGAAAGTGCTAAAAGCTGTTTGGCTCTAGCTCTCTTTGGAAAGTATGCAGCAGAGTTTGAACTGAAAAGGAAGAAAAAAAGACAAAATAATTATAAATCCAGATGATCTGTATGATAATAACCTATAAGGTTAACCTATAACATGAGTAATGCAAGACACATCAGCTAAATTCTAGGACCAAGAGACTAAGAGCAAGTAGGACTGATAGAGCTTGAGGTTTGAAGTTTTGTCATTGCTCTGCATGATAAACAGGTTTCATATAAAATCCACATGTCAGCACATCACCTATGTATGACTTAATCATTTTAGGGTTTTCTCCTGGACACAAGCCTAACATATGCCATCTCTTGTGCCTGTGTCTGCCACCACCACATGGCTTTTTCCAGAGCACCCCACACAGTTCATGGAAGGGTTTGAGAGCATGCTGGAAGGCAAAGCTCAGCTTTGCTCTAATCCAAGGCTTTGCACAAGGTTCTGTCAGTTTGAGCTTCAGTGTCAGTGACTTTCCTGTTCTCTTACAGAATGTTAAAGAGAGCAGAATCAATCTTTCCCAGTTGGTCATGGTGGCTAGTATATCTATTCTCTTGGGGCAACTTGTGCACCGCTTTGCCACTATTCCATACTATAAACTTAGAAAGCAAAGACAAAGGACTGCACACTGTTGGAGACCTGCAAAGTCAAACAGCTTTGCCTGTTCTCCTGGGGACCAAATTTATCCCCATAGCTCCACAAGAAGGCTTTGCCATCGAAATGAGCCCTTGGGAGAGACTGCCCCCACTTCTTGATCAGCAAGCACCAAAGAAATGAAAAGCTGGATGTTTGATGTGCTACAGAAAAATAGGTTTGTAGTTTTAGGAATTGCCTCATATATTACTATGAGACCAAGATGGAGATTTTAGGGTGTCGGTTCCTTGTCCTTCTCCTTCTTCCCTCTTCTCCTTCTTCTTCCCCTTTCTGTGACCTCAGTTCCTATCGTGTAGTAATTGGTAGAGAGAATTTAGTTTAGAAGAGACCTGTTAATAATAGTGATAGTTATTGGATTTAGAAACGTATGTATATAATGTACGTATATATGTACGTAGAATCTTTCTATTTGATGATAAACCTTATATAAACTCCCTGCTCTGGGTGTCTGCAGCCATTTTCGGCACCTGGACGCAGGGCAGACACTGTGTTCCTGAACCCTTGATAACCTAGAATAAACAACCTGAAGCAGCAACGAAGTCATTTGTTATTTTTCCCTGAGATGAGAGATTGAGAAGAAAAAGCATCCCGGGCACGAACCCCCTCAGTGGGGCCCTAACAGGGTCCCCACACACACCAGTGCTATTTCAGTTCACAGTTGTGTCCAGGTCTGTTTCTAAATAGAAATATTTCATTAGCCATGCAATCCTCTGTTTAATTGCTTACATGATTTTTTTTATTTAAGAAAGGAGCCTCAAACCAGAATGGGAAGGGTATAACCAGGCAGGATGGAAGTGTGATTCCAGGCAGTACATTGTATTTGGTTCCTATTTCTGTAGCCCAAAATAACAACTCTCCAAAGAGCATCAGGGATGTTCAAATTCAGAGCCCGAAATGAGCTCCATAGCTCAAGACTTATGTGATCTCTAGGAGGAGAGTGAAGAACTCTAAAAGACAGAAATGCCTGAGATAAGAATGAAAAAATCTGAGGCTGGGTACATGCCCATAATCTCTCACGTGTAAACAAACAGTTAAATTTATGTCAGGGAGCAGCATGTTTAGTTTTCTGAAGAAGACGTGTTTCCCAGAAGGAATTACATAAATATTTATGAAAATAAAGCAGGAAATATTTTCCCAGGGTAAGACACTGTTCAGCACTGCATCAGGTCAGTAAAAGCTGCCGTTTATTTTGTCAGTCTTCCCCTGGAACTGAATCATTGCCCTCTTGTTTGCAAAAATCTGTTCTGACACAGGAAGAGGCTGCACTTAGATAAACACAACTACAAGCCATACTGAGTATTTAATTTCTATCACATCTCTAAATGCATATGTGAATGCCTTACATTTTTGGATGGCTTCTCTGAGTGACTGCATGGAAAACAAGAGCAATAAGTATCTATCTGAGGCCTCTCTGAAAGGCTGGTGCCATTATGCCAAAGGTGTCTTCAGTAGAACTGAAAGCCTGCAGGTTAACAGAGCATTCGCAATCCAAGTATTCACAGTAAAAGTGCCTAGAACACATTCCCTGTGAGCCAGGACAGTTTTACTAAGTGCAAAAGTTAGAAACAAAAAGTTGTAGTGCAGTGCTACCTGAGCCAGCAGAAGTTACACATAATTGAGATTCGTTTACGAAACAGGGTACAGGGTTCAGTACTGCACCTCATAAAGCATCCAGCAGCTCTCTGAATCTGTGGTCTGCAACCCAAGCTCCTTAAGAGATTTCAGTGCTGACCAGCTGTTCTGTTCCCTGGGCACCAGCTGTCTCCAAATCCCTCGTGCCTCACAGCAGATACATATAGCTGGAACATATGTCAGCTTTTCTGTTTAAGGGCTAAAAGCTGAGGGGTGTGGGAGTGGGGAAAGAGAGGAGCATCCCAAGAAGGGGTTGTAAGCTCTAGTGCAGACCTAAGGTTCTCCCACAGTGCCCTCCTTGTGTCAGACCAGGAAAAGCTCACACCCATCCCTCAAGGTACCCAACTCAACAGAGAGCCAAACTCATCATCAGGAAACCAGGGGGATCAGAGTTGATAGCAGAGCATATATTTCTGTATGGCTGAGGCTGATGAAGCCTCTCAAACATTCAATAAGAAATATCTATAATCATTAGAGTCCTACAATCTCTCTTTACTAAACATATAAGCCAGAAGATTTTGGACAATTTTGTCATTGGGTTGGTTGTTTTTGTCAGTTATTTGCAGGCATATCAAAATCTAGTCATTGTTTACAGCTTAATCAGAGGAACAGCAGCTGGTGGAGACTGTGTTTACAGGCTTGAGCAGCCATTGCATGGGGTCAGAACAAAAAATGGCATTTTACAAAACAGCCATAGGATTACTTTCCTCCCTACGCATTGCAAACCACAATACTCTGCCCTTCCTCTTCCATTTTCTCTAAGCTTTGCCACCATGATTGATGTATCCAGCATGAGAGAACAAAACATCTCAAATCATCATGACCCCTGATACCAGAAGAAAAACCATCTAGGATCCCAAAACAAGAAAATATTCTACCTTTTTATTTTTCTTTAGCTGCTCCCAAGTTTATTCAGTACAGTAAGGTACAGAAGGGGAAAATCCTCCTTAATACTGAATTTGGGTCAGAAAGGATGCCAGCAGACTCTCAGCACTTATGGCTGAATCAGTCCATGGTTACAAGCAGGATGTATTAACCTGGAGTCCAACCACAGGATCTATGACACTACAAATGATGAAAATTTGCTGTAGATCTGGCCCCCTTTTGATGAACACTATTTCAGCATGTTTCCTGTGCTCTTTATAGTCTGTTGACATTTAATTACTAACATTGAAGAGTAAGCAAATGAAGGTTATGCAAATTTCCAAGGAAGTTACTTGGACTCCAAATAGACAACACACAGGTTACCTGACTAGTGCTCATCTCAAAGAACAGAATCTTTCTGGATTTTTTTTTGTGTCTTTTCAGGGTTTCCTTGCAAAACATTCATGCCCTTGGAAGTGTTCGTTTTGTGACTTTTATGTCTGGACAATGTGGCCTAGTTTGTTTTTCTTTCTTGCCTACAGTCATTTCTTTAAGCCTGATTCAATGAGAATTAACATGCACAATAGGCATTCTGCTTCATTAAATCTCCATCAGCAATGAAGCTGCTTGAAGATTTTTCAGTGAAACTGGTTTGATAAGTAGTGATTTGCTAAAACCCAAGCTTTTCATGGTAGTATATCAGTTTTGATGGATTGCCTGTTAAGGCAGGTTTTCTAGCTCCAGGACAGCATTCCTGGTCCAACACATGGGAAGACATAACTGATTAACACACACCCTTGTAATAAAGCAATGTAACCTTAAGGCTCAACTGCAAGCACTGGTTTGAACTAGGCAGAGAAATCATTCAAATCTGGACCTCCTACATTTTAAGTAACTATTTTCACTTACCAAGTTTTTAGATCCATTAAATCTAATTTCTCACAGTATTTTCAGGGGGCTTGTGACTCTCATGGAAGGTGGGGGGGGGGGGGGGGGGGTAGGATGGGGGAAGAGTAGGGTCTTTATTTATTTTCTAAAGTGGAATGAAACCACTGTCAGAAAAATGTTTTCTGCTTAGTCCTGGATAGTAACTGAAGTAGTTAAACAAATGGTTTCCCCTCTCACTTACACTTACTCCTCTTTATCCCTGATAAATAACAAACAAGTCACTGTAAGTCTCTCAGTACTGTGGAACAGATAGCATCATTCATGTCAGTTTGGCAACATTTCCCAAAATGCCTCCTCCAAACCTAAGTACACTAGCTTCCCACTCCTACGCTCTCTATTCTTGCTCTTACATTGACCTTCTGCTCACAAAATGGAAAGTGAAGAGAAGAAAAAGTTAAATAAAACAGATTTTCAGTGTACAAGTCAGAGGCACAGTGCCCAATGCAAATCACAGAGGAACAAGTTTATTTCTGGTATGACTCTACTCAGCTCTAATCCTGGCTTTGTCTTTCCTCCCCCTCTAGCTGTGTGTACCCATTATCAAGGCCACATTTGAGGGGGTAAGTTAGATGACATTCTTTAAGACAGAGACCACTGTTTATTTCTAAAATGCACTGTATACAGTTTAACAACAAAAAAAGTGTTTTGAAAAGGGGGACGGTCTATGAGCAGGCTAGAAAGAAAAAGGCAGAGGAGTATCTTGACCCTTCTTGGGACTTTGGCCATCATTTTACCACAGATGAAAGGCTGAAGTCAGAGCTTTCCTTCAGGCCTTAAGAAAAGGTATTCACTCTTACATCAGTACTGCTAATTATTCTGTATGCCCAAAGGCTGAAATATAGGACTAGGGAATCAATACTCTCTTAAATAATGAGGAAAGCCTCTCAAAAGCTATTAGCAGAGGAAATACATTTTTTCCTAGAATGGAAAACAAACACGCTCTCACACACTACATAGTTCGAAGGCCTAGTTCAGCTTTTTGAGTAGCTGTCTCATTGTGTGAGAAACCAGAAGTTAACAAAATTCCTGGAAATATTAAAAATAGTCATCTTCCCTTTCTTTTCTGCCAGGCTACCTTGAATATCCTCCTATCTCTGGTTACTGTGCTCTCCTTAAGAGAAAGCTAGAGTTTTTTCTAGGAAGGGATTGCACACAACTAGGTATCTGTCATAGCTCTTTCCATGCCTGAGGATACATGCAACCTGTTCCTCCATCCAAGAACCATCCTACACTGGTTTCAGGGTCTCGGCACCCAGCTGAATACCTGAAGGCTACCTCAGGATTCAACTGAGCTGTAGTTTCCTGCACAACCCGAAGATAACGTTCTGTTGTGATTTGTGCTACACCATTGTCCCAATATGTGGCCTTTCTCAGTGCATAGGAGAAGTGATCTAGGAGAAGGTGATGAAGTCATTCAAGCTCATCTAGTTCTGCGTCTTCAGTCCTGAAGTGTGTTGTCAGAGACTGAAATACTTCATGCCTCAAACATTGATATTAAGTTTTGCTCATTATAACAAAAACTGTATAAAGAAGCTACAACAAAAGAAGCCTCCCTGAAGATACCTGACTGAGGCTTTGGACTGTAAGTTAAACCACTAAGATTAGATACAGGGAAAAACCATTCTTTAATCACCTCAGACCTAGGAAAAAAACAAACAAGGCTGAAGAAGAGGAATGCATCCACAAGAAAGCCAAACACAGCAGAGACAGAGACTGGCTGAGTTTGGGGTGGGGGAAACCACAGCCCGCAGAAGCCAGGTTTACACAAACTCGCCCCCCCCAAATGAGGCAGCAGGGGAGGAGGTTTCAGGTGTAACCTCTGCTCAGGGGCAGTGAACACCCATCCTCCCTCACACAAACTGGCCCAGCTGTGGAACCCCCAACCCCACAGGCCACACCCACGGGACATTCACGTGAGAAGCAGCTGAGGGGGAGTCATAATCCATCAAAGACCCCCTGAAGTGCCCCCCCCGAATCATTCCTGAAGCCTTGCACCACAGGACTGCACGTGATGGAACAAACTTGGAGTCTGTTGTAAGAGACAATAGCAAACTCTCCTCTGTAGAGAGTTGCCTGGGTTTTCCTGCCTAGACTGAGTGTTTATTAACTCATCAAACTCTCCTTTTCGGGGAGACCTTCACCAGCAAGAAGATCAGCTGGAGAGGATCACTGGAACATCACTGGGATCCACAGAGTGGTGATATTTTCCTTATTCTGTCCCTGTCAGTCTCTTTCTGTCCCCCCCTGCCCCATTTCTTTCTTTCTTTCTCTCTCTTCCATATTTACTATCAAATAAAACCCACACTGTTGTCCCTGGCATATGGTCTTGTTTGCACCCTAATTCAGGCAGAGGCATTTCTAAGAACTTTAGTAACTGGATCGTAACATGTCCTTTCTGTACTGTGTCTACCAGGGTGATCTGGGCTGGGGGCTAGCATTGTGGATCTATCTGTAAGCATAAACCCATCATTTGTGGTTTTCAGGCTAAAACACCCATGGATAATGTCAACTTTTTATTTGCTACTCTAGGGACTGTGGGTACCTGGCACCCTAAAGGTGAGATGTAGCACTGGTGATTTCCACCCACAGCTGACTGGCAGCTCGTCTGTTGTCACTAACAGCCTCCTTGGAGGAAAGCTTTTATGGAAAAGTATCTCTACATGTTACAGGCAGTCTGCATTACTCTTTCAGAACACAACCAGCCAAATGTATCCTATAACTAATTAGTACGCACTTGGATACAATACCAAAGTCTTTTGTCCCTTGAGTAAGTGAAAAGCTGGGCATGAAGAGTAAGTGCCGAGAGGAAAAAAAATTACAAGAGAGATATTCCCATATGTTGGAGAAATTTTCCATGGCAAAAGCAGCTAAATGTCTCACAGATAAGAGATAAATTGGAATAAACAGCTGTCAGTGTTAAATAAATATCCTGGATAATGTGCAGGACAGAAATAACTACAGCATCGTCAAACTCCTTTCTTCACTTTATTTAGCTGTTGTTGCATGTAGCTCCCAATCTTTCCACTGCTCTAGTTAGAGAAGCATTTATTTTTGAGTCAGCTGCATTTCTTAAGACTGTAACAACGAAAGGCATTTCCTGAGAAACTGCAAGGATGAGCAGCAAGAAAGAACAACAGCTAAGGAAATATGGGACCCTTATAGTGTTTTTTATTTTGCAAGTTCAGATCTTTGGTTTTGATGTTGATAATCGACCTACGACAGATGTCTGCTCAACACACACAATTTTACCTGGACCAAAAGGTGAGGAATTATCAGGTTGCTAATGCTGAGATCAGTACTGATAAAGGCTGATTTTTTAAAAATAGAAACTTGGAGGGCTTGTGGCATGGGCTGGGAATGAAAGATGTGAAATATTGTAGACTGTACAAACATCCAGTAAACTGTAACTGTAATGGGGGAAAATGAAGTAGCAAGGAGATTTAAATTTGCATTTCTTTAGTTTCAGGAACAGTGTCACATATTTTCATATAAGTTAGAGGTGTCTTTTTGCATCTTTCTCCATAAATCTTCTCTTATTTCTTGTGTTCATCACACAATGAATACAGCTAACGATACAAACTGAGGGACTTGTCTAAAAGTAGGCACCTGTTGAGAACTGTTAATGGTCTGCTTTGCGTCTGCAGACAGGGAGAGATATGCAATATTTAAAATGACCTAACTGCCATTATTTTCAAATGTTTACTTGTAAACACATCTCTGCTACATTCATCAGACCTCATCCAGTAGCCCTTGTTGAATTAAACAGGACTTTTGCTACAGATTTCAACAAGAACTAGATAAACTCTGGCATGTACAGGTCTTTTATCTTCAAAACACTTTGCAAATATCTGAAACCAAATTTTCTGCATTAAGGTACTTTTTCTGTAACACAACTAACATCAATGAAATTGCCTGAAGGGTATCTTATTAGGTCCATGACATACAAATCTATCTTGCAGTGGCAGACCTAAAATATATATTACACACCATGGCTATTGCAGTTTCAAACTATTGCTTTCTTTTTAGTAATTCATTGTATTTTTCTATAGGCTACAGACTGAGAGAAAAAAAATGCAGCTGATTTAAATTTAAAGCAAGAAAAAGATTATCAAGTCAAGAACACTGCTACAGACTCATTTGTTTTTTATGATGAATTATTCAAATGCATGTTGCTTAAAGGACCATTTTTAATCAGGAAATTAATTTCTTTATGATTACAATCCAAGCTTAAACTTTTGCTGCCACAGCATAGATGCAGAGAGATTTAATGATCCCCAAGGGAGCTAGTGGGTGTTGGTTTAGTTAGTATCTAATTAATGGCAGGCTGGAGAACACAGTTTTACAGAACTGTGTTTAACAAGTCACAAGGCTAATGGGGGGGGGTCTTATGACAACACAGAATAGCTGGGACTCTAGCTGGCTTCTGTGGCCCACCTTGTATAGAGAGCATTTGAAGGGTAGGTATTATTTTTCTTTCTAAGTGTGGTACTGAGAAAGTCAGAATTTAGTCATTACCCATCCTATTCTTCCTAGCTGACATCAGGACACAAGATGAGACCAGTAGTTTATTGGTACAGCTCAAACTACTACTTTAGGTCACCATTCCCAAGATCCATGATTGGTAGAAGGAGTATTGAGTAAATCACCTCCAAATTACTGGCTCACATCCACTGCAGGTCATCAAATACATTTTGGAGACTATGTGATATGATCCTGTGGATTAATTTCAGTTCCTACCAGAGCTGAGCTCATCCAGGACAATAACAAGTAGCCCTTAATGACACTGGTTGTTTTAACTGCCAGTCATCTGGCCAATTACAGACTGAGCAGGCTGAGTGTATGAACTGCTCTGTTACTTTTCAGGCAGGATGAAACATGCTTCCCTAATATGCCAGAATAAAGTCTGCCCTACTGTCAGTTTTCCTTTAACCGTGGACTCAGATCACATGATCCCAAGCTTATGACCACAGCCACAGGCACCACATTGCTGCTTAAACTCTAACCTTAACAATGGACAACCCTCTGACTTTTGCTGCTGTAGTTTTTATTCCCTGTGCTACATCTGTTGTGTCCCTTTGTCCACTGTTCTCATAAAAATGGGGTTTGACTCACCCTGCACAAGTTTCACCCCCTCACCTCCATCTGCTCAGCATCTCAGCTATGGTAAAATATGGCGGTGCTCCCACAAGACAGAGGTGCTGATCTCACACAGTACATTGACCAGCTTTTTCTACCACCACAGGCTAGATTCCTGTTGTGGCAACTTCCTCCTTCCATGAGAACATGGAATTGTCTAATGGAAGGGCCAAAGCAACCACAAGTGCAAGGAATTAAAAGGTATTCAACAGCTGTAAGACTGCCTAGACTGCCCCACCTCACTACCCCAGTGCAAGGCATAAATTTTCCTATAGGCTAGATCCCACCTAGATGGATGGTGGTCCTGTGCAGCAGAGACACAGCTGTTTCCATCACACAGTACAGCAGACAGGAGGGCGCTGAGGGAGAAGTGGGGGTGTTTGGAGAGTTCAGAACTTATAACCTCTTACTGCCTGCACCTTTGGAGGCTGCATGACTCAATCCCCCAGACATTCACAGCTGCAACAGGAGCAAGCTCCCAACTTCTTCACACATTCACCCTGAAAATCACCTGTTGAAGGGTTGCAAAGATAGGCCGCTCATACAAGCCATGTGTAAGTCTTCCAAGTTACTTTGGCCAAGCCATATTCTTCCCCTTCAAAAACATCTCTTTGTTATGCTCATACCTGAGATGTCACAAGAGAAGAATGACATAAGCATGAGCAGTGGGATAAAAATAAAAAAGGGTAATTGCAGGTCGATTATCAGAAAAGTCTTCAAACTGCCTGTGACATTCCCACCAGCTCCCAGAAAGCATGAGGCAAAACCAGAGGCCATCCTGTATAATAGTAATGATGCCTTAAATAGCTACCTTGAAACAGAGACTAGACAGGAATAAGGGAATAAAGGAGGTATTTATTTGAAAGGCCTTCAGAGGTACACTCTGGGCTCCAGAGGGTCCTGCCCCAGTGGATCCCAAAATGAACAACAGGTTATGAGATCTTTACACTTTTATATCAGCATAAATTCACCAATTAGAACTTTAGCTAATGATGTAATTTCCCCAAGCTTGCCCCCTCTCCCCAAGATGATGGTTTACACTTTTTGGGCCTAGGACAGTCTGGGTGTCCTTGGAGAGCAAGCTAGAGAGACTTTGTTATGTCTATCTTAGCATAAGAAAACATCACTTAACAAGCTACAGGAAACTTCAGAGTTACACTAACAGTACAGGATTTGAAAAATATAGAAGTTAAAACCTAAGGCATCAGTAAAAGCTAGAAAATACTCTGGAAGACTGCAGTGTGCCAGGAAAAGAAGGAATGCAGTGAATGTTCTGTCAGCCTTTACAGGTTGTGCTGCAAGGACAGCAGCAGGTCTGAGCTCCAGTGCCCTGCAGGTTCCAGCCCCATCTCTGGTGGCTCACACGGTGCCCGGCAGGAGCTGCCATCCCCCCACAGCTGCTGGTTCTCCTCCCTGGGGCAAGCAAATGAAAGCTGAAGCCTGTTTGCAAAGAATAATGCAAAAGAATTTGCCAAACGGGCACTCCAGAAAAATGGAAAATAAAACAAAATTTTAAAAAGAGAAAGGCAAAAGCTGGCACCTTACTCCATTTCCTTTTCTAGGCAACACTCAGGTCTCTTCTCAAAAAGAGGGGATTATTTTAAACGACAAAAGCTCACTGCAGTGGCTGTCTTATATTGCCTTCCTGAACAACTATTTGAGGTACACAACCATCTGGCTTATACGGCAGTTAAAAACAGAAAGGTGTGAGGTATTTTCTAGTATTCTTATTGAAATACCCTAGGAACAACCCCCATGCCCCACCCCCTCCCACCCAAAAAAGTACAGATTTTCAGTGTTCATAACTAGTGATTTTTGATGTTTGACCTGAGGTGTTAGGAACAACTTGGTCCTATCTGGGCTGTTGTGGCACAGGAACTCTGAAAACTTACATCTTACATTAGGTACTGCTGATCCACAGCTGAGTAACTGGGGCAATAAAGACCATGTTCTGTAACTCATTTACTTCTTGGGTCCAGATCCAGCACAAACAAACCAACAAATTTTCCAGGGCAGCCAGGTGCTTGGCCTAGCAAAAGTAGTCATGGCCCTATTGCTTACCTTTTACCCTTTCAAGCCTGGAAGCCAAGCAGGCTGGCTGTTGCTGCTGCTGGGAAAGGATGTGAGACTGTGGGGAGGCAGCAGCTAACACAGTGAGAGCAAAGGCACCAGCAAGTTGTTGCCCTGGCATTGTCAGGAGGATCAGGCTCTGCTCCCCTGGGCTCTGCCTTTGAGGGGTGTCCCAGCTCTGTCCTTTCTTCCAGCCTGCTCTCCCCTAGACTGCAAGCTCAGTTTTGTCTGATCTGCAAAAGAACTTTTAAGCGGGCTGCTGACATAGATGAGACAGGAGTTGACCTGCTCTCAGTAAATCAATAAGCAACAACATGAGGGTAGAAATAAGCAGAGGAGGACCCAAAACTCTGACTTCTGAACTCCCATTAAATATGTGAGCAGTGGGAGAAGAAGCCTGGAGCAGGGGCTGGCTCTGTAGAAGCTGATTTCACATGGATTCATGGGAGCTCAGCACTTCAGAAGACTGGCTCTAGATCTTGCTATCCGTCCCTGGTCCTTGTTCATTTCCTTTGAAATCCAGACAAAAGAACTTAGAAAGTCTTGAATCAGATCCAGGTTGAGAAACTGGAATGAGATGAAATCTGAAGAGCACCGGGAGTTTCCCATTGCAGTTTAGACGTAAAATGTTTCCTTATCATTATTTCTGACAAACAATGCTTATAAACTCTGTGACATTGGCTGGTACCTCGAAATAGCAGTTACTGTGGTCACCAGTATAGCTGTCCATCTCTCAGCTTTAATTGTGCTTACGCAGTTCCACTCCTGGAAAATCTCAAACTCTCTCAGAAACCAGATATGCTGCTATCCACATTGCCTTCCAAAAATATAAAATCCCTTACCACATCCTATAGCTGTTCAAATCTGTAACTAAACTTCCCTCTTAGTGCCTCATGTTTGATCTGAAGAGTCCTTTAATTTCAACACATAATTCTATTTTTCATGGCTTTTAGAATTCCTCCATTTAGCACACAGTAGGTTTTTGTAGATGATCAGCCTGAGCAACAAAGCATGTATGTGGGGACTTAAATACATAAATTCAAAAGACAGTGGGTCTGTATTTCTTACCAATGGCAGTCTGAGTCCTCACTGAAGCCACCATAATTCATTGATCTCTGAGATCATGTCAGAATGGCAGGCAACAGGCTGGGAAAATCAAATCAAGCAGACCAAGTAAAAGGAAAGTCAAGAATGATTGAAATTATCTCAGTGTTATTAAAGAAATAATGCATACACCATTCATGCACAAAGACTCATGGTTTCAAATAATACAAGTCAGCAGAGGTTCACTGAGCCTACAGAAGGCTTGGGTATGCTTCATGCAGGGCAGTAGGAGAGGAGGGTATTTCTACTGAAGTCAATTAGAAGTACAAAAGCAATCAGAGAATTCTTTTTTTTTTTTCTTGAAGATTCTATTTCCCAACAGAAGGGCTAGTATTGTCTAATTTGAACCTGGATGAAAAAAGATAACCTGTGTAAGAACGGTACATATGCAGGAGCCCTGCATGCTCCTGCAAGACACCTGGAAGGCTGACTGTGGGTGCAGTTCCACACTGCAGCTGAACATACTACTCAACTCTCAGGTTTTCTGATAAAAAATGGAGGCCAAACATCTTTTTCTTCCACTCTGACCATGTGGTCCCACCTTCACCTTGATCTGGCTCAGCTATTTCACAGAATCACAGAATATTCTGAGTTGGAAGGGACCCACAAGGATCATTGAATCCAACTCTTACATGAATGGCCCATCTAGGGATGGAACCCATGAACTCGGTGTGGTCAGCACCAGGTTCTGACCCCAGGCTCTTCAATGGGCTCCTTCAGCTCACTTGCTAAAAATGTGTACCTGCCTTATTGATATTCCTCTGTTTAGGGAGCTGAATTTCTTCAAAACAGGGTCAAAAGAGTGCTCAGCATCAGGCAGAGGGGAGGGAGGTGTGCAGGACAGTGCTGGGAACTGAAGGGAAGGGAGAATCATGTGAGATAGGTGGCTGACGTCAAGGAATCCTGTCCTCACTAGCCAAATACAGCATGAAAGCAAGAATGCACTCTGTTATGGGAAATTTGCTAAGGATCTAAAAGACACTGAAAGTGAAATTAGAGGAAATTTTCAGTCTTTCCATTGACGTAACTGTGACGCGCTCACACATTGGAAATACAAACTGGGCTGTTTGCTTATTTCTTAAAGCGTGCGACTCCCTCTAGTGACAAGCCCTCTCTGTAGACATTGTGCATGCACAAGTGCTGCAAAGGTTCACCATGCTCAGAATCACTCAGTCTCCCAGGCTGCAGAGCTAATCCTATGACTATCTGTAAGGTTCTTCCAGGAGGGCAGGATTCAGTTGCTCCTGGAGGGTTCTCAAGACTTCAGAATTATGCTCATCTCCTTATCCTTTTAGTTTAATTCCCAGGACAGGCAGAAATCACCTTCAAACTCAGTACTCTTCAAACTCAGTCTCTGGAGGTGGGGAGGGTCCCTCTGCCACCTCAGGTGGGACTAAGAGCATGAAACATGGAGCTCAGCAGAACGGTGTCATGCATATAACAAATTCCATACGAAGCCTTTGTGGCAGGACATTGGCTATGCCTAGGAACGATAAATGCATCCAAGGCAAGTAGTGCAAAGTTGCTTGCCTTGCTCGAGAATACCACCCAGGTGGTATTCCCATCAGGATTAAACATTCTTCTCCCCTCACAGCAAATCAGTCATTAGGCCCAGGGCTTTTCAAGGACTTTTTGGTTGGTAGCGGGATTTTTACAGTTTAGAGTACCTGATGTAGGAGGACAACTGTGCTGTAGCCCAGCATAAGTGATGTTTCTATCATTTGAAAGAGTGGGCAGGCCCTGGATTCTGGAGAAAGATACACCTGCAAAAGAGAGGATGAGAAAGCATTAACATTTCTGTGGTATTTTTGCTCAGGACACAGGAACTGGAGCTGACCTGAGGCCATGGCTTGCCAGCACACCTGATAAAGTGGTCCCCGGGAGTCTCTTAGCATAGCTCCAAGTGTGCTGAGAGCCCAGCTCAGAGTCTCCTCCCAGCTTTAGCCTTTAGGCAGCCTGCAGACATGCTCTCAGCCTGATGCAGGGCTGGCTCCGTAGATAAATGTGGGCTCCATAACCTCCAGGAATCACCCTGGTTCTCCAAGAACTGTGCTCAGCCCTTGATTACAAGACTTGGAGAGTCACTAAATATATGTGAACAATATCTATGAACTTGAAAACATCCTCAATTCATGAATACAAACCAGATAAATTGCCTACAAAAGATTCAGCAGGGAAATCTAAGTCACTTGAAGGTCAGTAAATTCTTACTAATTAAATTCTTACCAAAGGTAATCTCTCAACATTGTGTTTTTCAGACAAACTCCAAAAAAGACAGAGCCCCTTTCAACTGCTTAAAAATCCTACTGGTGATTAGACCTTCAGCATCTTCCTGAGCTTGTTTATAGGTCTGTGGTTCCCTCTCAATTAGAATTAAAATTTTGTAATGGCTGCAAAATTCACTTACTTGTTATGGCTTCTGCTCTTTCACCTCAGAGTCCCAAGCTGGAAGAATCTAGTAATTTAATGCTTCAGGTGTTCCTTTTAGCAATCTGGTGTTTTATATCTGTGACACCGAAGAAACAAATCAACTTGAGGAAATACTAACAAGGCTGAGAAGTGGTCTTACTTCAGTTAATGACTCCAAGTGCTTCTTTACCCATGCTTCAAATGCCAGTGCAGTACATTATCTGACACCCTTGCGACTGCTAATTAGGTTAAAATTTAACCTCAGGCTGCTCCAAGTGCAAAGCAGCACAAAGGTGAGGTTAACCTCTAGGTATAGATAACAAGCATATGAGGTCAGGGATCAGAAAATTCATGTAGCAGAGAGCACAGTATTACAAAACTAAAAAACCCAGTCCTGAGTACTAGCAAAACAGATTTTTTTTTTCTAGAATATTAAAAAAAAGGTGGCTAATGCAGTGGACGGCTTGTCCACATGAAGCCCCAGAGGAAAGGGAGGGATACTTCTTGTATACTAAAAACAAAGCTAACTCAACCCCTGCCAGAAACAGTCAGCCAGCCTCTCACAGGCTCTTCTACCTGGTTGCAAATCACGGCGAGACCACAAGAGGGGAGCACAACCTAAGAGTTCATATTTCGTGCCAAAATTTGAGATCGCAGCTCACTACAGCTAAAGGAGGACACAGGATGTACCATATCAGCAATCACTGGGCTTAATCTAGTCTTAAATTAACAATAAAACTGTATCACTAACTAATACTGGTTTTTTTCTACCCTTGTTTTGTAATGGCCTACTTATTCTCAGATGACATATGGGGAGAAAAGCAGGATAACCCTGTCTTACAGATAGACAAATTATTGTTCTTCCCATTTTCCTGGATATGCAAATTAAGACAGAGTGTGGCATGCTTCTGATTTGATTTTCCCAGCCTGCTGCCCTGCAATTCTGACATGATCTCAGAGATCTCTCATAAACCAGATATGCTGCTATCACATTGCCTTCCAAAAATATAAAATCCCTTACCACATCCTATAGCTGTTCAGATCTGTAACTAAGCTTCCCTCTTGTTTGATGAAGAGTCTTTTAATTTCAACACATAATTCTATTTTTCATGGCTTTTAGAATTCCTCCATTTAGCACACAGTAGGTTTTTGTAGATGATCAGCCTGAGCAACAAAGCATGTATGTGGGGACTTAAATACATAAATTCAAAAGACAGTGGGTCTGTATTTCTTACCAATGGCAGTCTGAGTCCTCACTGAAGCCACCATAATTCATGGGTCTCTGAGACCAATATAACAATCAGTCTTAAAGCAACCATGGGAAGGTACTTGCTCCCAGCACATTAAAAATATCATTGAGCTCTTTGCCACTTGGTATTTGTTATAAGGGCCAAAAAGATAAATAGGTTTAAAAAGCACAAGGCTAATTAGCGGAGGGAAGAATCAATAGCAGCTCTTCATGAGGGCAGGGGATGCAGTGCTTGGCTCCAATAAACCCTTAAACCATTGCTGAGCGAGGGTGGAAGTGGCTGCTTGAGTCATAGTCACCCTCAGTACACCCAGGTCCCTGGACACATTCTGCCAGGGCTGGAGGCACCTTCCTTGGTGAGACAGGTTATTGGTCAGGTCACATACTGCTGTTCTGTCCTCACCTCTCTGACATCTACACAGACTTCCCTCCCTTGGTTCTCCATACACTGAACCACAGCCTCTTTCTCCCCTTCTGGGCAGCAGGCACAGACACAATTGGCTGCCACTACCACGTGAGATCCTGGCTGAGCCAAGAGACTGTGGCATTGCTTCCCACTGCATGGCAAGGCTATTGCCAACACGGGAAGGGAACAGTGGGAGAGGCTCTAGAAGACTGCCTGTGTTCAGTGATGGCCATTTGGTACAGGCTAGTTGGCTCACCCCCAACTCTGCCCACCTCTGCCAGGGGAAAAAGAAATTCTTCTTGGGATTTGATTTCAAACTAGGAAAATGAGTTAGTTGGCACTTTAGTTGTGCCTCTAATTTCCTGCATAATGCAAAGCAACATTGTATGCTACTTATGGAAGGAAATAACATATCTTTCTGACTAATTGCTGCCTTGCACCTTCAGACTGTAAGCTGCACAATGAGAGACTGTCTCTTACAACAGTAAAAGTGCTTATACAGAACTATGCAGGAACCTGTGTAATAGGGTCTTGATCTCATTTAGAGAAATCTCTGCACTACTATAATAAATGCAATGATTTTGCCTCTTACAGGTGCTCTGGGTATGACCTTTTCAAACTAAAGCACTGGAGTAATTGCAAAACCAGTTTCTTGTACCAACACACAAATGCTATCTGTCAAAAAATGAAGGCAAGAATTGTGTCATATCAAGTGCCAAGGTCTTTGTCAAGACTATTTCAACATATTTACATTCCTTTCATTCCAAACACATCTGCATACTCTGAACACAGAGTCACTCGGAATGGAATCACTAGGAACAATTAATAAACACCTGTTGCCTCCCTTGGCAGTTTGCCCCTGTGTGCACAAGTTTCCCAATACTGAAAGATTGGCTTATTTATCTGCTTTATAGCTAATAATGCTAAAGGTGTAGGAGTAGAAATTGGTGTTCTATAATTCTCAGGTTGTAACAGCCTCTCTGAAAGGGAAAGTTTTTAGCTTTTCCTAATGATGGTCAGATTCCTCATCTCTTCTCTGGAAATTTATCCCATGGCTACTGTGCCTTCAATGTGAAATAAAAAGAAAAAAAGTAGGAAAACAAACCCCAGTGAAATTTACCTTCTGAGTGTGTATGGTTGTACTTACTGCACTGAGAGAAATGTACCATGATGTTTTCCTCCTGTTTTTTGGAAGGGGATGAAGGTGAAAAGGGAGACAGAGGAGAAGTAGGCAAACAAGGAAAGGTTGGACCAAAAGGACCAAAAGGTATTTATGATGATTTGTTGGCTATTACTGGTATATGAATATCATTATACACAACTGTACTGATGCATATGATCGGTGATGTTTAATGCTTTTCATTCCTGTTGCACCAGTGGATTTCACAATCCTGTCAAACATTAATTGGTGAACATAACAATACTTAGATCAGTTCAATTCCTACTGATACATCAGACAAATATATATGGCTGTCATGAGTGATTCAGAAAACCTAGATCATGTATAATCAGAAAGATTACTCTTACTGAAATTAGCCTTTAGCTGAAACTGAATTTTGAGCATTATTGCCTAGCTATACATCAGGATGCTCAAAAAAATTTGGTTTCAGCTGTCTGTGTTCTGCAGAAAAGCAAACAAAGCCATACACAGAAAAAAAAATATTCCTCTGATCAAACAGCATCCAAGATGAGAACAAGGAATCGCAGGTGTTTCAGGACTTGGCTCAATTGAACATATCCCATATCCACAGTGTGACCTGGGTAGATCATTTGGAAGCCCCAGATGTGACAGTGTCAGCCTTGCTTGCATACTCTAATTCAAAAGCTTCATTTATCTTTAGAGTTTAATGATAATGCATATCCAAGGTCTTTCTTCCTAGACTGTGGGTTAAGACTATTCAGGAAAGTTTTTACTTTTACAGAAACTTTAAAATCACTCTGTTATTATTGTTATAATAAAAATAATTTTTCTATTTTTAAAGGCATTCTTATGATTTTGCCTCTTACCTTAAAATGAACATCAGGTAAAATACAAGGAATTCAGGGAATCAGCCATTTACAAAGCGTGTTATTGATATTAAATTCAGTTTGCAAACTGGGATTCCCTAGATTGGCCTGTAATCATTAGACAGCTATTTTAGATCTTAAACTATTTATTAATCGTTCAAAAAGGACATCTGTTATTTTGGTGCTCTGAAGAGTGGGAAAACACGTACAGCAAAATTAGTAGCTCCCTACTTGCAGTCCTGCTTTGAGAAAGACTCCCAGCAAAGCTGCAAGAACTTTACCTCAAGGAAGAAGGAAAGTGATTTGCTTGGGGTGGAGAAAAATAAAAACTGCCTGGTTTGACTGTGAAGTAAATCACTAGCAGTTTTAGTTTCTGTTTTCTGTAAGACAATATGATGTTTCTGGGCATTTGAACAGGCAGTTCTATTAAGGTTCCTTGCAATGTCCTACAGTCATACCCTACAATAGCAGAGATCTGTCCCGCACACCTCCAAATATCCTCAGGGCTGTGCTCACTTGACTTTGCCCCACAAACAGACTAGCCCCACTCAGGAAAAACAGCAGCAGTAGAGACCTAAACAGTGCCTCAGAAAAGAAATTACAGCAACCATCCATACTCATTTCCTCTTCCTTTCTTCTCTTAGGAAACAAAGGACCAGTGGGCAATGCTGGTGACCAGGGAATGCTTGGTAAAATTGGTCCAATTGGTGGAAAGGGTAAGCTTTGGTCTGGGAATTTTCTTGGGTTTTTTTCCTCAAGGTAAATATGTGCTTTGTGAGAGTTCCAGATACGAAGTAATTTAGATAATGGTATGAGCAATGCTCTCCAAATAAAGTTATAAAGTTATGCATAAAGATTGGTGATGAGAGCTAACTGAAGTATATTAGTTTTCTACATGCAATATATCCAACTTATTTGGCTAAAATAATTGCTTTTATGAGTTAAGACATCAGTCCTCTTTGATGGATCTAGTTGAAGGTGTTTCTGCTCATTGCAGGGGGGTTGGACTGGATGACCTTTAAAGGTCCCTTCCGCCCCAAACTATTCTATGATTCTGTGGTAAAAGAGGAAGGGAGAAATCCAGTTCCTGTGAAGTAAATCCTCTGAACACCTTAAGAGACAAATTTGTGCCTCTGATTTGGATACTGAAGGCCTAAGTCAATGTCCTGCTGCTGTTGAGGATATCACATCTTGTCACCTGCACTGCTGTGGGTCATGTGAACCAGCAATGCTCAGGACATCCCAGTAAGTAAGGAATTCAGGAGTTTGAAAAACGCACTCACATAAGAAGAGATGGCAACCACTTGCACATCAAGGTACACTCCAAATCTGCCTGGACAAAAATTCCATCATATTGTGCTTTATTTATCTTGAGAAGAAGCTCAGGCACTCCTTTCTGATATTCCTAAAGAGCTACTTAAGAAGGAATATTGCTTCTGCCACAAGGAGACCTGCCTTGAAAGCTGATCAGGGACACCATCATTCCCAGGGGAGCTCTGGGGTCTCTAACCAGCATATCAGCCTTGGTATGCTGGGGAGTGGGTGCAACACTCCCCTCTCTGGGGAGCTTCTCAAGCCAGTTTTTAATAAACCTTTCATGGCCTCTAGCTGGCCTCAGCATCAGGCAAGAAGAAAAATTTTGACCTGAGGGATTAATTTTCAGAAGTACCTAGACAACTGAAAACTCAGAGTTATTTCCTAAGATGTCTTCAATCCCCAAAGGAGACAAAAATTAGGAATCTCACAAGTTGCTTTTCTTTATCTGAAAATAAACCAATGTTCTGAGCCTTTAAATCAAGCCCTTTTTTAATTTGAATGCACAATTTATTGTTCCCTTACAGTTTTCTTCTCATTTTATTTGCCGAAGCAAAGGTCACTAAGCCACTGTTTAGATCTATGATTAAACATTCAAGTTCTTAATGAAGCAACCCTGAAATTCCAGCTTGCAAGTGTGCAGTGTCAAGCACTACTAATTAAAATGACAGCCAACATCTAATTTCTTTAAAAAAACACAGTCATGTAAAGTAAAAAGTGTATCAAAACACGACCATCAATAAGGCAGAGCAAGCATTAGCATTTTTTGACCTCTGAAGGTTTAATTCATAAAAGAAGAACTGACATAAATTTCAGATAAAGTCCATCTGTTCCTGACCCAAATTACATCTGAGATTTTTTAAAGAGCTAGTCACCTCCAGTTATATAGTAGCAGAGCATTTGGAAAAGGATTTCTATCACTTTTATAATTTACAAAAGAAGGGGAAAGCAGTTGGATGCAAATATTCTGCAAATTCTGTAAACTGAAATGAAATGCTGCTCCTTAATGATCTTCCATGCAGGTGCCAACAGCTGCCTGCACACACAATCTCTTGCATACAGGAATTCAGTGGCTTAGAGCACATCAGGTGCCTCATCCCACCATGGAGCTACTGAATCTGGGGAAGGGCTCTGTCCTGCAGCCCCTGAAACAATCCAGATCTCACCTTGTCAAGATTTCTTGAGCGTTTTCAGCCTCTCAGGATCATTTTGCAGTTTATATTTAAAGCAAGTGGTACCAGGAACCAGCAGCACACAAGATGCCTGTGTTATCAGTGAGTTAGCTATTAAAGGGTTCTCATTTCCATGCACCAGGAATTAATCGTGGTTTGTTTAACTTGGCACACGTTCCAGTACAGTCCATCAAAAGCACATTGTTAATCTATTATTAAACAGGTTTTTGAATACCTGACATGTGCACTGACATGTCTGAGATCTGAGAATATATTTTCTTCTTTATTCAGGTGACAAAGGAGCCAAAGGCTTACCAGGGGTTTCAGGAAAAAAAGGAAAAGCAGGTATGCTATGGCTCTTTCTGTGCAGAATGGCCAAGTCTGATGGATCTTTGATTTCAGGGTTGGTTTGTATGGAATTCCATGAAATTTTGAGGCCCATGGAAAAACTTGAGAAAAGATGAAATGTAAGAAAGAGACTGAATATGCTGTTGAAGAAAATGAAGGATAGTGTGGGGACATGACTTATTCCTATGAATACACCAACATACATAAAATATGAAATCACCCAAATTCATGGGCAATGTTTGATATCATAAAAACTAACACACAGGCCAGAAGTATGCATTTATACTGGGTACTAGAAAAAAGTTTCTCAATAACAAAGGAATTAAGCCCTTTAACAGTTTCCTGGAGCATGGGAAAAGGTAAGTGATTTAAGATAGAACATAATCTGTTGTCAAATTAATGCAATGCATTTTCTTACAGGAGGAGAATTTGACTCTGATGAACTAGAAAGTTCTTCTCAGTCCTAGTAATCTGGAATGGTTACCCACCTTGAACTTATACTGGTGTTTATTTTTAAGAGATTTCATATAAAATGAACATTTGGTTCTTAATGGGAAACCATCAGCAACTTATGTTCTTTCTGAGAATGGAAGAAAAAACAAAACCTCTACCAAGCCAAATTCCAGTTTCCAAAAAAAAAAAAAAAAAAATTAACTGAGTTTCAGTACTTAAAAGCTATTGATTATTTGGGTTGGTATTAACTTGCTTAAGCCAGTTAGCAGGGGATGGTACAGAATGTACAGAGCCAAAACATTAAACACTTTGATCAACAGAAGCATAGGCAGTGGGGTAAGGACTGGCTCCCCATAAGTGGAGCCCAGGTCTTCAGAAGCTTTAGAAGTGAGCTACAGGTGACTCTTCATGCATACATACACAAATGCTTCTGAACAGATAAATCCTCTGTCCTTTGTATTGCATCAGGCACGGTCTGTGACTGTGGAAGATACCGCAGATTTGTTGGACAACTGAATATCAATGTTGCTCGTCTTAACACATCCATCAAGTTTGTGAAGAATGGTAAGGATCCTTGTGTATTTGATGGGATTTATTTGACTCAAATCACAGATATCATTGCTATTCTTCTACCATTGTTGCTCTATGGCAGTGTCCACAGATGACCCCGAGGGAGGGTCCTCTGTTTTAGGCACTCTGAAAACCTACAAAGTTCTTATCTTAGCAGTCACATTCATTTTCCTCTACACGGAAAGACCCTGAAAAGATATCTATACCCCTGTGTTTCTATCCTTGGGTACTCTTTCACAATCTATATTCACATATACACAAAGTCATGGGAGTGATCCAGAATTAGACATTGCCATTTGACCATTTAGCGTGCCTTAGTACTAGAATTTGATTAGTACTAGATATCCAGGAAATAAAACTGTAGTGTCACAGGAGACATGCCAATCAGGACTGAATAGTTCTTGTCCTGATGTGTGCAAAGTACTTGACAATCCCACTAGTCACATCAATCTCTGATCATGTCCTCATCATTCATCATAAATACAGTGGTGGGAATAATTTTCCTCCTTCCCTTTTATTAATTCTAACGTAAAAGTCATCTCATTGTCATATTGGAATAGAATAACCTTCAGTATCTGTTGACATGCCATTAAGCAATTTTTCTTCTCCTTTAAAGTTATAGCAGGTATCAGGGAGACAGATGAGAAATTCTATTACATTGTGAAAGAAGAGAAGAATTACAGAGAAGCCTTGATCCACTGCAGGGACAGAGGAGGATCACTGGCCATGCCTAAAGATGAGGCAACCAATGCCCTGATTGCTGACTACATCTCCAGCAGCGGCCTGTTCCGAGCGTTCATTGGGCTGAACGACATGGAAAGAGAAGGACAGTTTGTGTATGCAGACAACAGCCCACTGCAGAACTACAGTAACTGGAAGCAAGGGGAGCCTCATGACCCAGCTGGTCACGAGGACTGTGTGGAAATGCTCAGCACAGGAGAGTGGAATGACTCCGAGTGCCAAGTCACCATCTATTTTGTCTGTGAATTCCTCAAGAAGAGGAAATAAAAGTGCCAGAGAATGTGCCTGGCACCTGCTGTACATACAGTAACCCACCCTCATTCATTTAGGGAAAGTAAATCAGGGATAGGAAACCAGAGGTAGGGCTCAATCCAACCTTCACATCACTGGGCCAAGCAAGAGAAACTGCTGTTTAGTCATCAGTGACCATAAAGGCAGCACAGGTCTGCAGGGGGCATCCAGCCAGATGCGAATTTTTATTTCATTTCTACATGCATTTTAGGGTGGGCATGTCTATGTGTAATTTAGGGGTAAATTTAAAGCACACAGAGGTGAATATAATTTCACCAATTCCAGAAATAGTAAAATCATTGGTATATGAAGTACTGATGTCATTTGCACAGTCCACAGATAGAAAAGAGCATGACCTTCATTAATCTCTGACCTGCACAGGGAGTCCCAGTAATTTCCCTAATGACTTTAGAGCTGGGAGAAAAGATTTTTAGTATCTCTTGAAAAAAATCCTTCTTTTGTTAGAATCATAATTTGAGGTGAAAAGGATCTCTGGAGGTCATTTTGTTAAATCTTGCATGCAAAGTAGGACCAACTTCAAACTTGGAAGTTTTTACATTCTCCTGAATTTGGCTGTGCAATTATATTGCCTGATAGGCACTTACCTGGTCTTCTGTAAAGTCTTTGACATGGTCCTCTATAATAATATTCTCTTTAAATTGGAGAGATGGATTCAATGGGTGGACTATTAGGTGGATATGGAATTGGTTAGATGTTCAAATCAAGAGGATGCTGGTCAATGGCTCAGAGTCCCAATGGACATCAGTGACAAGGGATGTCCCTCAGGGGAGGGACTGTATTGGGACCAGTGCTATTTAGTATCTTCATTAATGACATAGACAAAGGTATCAAGTGCACGCTCGGCATGTTTGCAGATGGCACCAAGCTGGGTGGTGCAGCTGACACACCTGAGGGACGAGACGCCATCCAGAGGGACCAGGCTCGAGAAGTGGCCCATGGAAACCTCATGAGGTTTAACAAGACCAAGTGCAAGGTGCTGCACTTGAATTGGGGCAATCCCCGGCATCAGTCCAGGTGAAGGATGAACAGATCGAGAGCAGCCCCGTTGAGAAGGACTTGGGAGTGCTGGTGGATGGGAAGCTGGACATGAGCTGGCAATATACACACACAGGCCAGAAAGCCAAATATGTCCTGGGCTGCATCCAAAGCCCTGTGATTCTGCCCCTCTACTCTGCTCTGGTGAGACCCCACCTGCAGTGCTGCATTCAGGTCTGGGATTCCCAGCACAGAAAGGCCATGGGCCTGTTGGTGTGAGTTCAGAGGAGGCCANTTCTCCTGAATTTGGCTGTGCAATTATATTGCCTGATAGGCACTTACCTGGTCTTCTGTAAAGTCTTTGACATGGTCCTCTATAATAATATTCTCTTTAAATTGGAGAGATGGATTCAATGGGTGGACTATTAGGTGGATATGGAATTGGTTAGATGTTCAAATCAAGAGGATGCTGGTCAATGGCTCAGAGTCCCAATGGACATCAGTGACAAGGGATGTCCCTCAGGGGAGGGACTGTATTGGGACCAGTGCTATTTAGTATCTTCATTAATGACATAGACAAAGGTATCAAGTGCACGCTCGGCATGTTTGCAGATGGCACCAAGCTGGGTGGTGCAGCTGACACACCTGAGGGACGAGACGCCATCCAGAGGGACCAGGCTCGAGAAGTGGCCCATGGAAACCTCATGAGGTTTAACAAGACCAAGTGCAAGGTGCTGCACTTGAATTGGGGCAATCCCCGGCATCAGTCCAGGTGAAGGATGAACAGATCGAGAGCAGCCCCGTTGAGAAGGACTTGGGAGTGCTGGTGGATGGGAAGCTGGACATGAGCTGGCAATATACACACACAGGCCAGAAAGCCAAATATGTCCTGGGCTGCATCCAAAGCCCTGTGATTCTGCCCCTCTACTCTGCTCTGGTGAGACCCCACCTGCAGTGCTGCATTCAGGTCTGGGATTCCCAGCACAGAAAGGCCATGGGCCTGTTGGTGTGAGTTCAGAGGAGGCCACCAAGACGATCAGAGCGATGGAATACCTCTCCTGTGAGGAAAGGCTGAGAGATTGGGGATTGTTCAGCCTGGGAAATAAAAGGCTTTGGGGTGACCTAATTGTGGCCTTCCAGCACCTGAAAGGAGCCTACAAGGAAAATGGAGAGAGACTTTTTGCAAGGACATGTAGTGACAGGACAAGGGGGAATGAGTTAAAATGGAAAGAGAGCAGGTCTAGGTTAGATATCAGGAAGAAATTCTGTACTATGAGGGTGGTGAGGCACTGGAACAGGTTACCTAGAGAAGATGTGGATGCCCCATCCCTGGAAGTGTTCTAGGTTGGATGGAGCACTGAGCAACCTGGTCTAGTGGAAAGAGGCCTCGCTCACAGCATGGGGGTTTAAAGTAGATGATTTTTAAGGTTCCTTCCAACCCAAACTATTCTATGATTTTATGATTCTACACAGAAGAGGTCTTGCTTATCTCTGTTTTCAACTCTATCATCCACTGGGCTGGTCTGAAGTGTGAGGAATTAATGGTACATAGGCATGCAAGCTTGCACAGCTTGTAGGCAACCTGAAAACCGATGGAGCAGTTCTAGTTCTAATTCTATCTCCAAAATCTGTGATAAACATACAAAAGTCTAGCACAAAGAGAATAGTGTAAAGGAAGCAACACCATTCCTATATTTCTGTAAACAGGCATGTGTAATATAAGCTATACCACGTGCATTGCTAGTTTAACAAGTGATTCTAGGAACATATTAACTCCCTAACTCACAAGCCAATGATGTTCGATGTCTAATGCTAAAATCACCCATGCCTTTGTAACACAGGAAGAAGCTACAGAACAGGTTTTATCCCCCAAGAACCCAGATTCAGGTGTGGTTGAACAACTTAGTCACGCAGTTCAGAGGGACTCACTAAAAATGATGAGTACTGAATATGAAGGCTCTGCTGTCACTGCCTGGCTACTCAGATCTCCATGTCAAAATGCCCACAAAGAACCACATTTTCATACCTCTCAGAATACTGACAGAGCTTTTTTCTTCAGACACAGCAAGTTCTTAGTCACAGTTTGCCTTTCCTCACAGCAGATGTCAAGAGAAACTCCAGGGCCATTGCAATGTAAATCTGTAGGTTTCCTTCCCCACTTGATACTAAAAATTAAGGACTGGTATGTGGAAGCTAGGCACCAGACAGCAACATTCCCTGCAGGACACTCTGAGCACCAGGTGCACAAAATCTTCCTCTGGGTATACAAAGAGCTGGACATGCCATCAGCTGGCAATGCAGAGGGTCAGCTCCAAGTCTTCCTTCTGCTGCTGAGTCATCATGGCTAGGCTTCGCGAACGAAGATTTGGGAATCATGAAGCCAACTCCTGAAAGGTGTCTTTCGGTTTTGGGTTTGCCTGACCAGTAGAGTGTGTAGCCAGCACCATGTTCTTTAAGGCTGCCTTCCTCGTGAAGACGAACTTCACTGAGGGCAGCAATGTCGATGTTTAGACGTGACAGTTCGTGGGCAATTAGAGCAGAACGACGCTCAGGACGTCCACTATCCCCAGTATCAAGCATGGTTCTAATATTCCAACATGCGAGTGTTAGTTTGAACACACCTTTGCAGGCAGGTGTATGCCTTTGAAATCTCTTTGTTCTTGTTTGACCGCATGGAAGATGCCGGTTGGCCGTGGTTAACCAGCCGGGTGTGGAGATGAGCTTTGTTTAGGCCACCTTTTCTAGGCCCCTCTCCGTGTGGAGCAAGCAGTGCTGTCCCTAGAAAAGGCTGCTTGGTCGTCCAGGGTGCAACCGCACGAGACTCTCATCTCCGGGGTCAAGTCTCGAACGACCAATATCCTGAACCGCCTGCATGCAGGGTTGGGTCTGCGGCTTCCAGCTACTTCCTGCACCTGCCGTTTTCGACCCTCGCCTGTCGCTACAGGACTTTGAAATGTGGGTGAACCCTTCAAGCCTGCGCAATGGATTTTTTAGGTGAGGCACAGCGTGCGCAGAACTGGCCCCACCCTTTACTCCTAAGGTTCATCTGCCACGGCCGAGCGAGCTTGGACGGTGACAGCGAATGCCTCAGGACGTAGGTTTGGTTAGAGTATCCTTCTCTTAGATGGATGGCCTTACAGGGCTAAGCGAGCTCCATCTGCCCAGGTTTAGGGTTGGAGTTGTCCTTCTCCTAGGATGGTTGCCAAGCGGCTATCGAGCCCATCCTGCCCGTGGGCACACTTTGTCTGACCCTTCAGCTGAGACCTGTCTGGCATGGGAGACCCTACCAGAGGCGCAAACCACTGCCAACATAGCTCTCAACCTAATGAGGGCACGCAAGCTTCTCCCCCGCGACGAGGGGGTGTCCTCGGAGAAGAGCTGCTGAGTACAGCACTGCAAAGGCAACCAAACAATCATATGTCCTCAACCTCACCCTAACCAGGAAAATTTTCCAAACCATTTACCTGGTTGTTAGTTTGACTCCAAGTTCACCTCTGAGCATTGACCAACACAGGAGCATCCCAGGAGACTCTGTGATTCAGAACCACTCTTGTAATCTGGTTTCTCTGACACTTGTTCATCCAGAAAACCTCCTGCTGCTACCAGCAGTAAATTATCTGTGTTGCTACACACCCTCCAGGAAACTATTCAAACTCGTGAATAAAGGGGTGGGACCACATTTCTTTTCATTGCTCCCCTACTATGCTATGAGAGTATTTGGGTAAACAGGTTCACTTTGCATGACATAACTCAGCCTGAATAATTTCCTCTCTGGGAACTGATATTCCTAAAAATTAGGCAGAATTACACTTTTTAGGATCTATTGTAATAAACTCATTAACCTAAACACTTTTGTTTTAGAAGCATTAATGGGTAATGATAAAGAATTAATGACTAATTCAAAAATAAGAAGAAAATAATGCCTTTCAGAAGTTCAAGCCCAAGGGTGCTGGCCTCATTCACAGCAGGTCAGTTCCTACTAGTCATGAAGAAGTGGCATAGTAATATCCCCGTGGGTAGGCACAATCACTTCCCCACATTTCATCTTTACTTCTGACCCAAAAAGCCACCAAAACATGCTTACCAGACTGAAGGGCCACATTCTGAAACTCTTTGGGCATACTGAGACCAGTGGCTGACAAAATTTAGAGGTGTCCTTAATGCTACAACCATCATGGACTGGCCATTTTCCTGTTCTTTAGGAGGAAACTCAGAGCTGGAAGAAGGTGAAAGTGGAGCAATACTTTGCTGCAGGATCAAGCTCGGCCTTAGATTAGACCAGCTGCTCTCCAACACATTCAAAATCAGGAAATATGTGTCTAAATTTAAACTGTAGGGGTTTTTTAGGTGACTATGAGTTATGAGTAATCCTGGACCATGCTCCATGTACAGGAAGGAATGACTATCACAGCCTCTGGCTGTATGGCTGAGTGAGGAATTGAGTGAGGAACTTGTGCTGGATTTCTACAATGAAAGGTCGAGACTGCCCAGCTCTTCCATCTTCATCCTGTCCTACCCCACCAGCTTCATCCTTTCTTAAACAGAAAAAAATAAACAAAACCAACTCTTTTACCCACTATTGGAACATTGGGCAGAGCTATGCCAGCTGAAACAAGCAGACTTGGGATGGCAGTTTGTCATGGCTTGAACTGGCGAAACGCCAGACCACACAAACTGTTATTTTTTATAAGGGGAAATAAGATTATATAGAGGAAAACTGAAAATCTGCGAGGCAAAACAGGTTCAGACTTAAACAGTTGCAGTATAAAGAAAAGTTTATTGCTAACAGAACTAGAAGTAAAAAGAAATAATAAGAGATTAAAGCAAAATGCATACCTGCCTCTCTTCCAGCACCTCTCCCTTTTTACCCAATCTGCACAAAGGATAACAAAACATGGGATTTGGTCAGTATTACAGTTTTTAAAAGTATCTTTCCTATGCTTAAGGAAAAGGGTTTCTTCTGCTATGATGGGGAATCCTTCATAACTCAGCAGTCCACCCAAAACACAACCTACTGAAGTGAATGAAATTATCTCTCCCATGAAAAATCTCACAGACTCTTCACACTGCCAGTCATGGGCCATCACATGGGGTATTTATCATTTAAGGATGGGCTATTCCACCCTGAAAGCAATGGCTCTCTTCTTCACAAAACCTCTAAAAGCCTCTTACAGCTCTTAGGTGACCTGGCATAGCCACCTTTTCTTCTTCCACAGGTTGCACACAGAATTCTCATCCCCCCATGTCTTTAAATGGATTAAAGAGGAAAAAACAGTTAGTGATACTAGTTTTTTACCATGGTCTGCAAGAAGCATTTTTAAGCTTCATGCAGGGCACGTCTCCACCCACTTTTCCCACTGCCCGTTTTAGCTTCGTCCCATGTGACTTATTTTCTCTTTCTCTCTGACCTTGAAGCCGCCATGTTGAAGAGTTGATTTTCTTCAAGCTTTACATTGGAGAAAAGCCTCTTTCCCTTTAGGCTGCTGGTGGCACGGTGTCTTCTTCAGTTCGGTATTGGCTGCAGTGGTTGCAGAGAGCTCTGCTGGCTCCCGATGGGTCTGCGCAGGGCCGCGTGGGGCGGGCAGGGGGGACGCTCGCCAGTCCCCAGAAGCCACTCTGGGTGGTCTCGGTTGCACAGCAGCTTATGGCTGTTTCTTAGCTGCCCGCAGCTCTGAGACAGTTCTCCTGCAGCACCCCAGGGAGCCTGTGCCCTGATGCCGGGGGAGGGGAGGCCTGAGCCTGCTCCAAGAGATGGAGCCCAGGGCCCATTTTCTGCCCCCTCCTCATGGGAGAGCTGGAACAAAAGGGAAGTTCCTATGCCTCCACGCGGTTTAAATCTGCAAAATCACAAAAGCATCATTGGCCCAAAAGCCCATCAAGCAACTCAGCTTCAACCCACTACACAGTTCCTTGGCTAACTAGAGAGGAGGGACAGCAGAGGAGCACAGCAGATGTCCAATGTTCAAGCCAGCTAAGCCGAAGGGTGAGCAGGTGCTTTTGCAGCCCATTCCTGCAGCATTAGTCCCAGTTAATAAATTCTGCCAAGAAGCTAAACTCATAGGCCAGGCCAAATAAAAAAGCCTATACCACAGAGAAAACCTGGCAGGTAGGTGCCTGCCCCACGCCTTGTGGACACAGGCTTGAGCCTTAACTAACTGAAATATTATAGCCATGTTTTACAGAAAAAATAGGCTTGCTATAATTAAGAATTTGGGCTACATCAAACATTTCCCTGCTAGCCATGGAAATTCACTGTGTTGGGTTAAGTATCTTAGGTTTATACATTAGGTGGATGGAGCCAGGAACACAGGAAATGGTATCTGACTATTCACAATTTATGGTCTGTTAATGTGTGACACCTAAACCATTTTACACAATCCCAGTATAACTTTTTCATATGTTTTTCTTTCCATTATTCCCAGGCTGAATGTTTCTTGTTTCAATTTATGCCTGCTGTTTCTTCTCCTCCCACCACTTAACTTACCACTGTGAAGAGCCTGGCTTTGTCTTCTTGAAGATACTGTCATAGCTCCCGGCAGGCTGCTGTCAGGTTCACCTGAAGCCACCTCTTTGCCAGGCTGAATAAATCCAGTTATTTAGCTCCTCCTCATGTGGCTCTGACTCCAACCAATACTGAGGGGGTCTCAGCTAAACTTGGTTCCAATTTTTCATTGCCTTTCCTGGAGAGGCTCAAAAGGACACAGTGCCTAGATGTGGTTGAACAGGTGCTGAGCAGGAGGATAATCTCTTTCTACAAGTTCCTGGCTGTGCTCTCTCCAGCACAGCCAGGATGCCATTACCTTCTCTGCTGCCAGGGCACAGTTCTGGTGCACAGGCCGTGTGCTGTCTGCCAGGACTCTCCAGAGGCCTTGCAGCAGAGCCAGTCGGCCCCAGCACGTATTGATGCAAGGGCTCAGCATTCTCAAGTGACAAGAACTTTGCATTTGTCCTTGCTGAATTTCATAAGGTTCCTCTTGGCCCACTCCCCCAGCCTCCCTAGGTTCTTCTGTATGGTAGCACTGCCCACAGCATATTCACTGTTCCCTCCAATCTGGTGTCATCTGCATACCTGTGGAAAGTGGATTTTATCACCTCTTTGAAGCACCTGGTAAAGATGTTAAACAGGACTATTACGGTCTCTAGATCCCTGTGCCACTCTACTAGGTAAACAGGAAAATGTTGTCTGGGTAGAGAACAACTCATTTAACCAGTCTCCACTGAGCCAAATCAATGAATCTTTAGCCATACAGACCATAACATCCATCCCAACTGGGATGTTGTTGGAGACAATGTCAAAAGCCTTGCTAAATTTGAGGTAAATGATATCCACTTGCCTCCCCTCATCCACAAATCCAGTCATAGAATCAGAAATACAATCAGACAGTCGGACATGATTTCTATTTGGTAGATCCATGCTGATTGTTTCCGATCACTTTCTTCTAATTCATATGCCCAGAAATATGCTCCAAGAGGACCCATTCCTTTAAGTTCCACAGGGACCAAAGCAATGTGGATCAGTTTATAGTTCCCCAGATTGTCTTTGGCCTTTCTGAAGAAACAGTGCAACATTCACCTATTTCCAGTTACTAGGAACCTTCCATGGTCTCCATAACCCTTCTGATGCAATAGAGTGGCCCTGCAGAGACATCTAATCCTTTTTTTTTGGCACTTAGGATGTGCTCTGTCTGCTCCCATGGTGTTTTCTGGTCAAACTCTCTCAAGTAATCCCCATCTAAATACTCATCTACTGCTGGTAGTTCTCTTTGAACCCTTTTCTTAAGCACAGATGCTTGGGATAGTTTGGTGGTAAAGATGGCAAATAAACCTTAGAAGGCCTCCATTTTATCACTGTCTGCTGCCACTACATCACCTCCTCCATTCAAGCAATAGTTCCACATATTCCTTGCTCAGCCTTTTTAAACTAACAAAGCATTGGAAGCTCTTCTTGTTGTGCTTCCCATGTAAGTCTTCACTTAGCATTTAGGCTTTGGATCTCCCAAGGCTACTCCTTGGGAGGTAATGCTTCTAAATTATTCCTTTGTAGCCTGTCCCTGCTTC
This sequence comes from Vireo altiloquus, assembly GCA_013396875.1. Lineage (NCBI taxonomy): Eukaryota > Metazoa > Chordata > Aves > Passeriformes > Vireonidae > Vireo > Vireo altiloquus. The sequence continues at coordinate 157,424 of VZRF01008733.1, forward strand.
CATCTCCTCTATTTTACCTTTTCATATTGGAGCTCCACCAAGCTCCCTGTTCAGCCACACCAACCTCCCGACAAACGCACTTGTAGAGGTACAGTGAAACAAAAATGCTGCCTATGATAACAAGAATACTTCACCATGCTTCCTGCTCTTGGACAACCAGGAATTTATGATCTTCCCTATTCTGAAGAATGTCACTCAGTGACATTATCAAGCATTATCATCCTGTATTCCTCAGGCTCATAACACATATAAGGCACAGATATCTATGGTAAATATAATGTTTTACAAACTTACTCTAATAAAAATGATTACAGAATCAATATATGCTATTAGGAATACATTTTCCTCAAGCATTTCAAACAATCTCACATTCTTTCTTTCTTTCCTTCTTCCTTTCTTTCTCCTTCTATCACTGCTTTAAATAACTTTAAAAAAAAACAATTTAGCACCTAGAGCAATTGCCATATTCTTGACCACAGCCACAAGAATATATAGGCATCTCTATGTAGTTTTACATAGAGTCTTAAATAGTACATTGCAATAGTAGTTCAACTGGCCAAAATGGTTATTGAGTTGCAATTTGACACCATGTGTGATGACAAAAATAGTAAATGTGTCACACAGAGAGGGATTAACATGGTTATTTGGAAACCATTGCTCTAGATTGTCTTGATTCAATAGGTTTACAAGGGTACAGAAGCTATGAATTGCTACTTCTTTTTTCCCCTCTCTCTTTTATTTATTAAAGTCATACGTAAACTACTCAACACAGGGAAAAAAGAATGAGCAAGATCAAAGCAGTAGCTTAATCTGTGTTTCTTTTATGCTTGTGGAAAGGGAGAACAGCAAATTGTAAAGGAATTTTTGCCTACCTGCTGTGTTCAGTGTGCCCAACTAAAACTCTGGGCCCCACCCACTCCTGGCCTGGAAAGGTTGCTCCATGCAGATCTTTCAACATAGGGAGGAAAAGTTTCAATTGATTTTTAGGTGGGTGGGACCAGGAACTTATATCAATCAGTTTTGCAGACAGCAGCCTACAGAAGCACAGAAGCTGATCACACAGAGCTGTCTGTGGCTGGGGTGTGTGTGTGAACATGTGCATTCTGAGTTCAGAATCCCCAAGGCCCTTAGTGCTCTACCTCAACATCCTCAGTGCTTTATCTGTGCTTAAATCCCATGGAGGTCCTGTTCCTAATCAAGTGCAGACCTGCAGATGCTGTGGGAGTCAAGGGACTGTAGCTTCTCACTGGTATGCAGCAGTACATCATACATGCATCTGCAGAGCCATGACCTCAAATGATGCAATTTCATTATATATCTTCTTTTTTGTCTCATTTGTCTTTAGTTATGTGTTTTACAAAACAAACATAACTTTTTTTTAAGTAGCCAGATGTCAGTCATTACTTTGGTTTTATTGATGTGGACGTAGTCCAATCCTAAAGAGTCTTAAAAAGTGTAATATCTTTTTGAAAGCAGATTTCAGTGATGAATCTCCTGTTTATTTTTTTTTCTCTTACTAGATGCTGCAAGTTTTGCTAAGGTTAATCTTGTTAACCTCTAAGCAGTAAATTGTCTACCAAGAGATGCTAATTTTCCCAGCTTCATACAATATAAGTCTTTATGTCAGTTTCCCACAACATTCCTGAGTGCATGGAACACTACTATGTGGAGAGTGGAAGGAGTAATGATGATCAGTCAGTCAGCAGAAGATTAAGTAAAACAGTGCAGAAAAATGTGAATACAGAGTTGGTGGATACTTACTATGTGAGCTGATTAATTTATTCCCCAATGTGAGCTAATTTCTAGGTCTTGAAAAGACTTTAAATTTTGTCAGAGAAAATCTAAAATGTCAGTAGGTCCAACAAGAAATTTCAGTTCAATAGATCAGGCATACCAGAGCTTTCTGCAAGGCCATGTTTGTGGGAGAGAGAGAACTTTCTCAGGACCTGAAGAAGCAGAAATACATTTTCTGCAAAACCAAGGACAAAGCAGACACGAGTGATTCCTATGATCTATAGCCAGATGCCTAATTTAGTACAAAACAAATTGTTCATCAAATAAGGCTATTTCTTTCCTGTCTGTAGTGCACAGTCTAGCCAGGTAAGTGGAGATACACATAGGCACTTGATCAGCAGAATCCCAGCCTGGTTTCTTTCACTGTGCACCAGAAACCCAACAGGACTTCATGTGAGGTTAAGTATTTCTTTTTGAGTATAGCTAGATGTAGAAATGTATGAACACTTTAGTCCTATACAACAAATTATGTACAATAAATTACATCTTCAAAGTACCCCATAAACATTAACTACACAGCAATTACACTGTCCTATTAGTAAAGTAATACACACAATACTGACCTATTTATTCTTTTGCTGTTATGTAAAATTAATGAGCTGTGTTTCTTGACCACTGATTCATCCTTCTTCCAAATACCTGTGGATTAAAATTTAAGCTACTTAAATAGCTCCACAAAACTACTGGTAGGCAGAAAAAGGCAAGGCCATTCAAGTATTTGAAATGCACTGCTACAGACTGTAAACACTCTGAAGGATATGTGAACTAAGGTCTCATTCCAAGTCAAATTCCAAGCTAGAAAAATAATTTTGTTTAAAGGCATAGATAGTCTGCTGTTTAAAGTTTGTTTTATTTTATTTTTTAATTACTGCCTTTTAAATAAATTACAAAACTTTCCTGGTAGTCAATCTTTCTCTCCCCTCATCCAGCACCTCTGAGAACAATGTGCAAGTCCACTGTCAGGAGTTATTTAGTGTAGTGGATGAAAACACTCGCTACATAAGAGAAGCACGTGCACAAGCATGTGCATCCTGGAAGATGTACAAAGCCAGACATTAATGAATACAAGAAATCATCAGCAACTGTGAATGAAATAAAATATTCATTATCTGTGTGAGTAAATTTTGTGGTTGTCACATTAAAAATCATGGGGGGAAAGTGAGATAGTTGGTCTTTAACTTATTTTTCATAGTCTAAAACATATCCTAGCATAGTTTGTCTCAACAAGAGGATAGCACAAACCACCTCACCTTCCTTGATGATCCGCAAACTAAACCTGCCAGCAGAACCACAGATTGTTTTCTATCCAGAAATTGCATACACACTGTGTGTAACACTTATTTCTTCATTAAGGACGTCAGGCCAACAGGAATGCAGTTTAACTGGTTTAGGATTTAGGAAAGAAAGAAAAGAAAAAAAACCAAACCCAAACCTGTTTTTTTTTTTCCCTGTGAATCAAAACCTACTTGATCAAATGCTTAAACTTACCAAAACATTGTGAAAGAGCCTGAGGCAAGGTTCAGTAGGAACTAAGTAATTGAGATAAGCCTGCAGAAATAAACTCACAGTAATTCCCTGAAATAAAGATATTGTTCTCATGTGTTATGTTAATTTCTGATGTAGCTTCAGCACTTGATTACTCATAAACAGTTAGTGTTTGGAACTTGCCATCAGTATCAGGATTGGTTTTCAGAGGATCTGAGCACATAAGCAGGCAGAATTTCTCAATCTGATATTTGACATGAGAAAATCAAGCATTAGAAGGAAGGTTCATGTTCTGTAAGAGGTATCCAGTTCCTGAAAATACTGACTTGTCCTATGGTAATTTGTTATTGCAGAGGACAGGCAAACTCATAATCTAAAGTTCAAGGTTAGAGAACATGTATTTGTGCTTATTCTAATTAAAGAAAAAAAAAAAGAGAGAGAGAGAGAGAGAGAAATGCTGATATATCATGAATCATCCATCTCAACTGAAGCCCTTGGAGTGCTCTGGGATATAAAATGCTGTAAACCTCACTCAAGAAAATTACACTCCAGGTACCAATATCCCTAAAATCACCTATACATAAGAACATTAAAACAGCTCTTTATGAACAATTTGAATTTTATAATTAAATCAGTATTCTTTCAGTCCAAACAAATAACTGTGATCATTTAATTTTTCCCTTTAATTAATATGGGAACAGCAACAGTGTCTAAAGATGCAGAAGCATGGCTCAGACCACCTGATGGTTTCTAGAAGCTGCATCAGCATTTCTTACCTCTATAAGAAAAATCCCAATAATGGCTTTCCATCTGTCATTGAAAAGAGAAAAATGTCCATGTACTGTACATTCCATAAAGAAGAGAGAACATGGCTGTGTACCTGACTCATAAGTTTTGTGTTTATTTTTAAACCGTTCTGGTAGTACTGAAATTAATTAATTTTGTGAACACCAGAGGCACTGAATGCTTGGAGGCTGGGAGACAGTTTTGAAATGATGTACAGTCAGTAAAAGGATTACAGGTCTGCCAGTGATTCAGTAGCTGAAGAGCTCCTTCTCAGGCTTATAACTCCAGTAGTTACTGTAAATAACAACAGACGTCAGTAGAATAAGACCCTGCTGTTTCAAGCAAACTGAAACTACCTAAAAATATAGAAGTTATTTATGATTCATTTAACAATGCCCATACTTACATACAAAAACCTCTTTACCATCCTACTAACAGTCATTATTATGCATTGTAACACCGATAAATCCTTTTTATTACAAATAAATAAATCAGAGCGCTTTGAAATCTATGGACTCACTCCTTTTGCAGCAGCATTTTTATGCTATTTCAAACCATTACAGTGCTTTTTTATACCATCATATTTTAATGTCTCCATGCTTCTCCTTCCTGAATTCATATTCATTACAAAATAAAGCCATCATTGTCTTTTGCTTAATTATTCTTTGCCTTCTATTGGATTTTTAGCCAGGATTTTGCTCAATAAAACAAACAAGTCTCCAAAAGGCAAACAAACTCCAACTGAGGAAAAAGGTGACTTCCTGAAAACACTGATAGCTCTTGAAAATAACAGATACCTACTGGTGCCCAATGAGAGATAAGATCAGAGGCCAATAGGTTATGAGCAAAGATTACTACATCAAGTCTTGAGTGATGACAGAGTGAGAGGAGACCCATGCTACCAGCAGTACCAATGGCATGGTGCTGCAATGGCAGCACTTAGCACATCCTCCTTGAGTTCCTCTGCAACTGGCTGAACTGGTCCTCTTTTATACCATGAAGCTGGAGTGGGACAGGGAAAAATGAAAAAGTATTGCTGCTGTGCAGTCTGTCTACTTGTTTCCCTGGGCAATTCTGTCCTAAACAAATGGTATTTACTCATCCCTCATCTACAACAATTATATGCTCCCAGTTTGTACCTCTGAGACTTTCACAATCTATTCTGAGGACAATCCATGCAAACAATTTTTCCTGCTGGCTCTCCTATGCCAAGGGCAGAACACTGACTTCTTGAGACATTTTCCCATTAGGTAACTTTGGTCTGCTCTGCCATGTCCCTCTCTACCCACCTTGCCTCCTGCACCATCTCAGGTCAGGATACTCCTCTATGCTATGATGAGATTCTCCATTTTTACCTTTTCTGCACCCTCACACATCTAAAAGAAATTTCTCAAAGTAAATTAAAGGAAAATTGGCCCTTGGCACGTTATACTATATTGCTAGAGAACAGCAGTGCCCACAAGTCAAACAAATGAAGTGCTAGTAACCCTAGGAACATGAAACAATGTTATGAGAACAGGCCAGAAACCTCAGTCGGACCTTGGGAACAAGGAGGGTCCCTGGCTCCATGTCAGGCTCCCAGCTGTGTGGTGCCGGTGTGAAGGGAGCCTCAAACACCCCTAACCAGCCAGCTAATGATTCCCTGCTTTAAAGGGTACCCTGAGAGCCAAAGTAGCCTTTCATCCCACAGCTCTGGGCACAGAAGATGCTTCTGCAGGAAGAGGCCAAATCCAGAGTACCACCACAGCCTTATGAGCCAGCCAGAAATCACTGCTGAGAGCAGCTCTGAGACTGCTTTAAGCTACTCCAGGGAGTGGTTTGGTAACCAGCCATCCCTGGGACTGGTGGACCAAAGAGGTGGCACATTTATCTTTACCTCCTCTCCTCAGCACACATCCCTAGATCAGTTTAACTGGGTAAAGTGAGAGATTTCAACAGTAGTTTTTCCCTTAGTGTAATGATGCAAAAAGGGGCAGCATGCATCCACAAGCCTGGCCTCACCTGTTAAAAATTAAAACTGTAGCACTGCCTCCCAAGAAACATAACAATGCAGTGGTATTTGCACACTAATTCATAATATGCATAGGTCCAACCACGACCCTGAAGTTCTCCTACCACTGAGTAATTACACCACACAAATGATGCTAAAGGCTTTCCTTATCACTCATCTTATGCAAACCAGTTTCATGCCTATTTAATTTCACTGGCTAAAGGGGAATGACTCCAGAGTTTGTACCAGTATAAGATCAGAATCCTGCATGCAATTTCCAGGAGCATGTTAAATTAATTCATTCATAAACAAAAAGCCTGTTTTACGTGATCAGCTCTGTGCTTTCTATTTTTGATACGTAACTAACTACAGGATTAGAAGACTCTGTGTTCCTTCTTAAGAAAGAGCAGCTTTGCAAATCTAAAAGAAACACAGATGACTTTTGGGGGCAACTTCCTCCAAAACAAGGTAACTGGAAGAAAGAAGAAAATCCTAATACTGTCAGGAAAACCTTGTTTAGATCCATTCTAGCTTGGGGAAATCTGCTTGTGCATAAACAGAGCCACATGAAAATAGTCACTGTAATTTATTTTTTTTGTATTTTCCACCTCTTTGGCCATTTTGGCAGACCACCCTTGCACACACTGTAACACATGACATGAGATTACATCTCTTCCTGAAGTGCTCCTGATAACATACTCAGATAAGGTGTTAAGGACCATGAATTCTTAAATTGACATTACTTTCACCTATTATTCTAGTATCCTTACTAAAACTCAGTTCTTCCAGAAGTATCATGCCATACATTACAAAATGTAGTCTGAATCTTGCTGCATAGGACTGCTGTGTAAGTAATTTTCACATCCTGTAGGATGTATGTCTATGTTTTTTTCAAAACACTAATTTATCTTTTATTATAGCTGACTATAGATTTTCATAACTTACTGCATTTTTCAGGTCAGTCACCTGGGGGAGAAGAATTACAGTATTCCAAAAAAGAAATTTTAATTTCTATATATAATATGCACATCACTATACATGGAATGAAATCATCAATTATTTTTCATAATCTAAAATTGACACCAACTGGTTTAGTAGTTCTGTGACAATGCCACCTTTGCATTAGGCTGCCATAAGCATTGGAACACAAAGGGGAAAGAGCTTTTTACAGCCATTTAAGAGCAGTTTTTAGTCCTTGAGGTTGTATAGACAGACCTTTCTATACAACAACTTCTACTTGTTGACTCTGGTGGACTTGGAGCTGCATCATTAGTTTACCTTGTAACATGCCAAGATGCAATTAGTTATACAGAAATGCTATTAAAAAGCAGTCTAACACAAACATGTGCTTTTGCATGGAAACTTAAAAATGCAATTCTGACACTAAACTCTTAAAGAATGCAGTTCTTTAAAGATTGAAACAGTACATGAATCAGTAAAAATGCAATTCCACATGTCACTGTAGTGCATCTTGCCTGAACATAGCAAAAATAATTTAAACAGCCACTTAATTTAAATTATTAGGATTTAGGAAAAAGCACTGACAAAAATCTACTCAGTATATCTATACCTAGTTGTGAAAGTGAAATTCAGACTTTTTTGTGAAAACCTACTAAAATTCAAGAAATTAAGTGTTGTAAGGAATGTGCAGGTAGAAAACAAATGATATGTACAAGCAAGAAAAAGTGACTGCACATGGTATGTAATCATTACTAAAATCCAATACTGCTGGAGTTCACAAAGATTAACTGTGCAGCTGGATAATAACACTGGAAATGTCTATGACCAAGTATTATATGTACTTCCTTTGTGTAAGATAAGGACAATCACATTTCTTGTTCTGAATCATAAAGTGCTCAACCCTGTTTTCCACCCAGTCCATTCAGATTTCTCCCTCTGCAGGGCAGTCTCAACAGATTTAGGGCCAGACTGTGAAATTAATTGGACATACGGTCTCCAAAATGCAACCCCAAGAATAAACCCCCTACACCTAATCACTTAGGCACAAGTCTGAACCCTGTTCGTTTCCAAAACACACCCAAACTGGGTCCTGTAGGCATGCACCTCCAGGGCCTGGAGTCTTTCCCTGAAGACAAAAGGATGGGACACAGGGTTCACTTTTAAAAGAGGTCTGGAGGAAAAAAAATATTATCTCATTGGATAGCTGATGGGGTAAAGCACTCAGAAAAGAGGGGAGGCTGGGCTTAATGCCTTCTTCAGCCTAATGGGGATTCATCTCCTCCTTAGGAGGAGATTCATCTCCACATCTCCTTAAGAGTTTGAGAGGAATCCAGCTACAAGAGTCAAAGGCATGAAGTCAGAGCACAAGAAAGAACACAAACTTTTGCTTCTTCCTCCTTTAGAAGCCACGATTTCAAAGCCAAGCAGTTTTTACTGCATTTTGAATGCATCACAAACATATTTATGTACAGAATGGTATGGCAGAAACACATGTGAGTCCTGTTTTATGGAGCCAACTGTTCTCCACCTGGGGTTTGGACTGACGTGGGGAACACAGGCATCTTGGGCTGTGGCATTTCTTGTAATCACAAAAGCTATCCAAGAAACATTGTGCATCGAAAAGTAAAGGAATATAGTCTTAATGCCCAAGCTACTTCAACTTCCAGAACAGCTACACACACTTGCATGAAACCTTCTTAAGATGTAATCTCTAAAGTCGCAGCTGTATGTGCGGAGGATAAAAACCCAGAAACACTGCATGGGATAACACCGGGTGAAACTCAGTCTTGGTCATCCCAGAGACAGGATACCCCATCCCAAGTCACAGTGGGAGAAAGAACAGAACTGCTGTTTGATGGCATATCCTTCATCTGGAGAAGACGCTTATACAAAGAAGCGTTAAGAAAAAAATTGATTATAAGTCGTCTGGTGAACATCTACCTTTTCCTACATTGAACTCTTACAAACATCTTCTAATACTTTTAAGCAGTTGTGCACAGTTAAGAGTTGAGCTAGACTGAACAAAAAGAAGATACAAATGAAATGTTTTCAATATTTTGAACGGACAACTTCGTCAGCTCCTGTAAAGTGCAATCACGCAATTTCGAAGCCCCAAGTATCTGTAACCAGAAGGTAAATAACAACCTTTTGCAAACCGGCATTAGGAAGTCACGCCTCGAGTCTGGCTGGCCTGATTCAGGACTCGTGAATGCGGAGCGCCGCGCTGCTGGGGAAGCCGAGAGGCAGCGGCCGGACGCGGCCCGGCTCCAGCTGCGGTGCCCGGCACGGCGGGACCGCCGCCCAGCCCCGGGCGAGGCTCGGCGNCCTCGCCGCCGCCTCCTCGCCCACCTGGCCGCGCTCGGCACAGCAGCCGCCGCCGCAGCAACATGTTGCCCAGGGGAGCCTCGTCCATGCCGCCGCCTCCCAACCCCGCTCCCTACTTCCCGCCTCCGCGGGTCACGCTGCCCTCCGGCCTGGAGATCCTGCGCACCTTCTCGGGAGCCGTCGTCTTCCTGGAGATCGTGAGTGCGAGGGGGCCGGGGTGGGGAGCGGCCGCGGCCCTGCCCGCGCTGCTCACCTGCCATTTTGTGAGCGGGGCAGGTGTGGGGGCCGGGCCGGGGCTCTGAGGGAGCGGCAGCGGCCCCGCGCCCTCCGGCCGCCCCGGTTCGCTCCCCTCGGGCCGGGGCCGCGGCGCGGGCGGCTCCGCACACAGATGGGTTTCCCGGGGCTGTTTGAGCTGTCGAGAGCTTTGAGCCACGCTGTCCCCCCGACCCAAAAAGGCACCATAGGGAGTTATACCAGGTTTCGTCTCCGCGCGTGTTACGCGTCCTCTGCAAAGTCCTACGAGTATGTTCAATGTCGCGTGTGTTAGACCTCACTGGTGTACACAGGGCTGAGGACCTTTGAGCTGAGGGTGGGTATGAGGCTCTGCAGTGCCACTGATTAGTGGGAGATAAAAAATAACAACAAACATTGATAGAACTCATCTGATTTTGGTGGTTTTTTTTTTTCTTATGGTCAGAGCAGAATGCTGCTTGAGTCCCAGCCTGTGAGCTGGATCCCACCCCACAAGCTGTAAAACTGTACTTGAGAAAGGAACTTGAAACACAAGTCCGGGCACTAAATCAGGCCCAGAGTCAGTAGGGACGAAAGGTTAATTTGGTTGGCCAACCAATTGTACATTTGACAGCCAAGCTGAAGTGGACAGGTGTAATGTGAGGGAAATAGCACAACAATGGGTGCTGAGATTAGCAGTCTCTACTGTGCAGTTCTAAATTTATTTTTAAGGAACCCTGAAAGTTTGCATACTCAAAATAATGAAAACATTTCAAGTGTCTCTGTTTTTTGTTTAACAGACACTTCATGCTATCCCTCTTGCTTTCTCGCTGCCCATCACTCTCTGATCACCAAGTAACAGACTTGCACCTGTAGTCTTGTGAGACTAGAGAAGGTTTGGTTCTTCATCAAAGCTAAAAAAGGAACCCTAGAGAACATCTTGAACACTAATACCCATGGGAGCTTTGAACTGAGGCTAGCAATGCCTCTTTACATATGTGCTGCTGCAGCCTAACCCCAGAGAGTAACCAACTAATTTTATAGCAGGCATTTTTTGAAAGGTATCTCTTATCCAACCTTGATACAAAAGAAAGTTCCCTGAATCTGAAAATGTAACCTCTGACTTCCTGGTTATAAATCTGTAGAATTTAAACAGGAAAGAAGTAACTTGCTTGGAAATTGATTTTAGTTGTCACTATTCAGCAGGTTGTATTATGAAGTTAAATCATTCTGTAATAAACAAATGTACTTAGGTGACAATTGTGATTCACTCCATTCATCCTTTTTTATTAAGACGCAAGAGTTGCATGAAGAAATAGTACTGTTCCTTAGGCCAAGAGTTGATTAAATCAGGGAAGCCTTAAAGTACATAAATTCTGCATCAGGCCATCCCTAGCACAGTGTCCCTAGCACTCTTTTGCTGCGAGCAGTCTGCTGAAATGAAAATTGGCACTGCTGAATTCTTTCCAAGTTACAATGATTCTGGAAAGCTGTATATTTTTCTAGTCTTAACAGTGTAGTTTACAACTCATCTTATTCTGTATTCTAGTTTTCTCTCTCACTTTATTGGTTTGTATCCTCTTTCAGCTTGGTATTACAAATGCATTGAATGAGTGTCATTTCATCTCCTTTCTGTATCTCATCTGATTAGAACTACAAAACGAAACAGTATGAGATTGAATCCAAATCGGAAGTACATCCTTTTTGTGCTAATTTGTGTATATATAGAGAGATTTGGGTGTGTGTGAACCGTGTTTTCACATGTGCTATATTTTGCTCAAAATTAGAGTAAGGGTAAAAGTTTCAGCAGCAGAACACAAGTCACCTGGGTTTGTATTTTAAGACTATTTTAAGAGCCTTTAGACATTTCAGAGTGGCTTTGTCTTTTTGCCATTTAGTGCCTATCATTTCTGAGAGAAGGACTTGGGCTCTCTGAGGACTTTTGAAGTGTCTCCTCTTGGTTCCTAAGAGTCGTTTGATTATGTGTAATGTGTGATATCAGTTCTTAGGCAGAAAGGACTGCATAAAAAGTTATCTCTCAATTTATTCTCTGTATTCCTTTCCTTGCAGCTGTTTGGAACAATAGTCTGGATTTTGGTTGCCTCTACTGGAGTTCCACTGCCACTGCTGCAGGGATGGGTAATGTTTGTGGCGGTGACTGCTTGGTTCCTCTCCATTGTGTTCCTCTCTGTGTTCCTCTTTGGTTATGCAAATAGAATTGCTGTCAACTGGAACCAGGCGGTAAGATTTTTTCTTTATTTAAGGATTCCCTTTGTTTTATAAACTGAAAATTATATCATGAGAAATGTTGATCCTAAGTCTTAACACCTGGCCTTCTGCTTTAGCACAAAGTTTTTTAAACAGAGGAATTAAAAACTGAAAAAAGAAATAATAGGGTTACAGAGGTGACAGGAAATCCAGCACCTGTTCATGATGGAGGCTGAAGGAGCTTTTGAAGCTGTTTGAAGGAGTGCACTTGTCCTCTCTGAGCACATAAAATGCATGAGTAGCAGGAACTGGACTAGTTAAACAAGGTGTGACGACAAATTGGTTTAAATGGCCAGAAATTATTGTGAACTGGAAAACAGAAAATACTTTCTGACTATTAGAGAAGCGGTGGTAACACTTGGTGAATAATGAGATGTAGAAAGAGACATTATTATTGTAAAGGAAAGGATGCATTTATGAACATACTGTATGATGTGGTTGAGATAGCATAGACTGGACTCCAGCAGCCAGAAAGTCCCTTCCAGTTCCTAAGAAAGTCTATTGGTGACTTTTGGGTCGATTCCTCAAAGCTGGGGCAGCAGTGGTGAGTGGCTGTTAGACCTTGGATGTGAAAGACAGAATAACCTGCAGTATGATATAGCTGAACATCTTATTAGGAGACTTAACATCTTCATCTTTCTTAGAGGAAGCTTGGTGAGACTACAAATAAAATTATTCTTTGCTGAGCTTTTAATTTTGAAGACAAAGCCTGAATCTTGCTTTAATTGATTGTTATGGCTTGTGCCAGTAGTTCTCAAACACTGTAGCTTCCTTTTAAAAAAAAGGAAGTTGTTTGTATTACTTTTTGCCAACCACAGTTGGATACCTTGGGTTATTGATTGGTAATTTACATGCTCCTTTGTTGTCATTAATTGTTTTTTACTTGGAGTTTTTAGTACTCAAGTAGTTAAGCATGATATCACACTTCCTATATTACTGGAAGTGAATAAGAGGTGGCAAAACCCAGAATTCTTAATTTAAAAAAATTCTTCTAAAAGGACTGCAACTTCTAAACTACTGAAGTCTGTCTGTCTGTAACTGCTGATCACCTTCACCTTCCTCCTGTGCAGCTCAGTTTGCCTATTGATACTTTCCTTGATCATAGCTGGAATTGCATGCTTCAGTATAAACATCTGTAGAGATTTATCTGTTCAGGTAACTCATGGACAGGCCCTTAAAGCAAAAGTTCTTTAAAGCAAATCATAAAGCTTCATGAGTTTGGAGCTCTGATAATTTCAAAGCCCATCAGTGCTAACAGACTGGATTCTATTAAAAACAAACTTTAGCACTTTGATAGTGAATAAACATTCATGCAGCATCAGCTTTCCAGCACAATACAGGCAGTAATTAGGCTAATAATCAGTTACAATCACAGGGATCCTTACAGGGATTTATGCTGCAACATCCTCACAAATTATGATGCAACAAAGCCCTTGAGCATGTGCATAACTAAAGTAAATTAATAGTGTCCTGGGTTTCATTGAAACTGTTTGCCGGTTTACAATCATGCATCATCTATTTAAGAGTTGCTGGATAAGGACAAAGCCTTTTATAGATTGAAAATGCTATACAAATTTAATCTTACAACAACTGTGTGTATGTTACACATTGGCTACTTGATACTGTCAGTGATTTGTTGTACTGTTAATTTTGTCCCCTTGTATATAATAAATTGCTGGGAAATTTTCTATATCAGGAAATAGGTACATGACTTGTGTAAAAACTGCATTTGTAACTTCATCCAAAAAGCTGTCATAACTCAGTCAACATCTTAAATAAATGCAGAGGGAATCATTTTATCTCTAACTTGGTAGCTGAAACCCAACCCCTTCCAGCAGTCAATAAAAATAAGAGAAGACACTTTACCACTATTTTCAGGTACCACATGTTTTTTAATTTGTTGGCACTAAAGTCTTTAGCAGGACTTGACAAGTAGGATTTTTTTTACCTTCTCTTGCAAATAAGTAATTAATTACTGGAAACACAAAAACTATTTTTGTTACTATAAATGCAGTCCTGCATTTAGTAATACCTTTAGTATACTTGTAAGTATATCTGCTAATACTAATAGAGATATTAAAAAAATAAGATTGTACACAGTGGAAAAGATGGACCTTTTGGAGCTCCATCGCTCACTACATCAGTATTAAACCAGATGGTATGACAAGTACTGCCCTTTACAGCCTGACTCACAACACACTCATTTACAAAATTAGATGTGAACTAACTTATCATGCTGCTCTGATAATGTTTTGCATACACTTCTGTTGAGGTTTCAATGATTATACAAGTGTGGAGGCAAGGGAGAGTTAGGCACTATGATAAAAATTACTGAAACCCAAAAAAGTCTCTCATAAGATCTTGGGGTTTTTGGTCACAGAAACCATAACCATGTCAATGTGAAACCTTACTGATGCTACAGAGCTTCACTGTAATTGCTGTCAGGAGAAGGAAATTAGAGGGCTCGGAAGCAGAATGAAGGAAATGAAAGAGTGTTTCCTGAAAAATCTCTCTCCTCTATGCAGTCAGTCCTGATCTAAGTGGAATGGGGACCCGTAGTAGAATCTTATGTCATAACTTAGCAAAACTGACTATGGGCATGTGATTTAAGTAGCTTCAGCTATGATCAAATATGGAACAAGTAATGAGGTTGAGAAGAAAATTCTTTCCGTTAAAAGGAAACCTCACATCTATGGGGAAACTGAATTTCTGTGGACAGAGATGCAGCATATTCTCACTTTGCTCTCAGGCAGGCAGCAGGGAAGGATGTCACACAGTGATTTCTAGTGCAGGCAAGTGCTGTCTGCTGGACACATAAAGTATCCTGCATTCTCACTCCAGGCATTCTTGTAGTCCATTGCACTCAAGCAAAGTTAAAATTCATAAAGGATTCATTAGTACTGGAGTTAGACTGCATGTCATAGATATCATCAAAAAGCATTCATATCCTTGTGTATATGTTAAAAATTGTGTCTGTGGCTTTTGCAGACCTTCACAGTATATGTTGCATGGATCAAGAATTGAGTGCAGTGCAAATGTCAGCTTTTCAGACTGAATAACAAGGAGATGTTGGGAGAATACTTTAGACATTTTGAAACTCTGCTGGAACATGCCTTATATCTTGCTGCTGAAACACTGGACTCTAAAATAGGACCTTCAAAGGCACCAGATCTTTTTTATGTGTGTCAGTAATGGAACCCAGAAATGAGAGTTAGGAATTTAAACCTTATGTTCAGTTAGCATTCATTATAGAGGAGGGAATTGCCTAGAGAGGGCCAGGAGAGAAGCATATTTGGAGTAAATCCTAAAACCTGTCCTCTCAAATGTTGGACATTTTATTCCACATCAGTATCATGAAGAACTGTCAGGTTACTGACTATTGGGTAGAGCCCAGAGAGAGTTGTGGAAATGCCTCAATTCTTGGATATGATTGTATTGGGAAGTTGAACATTTCAGTTGTGTCAAAGCTGAGGTGTTTCCTTTTATTTAGAGAAGCAAAATTTAAGCTTGGAGGAAAGATTTTTGAAGCTTTGATTATAGCTGAGAAGGGACTTATGGGACTGCAGTTTGTATTGTACTGCTTGAATTGTGATAAAGTTGGCCTGGATATGTCTTGTTTTTTATCTGTCTGAAGGGAGACTTCTGTAAACTCCATTAACTTTAGGGTGATCTGAAATGTCATTATGTGTACATAAAGATGAGCATGTGCCTCTTAATTTGAAAGAATATAAAGTTTGAGGAGCGGGAGAGCTGCCCTTTATCACTAATAATGTTAGTGAGTTTCTTATAATTGCAAGAAGCTGTGAAAACATGTCCAGGTTAAGCTCTCAGATGGATTTAACACTGCTTATCTCAAGTTAGTGTCACCAGTTTTTGTTTTGTGTTTCAGTGTTGAATTTCATTTGTACTGAGATGAGAAGAATTAGCTATGTATTGGAGCCCAGACTGATCCTGTTGTTTGCTTTTTAGGATTTTATTTTCCATGGGACTACTTTTGTCTTTTATTTTGGAGCATTTCTACTACAAGCAGCAACTACATCTCTGCATCACTTACCCCGCAAATTCAACTCCACCACACAAGAGAGGATTCTAAGTGGTCGTGAATATAACATAAGCATAGCAGCCTCGGTATGTGTTTGATATATTTGTATTGGGGAACAGGAGTCTGGAGCAAACACTTGTAGCCAACCATTCAACTTGGGAATATAACAGCACACTGGAAGAGAAAGAGAAACTGTGAGAGAAAGAATTGCCTTTGAGAGCAGCAAATAGTACCTAACAGCAACATGCAGTAATATTGGTATAAGCTAATGCTAATGTAATAGCCACTCTTCAGTACAGTGTAGAGTTGCTACTCTTCACTGTAGTGTTTTAAATGTATGATCACTAAAACTTAAAATTTTTAGACAAGGTATAGAAGAAAAACGTAACAACTGAACCTTTAGCAGAGGATGAGGTATGAAGTTCACACCAGTGCTCAAAACCTCAGTTACTTTTTTTATGCCATTTAGATAGTCCTCAACATGAGGACTCCATGCCATGGAGTTAAAAAAATTTGGACTAGGTCTTTGTAAGGTTCCTCATGCGTATTTACTAAATCAGGCATAAAAGTTGTCTCAGAACCCTTCTGTCTCTTATTGCAATTATTAGAGTGCTTTTCTTGAAAGCCTAAGCTCAGAATGCATTTTTCTCACTGTAGTTGTATCATCACTGAATCACTGTATGTGGTGATGTGGGTGTGCATAGCTAAATCAGGAAATATACCAGGCTTTAGTTTTCATCCTGGCAGGACTCATCAGGGACGAGTAGAGGAGTGTCAGGTAGGCTTAACTTAAACAAATGAAACTACTGCTCTTAATTTTTTGTTTTATCCAAAGACTTGCATACCAGGGAACTGTATATATTTATTAAGCTTCTAAACCCTCTGTGGTTATCTGTTGTCCTTGAAACTCTGTGCACCATAAATTTTGCAGAGTAAGCACTTTCAGTTCATCTTAAGATAAAAACAGATGACCGTAAGGTGCAAGGAGCAGAACAGAAAGGAGAAGCCTTCTGCTTTGGCAAGCCAGTCCCTGAAGAAGTTGGCATGTCAGTGTCCCAAGGCCAGAGTTCCTCACATCACCCACCTGCCAGTAACACACTCAAGCACATCTGATCCCTGCGTGGCCATGTGGCACAAGGACAGAGGTGGTGTCCCAGCTGTGCCTGTACTAAAGGAGATCCTTTATCCTAAGCAAATATCTCAAATTCTACCCTTAAGTGTACCTTTTCAGTCCTAGTTTAGTGTGTTCAGATCCCACTGAATATATGGTCACTTCATTATTTTTGTCTGACAGCAGAATACTGGGCAGTCCAAGAAACCAGTCCCTGCTTCCAAAAAATTTTTTTAAGGGAGAATTCAGTTCTCCAAGCCCCCCAAATCCCTTTCAAATGGGAGGAGAAGACTCTTTTGTAACTTGCCTCAGGATCTTAATTAAGACATGCTGGAAAACGGTGAATGAGATAAATGTAGTCTTTAGTGTCTTTGCATATTGCAAAAATGTATATTTAGGAAGTCAAAACATAAAAAAATTTTTTGGTCTTTTAAGTACTTCGTTTCAACATGCTTTCACATGCATTTCACAGCTCCACTGTGAGCTACATAACAAAAGGAGAAAAGCTTGCTAACGTTCCATCTTTTAAAATGACGTTTATATACCATGATTAGAAATATATATATGTTCATTTTTTATAGGTGATGGTTCTATGGTGTAGCACTTATTCAAAACTTTAATTAGTCAAATTAACATTTGTATGTAAAGCAAATGATGATTGAATTTGTATATTAGAAGAGACAGAAATCATTGTTAGCACTGGACAATATGAGAAATGTTTTCTCAGAAATTCAGTTTCTCATTTCTTCTGTCCAGTGTACCGTACATACTCAATTTCATTGCGGCATGATTCAAATCTATCCAATTCAGTTCTTGAGCTGGAGCAACTTCCCTGGCATTGCTTGGGAAGTTGTTCTAATGGCTGGATGTCTGGTCAAGGAGGCCAGATGTGGAGTTGTTTCTGTATTCCTGCAAGTAAAAGAGTTCTGCTGTTTAGAGGGATATCTTCTTTGATGTTTGCTGGGGTAAAGGCACTCAGTTGGAAACATCCGAGATTGATGTTTGATCAGTGTAGATAAGAGAACTGAAATACACAGTGTACATACACATGTTTACTTTGTACCATAACTTACGCAGAAATTTTATTTCATATTCTATTTCTAAATGTCTTCTGAAGTAAGCAAGTGAAAAGTAGTAACATGAGATAGTAGTAAAATGGGATTATAACAGAGAACTTCCTGAGAAAACTTCAGAGGATCCCAAAGCTATCTTTACCTTATTAAGCATTTTGGTTGGGGGGGTTCCTTTTGAATCATTTGTGTTCCTATATTCATTTAGAATAGAAAAATATTGTAGAACAGTATGTGTGATTCACTTTTTTGATTTTTCTTCTTCTTTCTCTGCTCTTCCTCTAGATTTTTGCCTTTGCAACAGCTGTTTGTTATGGTTGCAGCACAGCCCTGGCATTAAGGAGATGGAGGCTAAATAACAGTTGAAGAGACTTTAATGCTCATGTGTTCCACTTCAGATCAAATTAAGTGCTACTCATCTGTTTTACTGTAATTTAATTCCAAAAAGACTTCTTTTTTTCCTTCTTAAAATCTGTTTTAAATGCAAGTAACCCCTAATCCAGATTTCCTCAACAGAAAACAAGTGTCCATCTCTTCTCTTTCTAATATTTACTTTAGCTGTGTACTCATTGTAAGTGAATTCATTGCAGGATATTAGAGAGTTTAGGAATAAAGAGATATGTCGTTAGCTGACAAGAGAACTCCAGTGCTACACCAGAAGAGGAAGAAAATGGAAACTAAGCCAAGATGTTAACTGCACAGGCAGCTAAAACGCTCCCCCCTTGTTAAGTCTTGGGACTTAAGTGCTTTGCAGTGTTACAATGCCCTCCACACAGGTAGAGCCTTGAGACTCCTGGTAGAATCATGGGTGTTCTGTGTGCTGCCCTTGGCATGATCAGAGCCCAAGCTGACTTTGAAATTCTAACTTAGTATATATATGTTATTAACTTTGATGTACAGAGAAAATATTTTAAAAAACCATCCAGTGAAATCTTTTTATACTCTCTTATAGCTATGTCTGGCTAGGGTCACCTGATCCTTAAAGCTTACTGTGTTGCATACTTGATGAAAATTGGGACTGTCAATCAGTAGTTTGTTAGTTTTAGGAATTTAGCTTAATCAGATCTATTTATACTACAAAACAAAAGAGTGCATTTGTGTTGTGTGTGTATATACATAGTATGTTTTTGTTTAACAGGAATTTTTTTCACTGTTTAACTTTGTTGGAGTACAGCTTTGTTCTTGCTACTTCCAAGTGCTGCATTTGTTAGGTATTATGTGAGTCAATATCATTTGAATGGAATGTTACCAAATAGTGAATAATGTCTGACCTCAATTCTTTCAGTGTGTTATTTGTTGCATTCTAAACCTGCAGTGTTGTAAAGGTGTTTTTATTTGGACAGATTCCTATGCAACCTCTTACTGAAAGCAGTGGAATGCAAAGCAGTCCGCCCACTATGGAGTTTGCTTTTTGCACGAATGATGTTTAATTGAGCCTCTCTTGAGTATCCTGGTGTATGATGACATGTGGTATTATATATAGAAAGTTGATTTGGCAAAACTAAATGGTACCATTGTGCTCTGCTCCCTGACGCTGTCGTTTTGCACATGGTGAAGCTCTTTGTTATTTTGCTAGTAAATAATTTTTGCTTTTGTGAATAGTGCCAAAAAGATAAGCTGGGACAATAAAGGCTCCGTGTCATTAGTAAAAAAACTTGTTCACTACATCTTGCCAGTGCACCTGATTATCCTGCAGAGACCAGCAGTGGTTGCATAAGGCAAGACAGGATTTCCTTCATTCTGAAACCTGCTCATTCTCCTTGAGCCAACAAGGGTGTCTGTCATGGAGGTTACTTTATCAAACTTGTCAGGTACAAGGATTTCTGAGGGGCACCCACCCTCAGTAGTGCCCTGCTGCCCCAGGGCAAGTTCTTGTGGGTGACACATCAGTGAGCAGCACCCTTCTGACTATGGAACCACTCAGTCGTCCTGAATTACTACAATGGGATGTTGTCTTATATCTGTTTTCTGAAGGTTTTTTTCTTCTAAAGATTTTGTATTCTGGCTGATTTTTTCCCCCTAATTCTCTAATTGCATTGAAACTTTTTGTGAACATTTTATCTAGAGCCATATACTTTTTAAAATACTGTGTATTGTATAAAATAAATTTACCCTGAAGTATATGGAAGAAAGTATATAACAAAGATTTATGCAAAGCAGCATTAAAATTACTTAATATATTTATGGTAGTAGTTTGGTTATTAATTTTGTCTTTGGAAATTATCAAAAAAACTGCCTTGCAACTCTGACTCACTTGATGCTAGACATAGAAAACTGAGGCTAAGATTTCATGAGAAGGCACAGTTGCACTGGGTTAGTTTCACAGATATTTAACTAGTTTCATAACTAGCTTGGCATGTGCCACTGCATGAATATGGGTAAGAAGAGTAGACAGTTAAAACATTTCAAACAGATCTTTGGTTTGGTTTCTCCTGTATTCTGTGTCACACCTGGCTGTGTCCTGCACACCACAGACTGTGCATGCCACAGCTGCAGTTTCTGCAGCCAGCTGCAATCAGGGACAGCTGATCTTAATGTTTTGCCTTTTTAAACCTACAG
The DNA here is from genome assembly GCA_013396875.1 of Vireo altiloquus. Classification (NCBI taxonomy): domain Eukaryota; kingdom Metazoa; phylum Chordata; class Aves; order Passeriformes; family Vireonidae; genus Vireo; species Vireo altiloquus. Next base: position 178,045 of record VZRF01008733.1, read on the forward strand.
AGTATGAATCCCACAAATGGAGTCAATTAAAGAGCTGTCCAAGCTTAGGTGGCATTTGTATCTAACCTCCGAGTTCAAACCTGAGATGTAAACCCCATGATTGGTGAGTGCTATTCAAGGTCCTTAATCTACTAGTGGAAGTCCAGATAGCAGAGTGTGGTTAGCATAGCATGGAAACTGTTTGCATAGTGAGGAAAGACTGAACTTTCCCTCTTAAGTATCAAAGACAAACAAAGAGCAGAGAAGAGATAAAGGTAAAAACTACAGCAATGAAGAACAACTTTCACAGCTAAAATGGAGTGAAAGTATAGAATTTTTATGTTAGTATAGACCGAGTTTTGCTGTACTTTGAGGAAGATCTATGGACAGTCAAACTGGAACATAAGAGTTTTGTTCTTTCAAAAACAAAAAGGAAAAAAGTCAGTAGTTAATTTTGTATTACTTTATACTGGGAGCTAAAAAGGTAGGTGTGACTTAGAAATGGTATGTGCGTGCTGGATGTATGCAAATACTGATAGGGGAATAATATGTAATCCTTGCGATAGGTATGCCAGGGAAAATGTGCAAGCTGGTTCTATAAAATCTTTCTTCCTTGTAAGGAAATTCCTCCAAGCCTATGACCTTGAAGGACACAAGCTTAGACGTCTCCAAAGAATGGAAGGCATAGGTGGGGACATAGGGAGGTAATTTATCTCAATAATTTAAGGTGAAAAGGACCAAGACCACAGATGCCAAACGGTGTTTTCATCAAACACCTCTATTTGATGTGAAGCTGTAGTACAGCAGTATCTAAGCTACCATCTAAGGTAGACCTTAGCAGGTCCCTACTCTTAGAATATATTTAATGGTGTTTTGAATAGCACTATGTGGTAGCTGCTGGCAAATAAGGAGAAGGAGCCTCAAAGGAGACTTACCTTCAAAGGATGCAGAGATAAGAAACAGTTATTGCATTTACTCTCTTTCTAAAGAGAAATGAAAGTGCACATGTTAGAAAGCTAAAATTTTGTTAGAAAACATGCACAGAACGTGCTTCACAGAAGTCCTGCCTCTGCTTCTGCCTTGCTGAATATAATCCAAAGTGACACAGGTCCCGCAGGATTATTGATCTGCACAGGATGAGTCTGTTCAGATTCTCATGATTTCTCTGGCTATGTATGTTGGTTATAACTCCTGACATGAGTAACGTTGTGCTGCTGTAAAATGCTGCCTTAAAACACAGCTTTTTAAAAAGAGAGGCAGAACCAGTGGCTACACAAACCTATGCCCTTCATAAAAATAAAAGAAAAACCACTGGGTAATCACTAGACCTGTGCCTTCTCTTTTACTGGCAATGCTGACTCCTGTTGCACTTCCTCTAACGATAGTTTTGCATTTGCTTTATAACTTCACAGAATTTTGATATTCATAATTTCTCCATCTGAATTTCAAAAAATAATGTTAAGAGCTTAAAACTCTTAAAACTTGTATGTTCCATTTTTAGATACTGTGAAATTAGTCTCTGAACAAAAGTGTCCTGATCATTTCAAGCTCCTCTGCCAGGCTGCCCAAGTCGTACAGAAAGGCTTCCCAGATTTTTGTCTAAAGATAACAGTGAACCATTAGAACCATTAGTTCTCAGACTGAGATGCAAATAGAGCATTGCTCTTTTCAGTCTTACAAAAAAAACCAACTTGAAAGTGAGAGCACGTTGTCTTTCTTTCTTAGCTCTATTTGTACAATTGGTCATGACATGGTAGTCTTTGTTGAGACATAAAGAAAACCAGAAAGAAAAAAACAGAAGAAAAAGCAAATCTTACATACTAAAACTTGTAAACAGCAATTGAAAGTATTTAATTTTTTTTAAGAGGCTGAGTTCAGCATGACTCTTTTCTCCCACTTTCTTTTGAGCAATTATGGTGTTTATCTAAACACCCTTATAACCTGACCAGCTCAGAAATTACTGTATTTATCCTCAAGGTGCTCCTGTAAAGAACGTGGTAAGTGCTATTCCCATTTCATGGGTGGAAAACTTGGACACAGAGACACTGAACAACAACTTGCTTGCCAGAGGCCTCTCACAGGAGATCTGTGGTGGAGCGGGAAGAGGAAACCTGGCTTCTCAAGTGAGAGTTTCTTGGTGTCTTGCCCAGCAGCCCCTACTGCTGCCCACTGTGGGCTGGAAGGAAGCACTGTAGTGTGGTTGTATGTGACCTGACCCCACTCCTGTCTCTGTCATGGTGGTACTACTCTGGCAATTAGTTAACGTGGGGTTAAAAGGTAGAATGACTGTGGAGGATTATGAGTCAAAGGCAGTTCTAACATGCCAAATTGGCATTCCTTGATCAAACATCATAGTTTCCGGGTGTTCTAACAAATTTTGGCTATCCAATTGTAAATAGACTACATGAGCTTCCTGTTTCTCCTTCTGCATCTTAAGAGAGGATAAAGGTCCTCAGCAATCTGTAGGGTTCAGATGCTCCCTGCTACACAACATGTTTGAGCCCTAAATTGGTGCTAGCAAAACACTACCTGCCTTGAGCCTGCCAGGACACAGCACCTTTCAGTTCAGAAACCTGAGCTAAGTATTGGCAACTAACTTGTCAGGCTACCTTTCAGGGAAACACAATGATCAAACTAGATTATGTCTAGGTGTGGTTTTAACATCTTTCTTGCCATGGGATAATTGCAAATGTCAGTAAAGATTCTGGAGATTGTGGACAATATATTCATATACTTACGTCCAGAGTTACTGTGCATGGCTACAGAGAGGCTACTGTGCCTGACTCTTAAGCAAGGACTGAACCCTCTGTATCTGTACAGGGTTTGATTGTGGTTGCAGCATTATTAGCAGTCTTAAAAGAATGACTGCAGATTTTAATCTCATCCAAACACCTTTTCCTGGTCGTCTCAGCAAGGTGTGGTCTCTGTCATTGGACCAGTGCTGTGACACAAGAAACAGCAGATCAGAACAAACCTGAGAAAAGCTCTACATACCTGGAAGAGAAAAGCGTCTTTGAGTAGTGTGGGTTTGGAAGGGACCTTAAAGGTTCTGCACTGCTCCTGCAGCAGAGCTGGGACCTCCCATAGTTGTGTTGCCCTGTACAGAGGTGCTGGGATTTCCCAGTGATCTGATTGCCTGCTTGAGCAGTTCTGCTTGCAGTGCCCACCAATGACTGACTTTTAACACCACTTTGTTATTAGTGGTTGGGGTTCAATAAGCTTTACTAAACAAACTAATGAGGCAAAACGTGTTTTATTTCCGTATAAAATAGAAGTGTGGAAGATTTGCTGACTCGTGTTTTGTCCCACACAAGGATCACAGCCATTTTTCTTCATGATTATTTTTCAAGTGGAAAACATACTTTAGCACAACTTAATAATGTAATTAATGATATCACAGGTCTTAGTCCTCACAAACTGCATGGCCTGGAAGTATTTTCAGACTCCTGGGTCCAGGCAAACAGCCCAGCTAGGTTTCATCTGTATGCCTCTGTAAGACCTAAACCAGTATCTTCCCTTTTCCCTGCCTCTTCCCCATTTCTGAAAAGCAAAAAGAGAGCTGCAACATGATATACATAGGTGGGACAGCTCAAAAAACTGTGTGGTGTATTGGAATATGGTTCACTCTCCAGTAGCACTCGTAGGCATAGATAGGCTTGAGGTGGTTCCACCAAGGTAAGATACAAAGTTATGGAAATACAGCTGGAGGCTTACTGGATAGAAAAGGAGCATAAGACCTCAGTACTTGGCTAAAATTGCTTCCTGTATAAAATCTGGCATTGAATCCAGCACTTAGCTCCTTAATATACCTGTTTTTCAAACTGTAAATACCTTGGCCTGGGATCTAAAGCCCTGGGGAACTTGTAGGGCGAGCTTAGAGCTTTGGGCTGTTGGAATAAGAGGCAAAGATGAATCATCACCAGAAACTTTAACCCAAAATTCAGGAGCGGAGGAGAAAGAGAATTGTTTGCAGGTCCCTTTTCCAACTTGTTACCAACTCTAAGACTTGACAGAAGGGCAAGAATAGTTTTCCTCTACCTCCATTCCTTGACTGTACTCAACTATGGACCCAGAATAAGCTGCAGGACAGAAAAGACAAGGACTTGTACAGAATAATTTGAGTTCTAAGATACACCTGACCTACCCACAGCAGTGACAGCTGTTTTGGGGCCAAGTCCAAGATCCATCCCCTGACCTAAAATAAAAATTAAATATATTCAATGATGAAATTTTCAAACAACAAGTCTGAGTCTTAGCTGGAGCAACTGTTCTTAGAAAAAGACAGTTACCTCAGAGAGAAACTGAATGGTGAAAAAGAAGCCAAATTGTTCTTTTAGTTATATAAATGCAACTTCTTTTGAGGTCTAGTTGCCAATGAGGAATTTCACTAATGGAAGAGAGAGCAGAATTTCCCCTCAGCCCTAAGTAGAGCTGACCTTTGAAACAAGTGGAATTACAAATTCTTTGGCCTTGTGTCACTTGCTATTTCTCTTTAAGGATCCTGCTGCTAGGGTGAGTTGCTGCTGGATATGCTGCTGCTGCTCTTAAGGGACAAATAGCCTTTGTGACCATGGCAGACTTAGAAAGTGTGGACACCAAGATAAGAATCCACCACTTGTAGAATCTCATTATTTTGGAAGACCTGACTTACAGCTTGTGAATGGTTTAGGGTCGGCAATGTTGGGCAGGGTCTATAAGGTACAATGTCACATAAAGTCTGTAAGATGAAAAACTTCTACGTTAGCACCAAGTTACAGGGATCTGTCAGAGATCTGAGTACGTCTGCTGGCTGAAAGGGTAGTAGGAGAAGAGATTAATTCTGAGTTTACTTCCGTCCAATATACTGTAGCGTTTTTGTAAGAGGAGACCCCCGAAGAGGAGAGAGCAGCTGCCGGCAGCCCGTGAGGGACGGGCGGTGGGTACCAGCAGATGGAGCCGCAGCGCCGGGAGCCGCTCCCCCGGCAGGGACAGCCCTGCCAGCAGCTCTGCGGAGCGCCTGCCAACCCTTGTCCTGAATAAACAAAGCTCCCAGGACTGCCACTGTGACTTACGTGATTCATCTGAAAGAACCAGGCTTGCTTTTTCATCTTTTTATTATAAGGAGACAGCAGCAACTTAGCTCTGTACATGACTTTGTACTTCTGTCGTTATGGTTGTATTACAAATTTCATATTTATCAAGAACAATTCCAGGACACAAATACAATGCCAAGGCCCTTCTTGTGAAGCCTAGAAGTAGCTGGACACGGTGTCCTTCACTCTTCTTCCTGCAGGACACAATTTGCTTTATTGACTTCCATAAATTGTTTGTGGTTGAAATCCATGTAGCTCCACTAGGTTACAGAAATATAAACTAGCCTTCAAACCTTAAGGAGGTTTTGGAGGGTTTTCTTTTTCCTAGGGAGTTATAAAAGTTAAACAGGTCAACTAATATAAAATGACAACTGAACCAGCTCATACCATGGAGTCGCTGTCATTGCATAGTTTGGGGGTGATACTAAGTTCTTTAGACAGTCAAGTTCTGGGCAGGCCATGAAGACACCACCAAACTGAGTTGGCTCAAAGGTGGCAGATGAACTTTAATATAGATAAATCCAGGGCAATGCATCTAGGAAAAAGTTATCCACATTAGACCTGGAACTGAGAGTTACAACTTAGGAAAGAGACCTCTGAGCCATTAGTGAGGTTCTCTGAAATCATGAGCTCAGTATGCAATGGCAAACAAAATCTAATAAAATGTTGGAAGTTATAAGAAAGTTATTAGGAACAGGACAGAGAGTGTAATGTTGCTGCTACATAAAAAACAAGCAAACAAAACTCAAAAAAACCCTGTGGTATGTTCTTGTAAAGGGCAGCAAAAATGGTTGATGTTTTGAGGCTGCTGCCTTATGAAAACTGAAAATACTGGGACTCCACTCAGGAGTGAGGTGATGATGGTTTACCAAATGATGAACATGCTGTTCAACCAAACATGTAACTGTTATCTACAAGGACCTTGTATGGGATCTCGGGGACACTTGAGGCAACTACCAAAAGATAGGTTTAAAAGAGATAAAAGAAAGTATTTGCTGATACAGTGAGCAGTGAACTTCTGGAGCTTGCCAACACAGGAGCTTGTGGAGGCAGACAGTATTAGCATGTCCAAAAAGAGATTAGACAAATTAATGTGTCTTTATGCTAAAAGGATAAGGCAGGAGCATGCTCTTGAGTATCCCTAATCCAACAGTTATGAATGCTGCATATTAGGGGGAAAGGACTGCACATAAAAACCAGCCTCACATGGTCTTCCTAAACAGCATCTCTTGCCACCACTGGAAACAGGGCAGTGGGTGAAGCAGCTCATTATGTGACCCACAGGCTGTCTCTTACATGCAGCTAGGGACTTCATCCCCTTGGCAAGGTTCCCCTGTGGGATACAGCCTCACCTGCACACGCAGTCCTTGCTCCATCACCAAAATGCTGAGTTCATCCTCAGCCTGAGGCCTGAGACCAACTGATAATTTAAAATCAAGCCAGCTAAATTAACATTTTTAGGAAAAGGTGCAACTTGGATATCCTATCATAAATAGAGCTGCTTGATTTGCTACAAATGAGTTACAGTGTTGGCTCCTGATCCTTCACAAGGCGATGGGAGAACAAGAGGTAAAATCAGGTTATGCTCCTATACACAGTTTTGGGAGCAGTAAATAAGTGCAATACAAGATGCCCAAGTCAGCTGAGGAGGTTCTACCTTACCCTTCAATACTGCTCCTTGGACTCGCTCCAAAAACATTTTTCAGCAGTGACAAGCTGAAAGTGAATTGTCAAAACTAATTATATGTACAAAGTAAGTGAAAAAAGATTAAGGAAATTTCCATATTATCTCCTAGATACTTCCTGAGCTGTTTTTCTCCCCAGTTCATTACCTTTTCTTCTATGATTCTGCAAGGGCTGGACTGCCTTGTACACACATGCTCATGCATGCAAACACACACATGCACACACACAGACACCAACACACACTCACACTTCCTCATCCCACTTGGTTTGGCCATTCCCTCTGCTCCATCTCTTTTTTTTTTTTTTTTAAATACAGTTTCCTCTTTGTAGTGTTTTCACGCCCTGTATGCCTTGCTGGTTTTTCATCCCCACTTCTCCAAGTCCTTGTGTCATGCTTTAATCTTCCCTATTGTCAGGCCTAACTGACTCATCCCTTGTGTTAGACACAAGACAGGGATGGCATCCTCCAAGTGACTCGAGCAGGGCTGTGGGACTTCAGGTAACCAAGGAGTTACACTTGGCTGCTGGACATGCCAATAGGTCTGTGTGTTGAGTGAGGGGCCTCAGAGGTGGTCAAGTACCTGCCTTTCCCTTGTAAAACATGCAGCTGCTTGGTAATATGGATGCAGGATTATTTTTTCACTATAGGCAAAGCAGTTTTTCCCAGTTACTCTTTTTGAAAGGATTGAATTACTTTTGATGAAACCTTTCCCAGACAGTTCAGCAGAAAATAAGCAACCAGCATGGAGAATTGGTTTAAAATCTGTGAAATCATAAGCAATTGAAAAAGCCTTTCAAAGCAAAGTGTCACATTTTTTTAGTGATAGTCAATGCTTCCTGCTCTGGCCATAGCATCTTTAAAGCCTTCACCCCAACAAGTCCCATTGACACTGAAGCAACACTGCCTTTTTTTGACAAAATTCCATCTGTATGATCATGACTGGAAAATGCCTGTATTGTTATGACCAAATTTCTCAATTACAATCTAAATGCCATTTTTCTGAAGTGAATGAGACAGGTTTGCTTTTCAGACTGAAAGAAGTATTTGCCACTTTTAAAGTCCCCCTTTTCCCTGAGCCTATGCACCACTTTCCTGGAGGTCTGAAGCTGAGGACCTCTTCTACTGCTGTGGGGCTTGTCTTGGCTTGTTCAGCTGTGCCAGCTCACATCAGCTGAGCATCCAACCTGGTCTTTAATACGGTTTTTTTGAACCTTTATGCTTTGTTTCTCTTTACCTAGCAATCACCAGGATGGTGAGGGACAATTGACAATAAGACCAATGGCTCTCTGAGAGATTTGAGCATATAGGGGCAGGTGGAGGGGACAAGCTTCCAGCACTAGTGTTTCAGAGGTTCGCAATAACACACTTCCCTCGAAAAGTATTCTTTATTTGAATATGCATTAAGGGGTAGCAAATAACCACAGGATGCCATATAACTCTGGGTTATAGCTCTCAGCAAAGAGGCTGCACAGCTTCCCTGAGTGTCTTTAACAGGAGGCGAGGCAGACCTGGAAAGCTTTCCATTTTCCAGCCTGCTGGCTTTAGCAATAATGTCATGTAAGTCCAAAGGGAGACAAGTGACCTTCTAGCTCATGCTATTGTGCTGGTAACACACATAAACAAAGCCTGTAGCTAGAGGGGGAAGAATGTCACCAAAACAAGGTTTTAAGGAGAAGTCCTTTCCTTTTTTCATGTAACCCTCCTGTGATAAAAGCTCTCCTAAGTGTCTGGTGTTTTCATCCTCCATTAAGGGGTTTAAACTCACCTCTCTCACTGTCAAAAGAGATCCTTAAACACTCACTCCCATCAAGGCTGGAATAGCTCATGAACATATACATACATGCTGAATTTGTATCATAGTGAATAAAGGGATGTTGTGTTCACAAGGTGACAGCCATCAGTAAATCCAGGTGATAATAATTTTCCCATCATATCCCTGTCATCCACTACCGTGGCTATAGAATATCTCTGGCAGGCTACAGGTTAAAATTTTAATACCTGTAGAAGATGGTCAAATCCTTGGAGTATTACGTCATTACTAGTACCCATAGCCACTATCAGCCTGGATGGATTTTGCACTCTTCTAACAGCACACAGTGTGCTGACATCTGCCCCCAAATGTAGTGTCAGGTGAGCCTGCTTCCAATGGCAACTTTGGACATCCTCACCTTGGTTGCTGCTGCCAGGTTGATGCTACTGCATTTCCCATCCTGGGCTGCTAGCCCCATGGAGGGTTACTCTCCCAAAGGGAGCTGGCATGTCTCTCTCTCTCCACAGACGTGGGCAGGGTGTACTGAGCAACAAATCCAGCAGAAAGAGGAAAAAAGGATTTAAAATATTTCCTATCTTTAACATTTGAAAAATCTAGACTGTTCCAGTGCACTAGTGTGTCCCTTGTGGGTCACTCTACAGCTCAGTCCAACACTCCCCTTTGATGTTCTGCCCACAGTATAATAAGCTTCACCAAAGAATAGAAAAACAGCTCATCTCTGTGAAAGCCATAAGCAAATGAACTGGAAACGTGAACTGAAGCTGCACCGTGTTTTTTTGTAGGAGCAGATTCTTTTATATTAAGTGGCCTAAAAGGATATGGTAAAATTCAGCCAAACCAGAATGATAGTCAACATTGCTAGAATTTGCCTGGGTAGAAAATGTTGTGTTTATAGCAGTTTTGGTAAATTACTAAATTTCGGTAAGTGCAGAAAAGGAAAAAGGATTTTCTTCAGAGCTAAGTGTCTTAGTTTTTTTCTCCTCTTCAGACTTCTGGTTTCATCTTGTTCAGTATCAAAGAAAGCAAGCAAAAATATGAAAGATGTGACTTCTGGGAAATAATCAGTTGTGGGAAGAGCAGAACTCAGGTCTGAGAATTGTAACTGGAAAAGAATAATTTCTCTAAGATCAAATCTCTAGCACTCCCTAAGTTTAAAAGGGAAATATTCTGTCTAATCTATCCTGACCAGTGGGAGATTTTTCCCCCTCTCTGTATTAATTTCTGTTTGTGTCATTCCTGGAAAGGGACCTATTTTTTAGATATCTTCTAATTTTGTGGTAGGGATTGTGGATTTTGGTGATATGCCAAAGTCTAAAGACTTTCAACACTGAAAGTTTCTAAGAAAGAAATTATGTCAGATAGACTCTCTTACCTCATATGACACTTGGCCTGAGATTTGCTGCTGCTTTTTTCTAGGATGCTGGAAGAAAGCTGTGCTGCCACTTGGTGAGTACACTATAGTTCAGCTTTCAAGTAGTCCTTCACAGCTTTTATCCACAGAGAAACAGAAAACTGACAAGAAAATGTAGTGAATCAGGTATAGCAACATGCCACATGAGTTAATTTTTAAAACCATATATAGGATGTGAAAGGCTAAAAATCCCATTGTCTTTTCAAGTCATGAAAGGCCGACTCCACAGAGGCCAAAATTATGACCGCTGTTGCCATACATAAATATGGTGATCAGTGCCTAAACTGGAGTCTCTTAACTGGATTCAGAATGAGAAGACAGGTAAGGTGTCCCAGTGCATGGCCAGGAGACACTGTTGTGCCTGTAGCTAATTTTCCCTTCATTTTAAAGATACCATGTGACAAAATACACTGGTAAGTGCAAGAGTTGAGGAAGCACACATCAAATGTCTAAAAGGCAATACCTGCTATCTGTACTTCCGTTTCTATTCCTAATTTGTGCAGTCCTGTGCAGTATTTCAGTTTAAGCTCACGGGGAGTTCCCACAGCAGCAGGTGCTGCAATCACCACAGTGCTCCACCCCCATCACCCCGAGCTTGCAGGCAAGGACTGTGCATAGATTCCTCCGTCCAGGGCACTCACCCACACCCAGCAGTGATGCTGAGGTGCAGCTTAGTAGGAAATACCCTATTTTGCTCTTCCTTTTGGCATCTGGTCTAGCTTTTGAATTTCATGTGGTTTTGTGCTACACTGGAAGACCTGGAGCAGAGACCAGTGCTAAATGAGGCGAATTATTCCCTCAAGCTGCTGCAGAACTCACCGTCAGAGAATTACATCACCATGTGGGACAATCTGTGGGATGTCTCTGCAGACAGCCATTATTGGGAACAATTCTTCCAAGGCAAACAAGACTACAGCTTGGAGACTGCCTGCAGTGAGTTGTAAGACTTGCTGTGAAAAGTCCTGTACTATTAAGCAAGGTGCAAGATATTTATCCACCTTACTGCATTAGTAAAGACATACTGTTCTATACACTGAGCTCACACCTGCCTTTTGCTCTGCAGAAGGACTCTATTTGTTGTCTCACTAGGAGATGGATCATGAAATACCAAAGAACTGTCTTGGAGGAGGTCTTCATGTTCACTGACAGCTGCAGGACCTCATGGGGATGAGAAGAAGCTTTCTCCATAGAATGTTGTGCTCTACCCCCTGAAACCTCATTGCTCTTTTGCAGACCCCAGCAGCAACCCTTTTGTGATTTTTATCTGAGCAAAATTCCCATTGTACAGTCAGCCTTTAGACATTTCAGGGGAAAATTTTCATTATTAGGAACAGAAATTAGGCATGTCAGAAATCATTAATACATTCTGGCTTTTCCAAAGCATCTCCTTATCTGGCTTAATCAGAAGCCATGAGAATAAAAGAGGATTAGAAAAATATATTTCCACACAGTTTCTTAATGACTTTTCTGCTCTAAGGCAGTTACGTGCCAGTTTTGGCTGGGGTAGAGTTAATTTTCCTCACAGTGGCTGCTATGGGGCTGTGTTTTGGATTTGTGCTGAACACAGGGTTGATAATGCGGAGATGTTTTTGTTATTTCTGAGCAGGGCTTATACAAAGCCAAGGCCTCTTGTGCTCCTCAGCCCACCAGAGAGGAGGCTGGGTGTGCACAAGCACAGCTGGGAGGGCACGAAGCTGGGACAGCTGATCCCAACTGACCCAAGGGATATTCCATACTTTATGGCATTATGCTAAGCACATAAATCTGAGGGAAGAAGAAGGAAGGAGGGATATTCAGAGTGATGGCATTTGTCTTCTCAAGTGAGTGTTACTCACTTGAGCAGGGATGGAGACCTGCTTCCTTGGGGATGGCTGAACACCTGCCTGCCCATGGGAAGGGGTGAATGAATTCCTTCTTTTGCTTGGCTTGTGTGCGCAGTTTTTGCCCTCCCTATTATATTATATTTATGTCAACCCACGAGTTTTTTGGCTTTTACTCTTCCAGTGCTCCCCCAATCCTGCTGGTGGGGGAGGGAGTGAGCACCTGCCTGGGGCTTGGCTGCTGTCTGGGGTTAAACCACCATATTTCATATGATGCATACCCATGCAAAATCACATTGCTGTGGAATACCAAAAAGACATTATTCATTATGAATTTGACTCTGGGATCCTTCAAGGCACTGAGTGTCCCAGAATGAAAAGCAGAACTGGGATGCCAATGGAAAAAGCTCCAGCAGTGGCGTCTCAGGAAGGCTGCAGGCACGCCTTTGTGAGGAGTCTTCCGATGAAGTGCCAAGTACAAGTTGGCTTGGCCAGCAGGCATGAAATTTCACCACAGAAATGTATACAGGCATAAACTGCAAGCCTCTGGCAAGTAATTTTTGTACAATTTCCTTGCCAAGTGCTCATGCTGGGGCTTACACCAACAGTTCTGCACACAAGTCAGTACAAAACCAACTCCCAGTTCCAGCATTATTCCATCTCCATTTGGCTTTTGCTGAAATCACCTTGTATTTCATGGCTCCTTAGTTCAGCTGACAAGACTTAAGCCTTATAGAAACCATATGCTCACACACCAGACCAGTTTTACACAAAATGAGCCCTTTCTGCAGAGGAGCAGTGACTCTCCCAATGCATCATCACAGCACACATGGGTGTCCCCTTGCTGGCTGAGTCTGACCTGGATCTGGAACAGGGCCAGGATTTGCTCTGTGGTTAAGAGAAATATTCCAGAGGAATGGTGAGAAAGGTGCCAGATGTTATACCCGGATAGTGTGGCAGAGAAGCCACATCAAGTGCCTTCCAAGACAAGTGACAGCAGGACACAGAATCCAATAACCTCAGATGAAGTCCTTGGCATTTGCTAATGCCTTTAGAGGATACTGTGAAGAAAATAATCCAGGAAAATAGGTCCATGACAAGAGGCTATAATTTACAGTTTACTTTTCAGTAAGGTTTCATCCTCCATCCTATTAGTGTTCCCAAGCAGTTTACACTTTTTTTTTTTTAACCTGAATGCTTAGCCAGTATTTGAACTCATCAAGGGTCATTTTCCTTAGAATGGGAAATAGTCAATAAGGTTCAAATATGCACTCAGAAAAAAAAAGTTGTATTTATTTAAAATAGGGATTTTTTTAATAAAAGCTTATTTTCACTGAACTCACAACTGAAATAAAGAACAACAGCCATCTACCCCCCATCAAAATCTGCCCTTTAGCAAGCTCTGGGCTCAAAATCCTGCACCTCTTCCTCCACTTCTTCCCTTTATTTTCAGTGTCCCAGTGACTGGCTGCCCATCTCCAACATACCAGTTACATTTCTACTGCCTCGAAAATGCAACATCATCACAGTAAGTTCCTCTCTGCAGAGTCCAGGGGCTGTTGGATGCACCTTTGGTTGTAGATGGTAATGGAAATCGCCCACTGCTAAGTGTGCTTTGCTACTCGCATTAATTTCCACTTCATAATTCTCCTCTGAGTATTTTTGAAGGGGTCTTTCTCTTATTTGTTCCAAATCTATACCACTGAGGGGTTTTCCTCCCTTTTCTTTTTTTTTTTGGTCAAGTTCAGATTGTATCACTGATGATAATACTTTCTCCTGATTTTTGGTCAGACTTTTTTTCAGGTATAAGCATTTAATCTCATGCAGTAACTACAAAGCACACAGAGGCTTTGTGTTAGATGTCCAATGAAGAAGTAAAATTTACCAAAGAAAATCACTGAATGACATTTTCTGTTTTGCTGACATCCAGTGAGTTAGGACAACAGAAACATTTAATCTATTTCTTTAATCATATAGAGCCTGATCCAGTTCTCCTCATGGAGTACTATATTCTTTCCACTGACTTTCATAGGCCTGGAGCTCATACACAGTGTATGTAGTGTATCTCCACCACATCAATAACTCATGGAATGTTCTCCTAACTTTTAAAGATGATATGGTACATTTTATTTGTGTATATATATAAATATATATATACACCCACATGTATATAAAAGGAGCATGATTTTATTGCCATGGCTAGGCATAAAAGCAATCATTAGGAAGTTTTACCTTGTACCTTGTGCCTACTCTAATACTGAAGTCTACAGCAAAATCCAAATCTGGAGGAATGACAGGAAGCCATTATTAGTTTTTCTATGAAAATGGTATTTTTATTAAAAGCAGAAGGTGAGCTGAAGGCACCAACCCTCTTTAAAATAACTTGGGGTTTAGCATAAATAATGGAAATACATACAGTGGGGCTGGGATATGTCTAACACCTCTCCCATCTTTTCTGACTGTCCATAAATAAGTCGTTTAAGGCCAATGAATATAATAAAAAAATGATCTTAATATTTTGTTCTCAAATAGTTTCCATTTCACAGAAAGTTCAAATTTCCTTCAGTAAATGGTTTATACTTTTCCAAGCCCACTTGCATTCTAGTAAAATCTCTTATATATGCATTAAGGCTTAGTTTATTTATTGGGGAAAAACAGGAACACCACAGAAAAATCAAGACTATGATATTTTTAAGGCTACATTTATTTGAAATAGTTAGCAACTCCTTTCCCCTGCCATTTTGAGTGTGTGCATCACTGTTTTCAGTTTCTTGTGGAGATAATGCTAATTTCCTAAACAACAGCCTAATGCAAGTTTAGACTACCTGAAATGCAAGTGATGACATACCTTTACAACCACAGAGTTTCCTGCTGTTTTCCATGGAAGGGGCAGCAAGTCCCTGTGCAAGGATCAGAGCCTTGGACTGGAGCCTCTCACCTGCTCCAGGCAGGGGGACTTTACCAGCTGGTGTCCTGAAGAGTGGAAGTTTGGCACATTTTTCTGCCCTTTGGTAGTCAAAAATTGGAGTCTCAAAAATTGAAAAATATGGTGGGAAAAACAGGACATGTCAACTCCTTCTAATGAATCTGGTTTACTACATGTAAAGAAAAACATGTTTTTGATAAAACCACATAGTTATTTTTCTGAGAACAAATTCTCTCAAAAAATTAAACACCTCCTACTTTACAAGGAGTACAAACCTCTGTTCATTGCACATAAAGTATATTCTGCTAAAATATACTGACAAAGGTAAAACTCCAAGCATTCCTGCGGGAGTTAACTCTCAAAAATCAAAGCACTGGAATCTACCATGTTCATTTTACTGAAATTTCTCCAGTAATTATAATGAGTGCTTTATTGCTAATTTATGTCAAACACTTGCTGGCTTTGTGATACCAGCTCTAGGAAAATCTTCCACTTGCTCTTACTATTTTCTTTGCACTAATCTAGAGGAAGGTTTTGCTTTCTTGCCTACTTTTATATTCATTCTCTACATATCACAAATATTTAACACTTTATCCTGGATCCTAGTTAAGCACACAGTACACAAACTCCAAACTGTAAGCCAAGTGCTTGATGAGGCTGGAAGAGGAAATAAGTTGTGGTGGAGCCATTGCCAGCTGCCCCTGGGGTCCTGCTATAGAGTAAGGATCTGCTGAATGGCCAGAGCTGGTTAAAAGCCACTGGGAGAGACGTCTACAAAAAAAGTGCTCAAATTCAGGTATTGCACAGATTCCCTGACCATAGACTTGTGGAGGAGACAAGAAAATGGAAGTAGTTACTAGAAGGTCTTTAAAAATGCCCCAGGTGTAATACTCATTTTTTATCTATGTTTATCTATATCTATAGCTATATCTATAGCTATAGCTATATAAAACCTCGAGTCTGCAGAAGCCTAGTGCCAGCATCTTAAACAAGCTAATTTCCAGTAACAACCATCTGCTTTCACCCAGGATGTTTGGGAGAGCGGAGAGTCTATTCAGCCTTCTGCACCACCTGAAACTCTCTCACTTCTGTTCCCAAAGTGGGAGGTGATCTTACCTGCACAAAGCACATCACTTCATGTTTTGTTCCTGGAAAACAGACCACAGATATGATTTAGCAAGCCATTCTTGGCTTGCACCCCCTAAACCTGGGGAAGATGAGATTTTGGGGCTAAAGGAGGAGTATTTTGGCATCCACTTCTGTGAATTTTCTTCAAAATTCCTTCCATTTCTTGTGACCTGGTCTAGGCCAAGAATAAGAAAGAAATAAATGTGCTCCTTGGGAGCATTTCAGTAATACCTAGTGATAAGTTGTCTCTGGCAGAGACTATTTCAGCAGAATCCAGAGAAGATTTAAAATCCAAACAGACAGGAAAGCAGCCCAGCACTCCATTTGAATTGGTGGTAGAATTAAATCAAGTGACACAGCAGCACATGAGAACTCCCAACAAATATCTCTAAGATGGCATTTTAACATGGGATTATTTCGTGACTGCTCCTTTTGAGAGTCTGCAGGTCATAAAGGAGCATAAATTATACAGACACTTGCCTGTACTGTCTCCAAATTCCAGCAGTACACAATGAATGAGAGAGCAGGGGAGGTACAACCAGTCCTCTCAGCCCTCTCAGCTCCTGGTTTGATGATAAAAGATCTGTGAGAGTAGGTATGGTCTCGATCCTGTTTATGGGGTTTGGGCCATGAAGGAAGGTGAGCACAACAGCTGAATAAGCTTGCTATGTACCCATAAGAGCTTGAAGAAATGGCTCCTGTTGTGGGATCCTCAGGGAAAGTTATGGGCCATCTCATAGCCTGCCTTAAGATAGAACCTGGCTTTGCAGAGTTTTCTGTCTACATCTTTGCGGAATCTGCCTCCTGTTTTTGTGTCTGGCCTGTGAACACACCAGGTAATGTGTTTTGCAATTCCATCCCGTGTGCAGTGAAAAGCAGACGTAGGTGTGGTTGTGCATGGGGATTTCTGCAGGTACAGCTGAAGTCATGCTCTTCCCTCTGACGTGACCTCAGCACGGGCAGAACTCCTCCCAGCTGCAGCTCATCTAATTGGAGGCAGGAAACACTCAGTGTGTAATTAAGAAAGCACTGAAAGCACAGGTCTCTAGATTGGATGCTTATCAGCTATACGTCAGACTCCCTCCACCAGCAGAATCATGTTGTGAATCTATTTGTAGAACTTGATTTATGAAGATTAATAAGACAGACAAATTATGTCAACTTATGGCAAAACCCATGTATTTTTCTTTCATTTCAGATTCCAAAGTGCTATTTTCTTTCTCACAGCACTATTTTTAATGGCAGAGCCTATGTGTACCCTACCCAGACCTGTAAGGAATGCCAGGACAGCCAAAAGCACTGCAATTATGTGGCCCACCAGAAGTCAAGGAAAAAATTATGGTGCTCACTGATATTTATCAGCCATTTCTAAACCCGGGCAGAGACAGGGGATTACAATGGTTTTTCTTCTTTCTTTTTTTGGGCAGAAATCCTCGTTTTCTGTTCAACCTGTGTCTTCATATCTGATGTGATAACATAACTCAATGTTAGCGGGAAGATCCTGGTGTCAGCTGCTAGTAAACCAAATTCTGTTAACACTCTACAAATATCAGACACCATGTATCTTGTCAGTTTACATTCTCACTGTTTCTTCCACCATTTCCTTAAATATGAAGCACTTAAGGTTGTGAGTAGCCACAGACCCATTGGTTACATCTATTCTGTTGTGCAAAATAAGTCTTAAGACTAGGCTTTAGTCCAAACCCAACACCCATCCACATTAATTGCCCTCGGGAGTATTTCAGAGTTCTTGCTGAGACAATTAATTGGATTTGTCAGAGTGGGAGAGCCCCATACTCCTTGCTCTGCTTTCAGCCTTTGGTGCACTCTTCCTCTATGCATTTCCCCCTGCAGTGACACCACATGGCTGACAGCAGACAGAAATGTCACCTATGGAAGAGAAGAAGTGGGAAAAGCTTTCTTAGGAAAATTCCCTGACCCCCGGTATTAAATTATATAGATTGCTGAAGCCTCTATTCAGGTTTTCTATGTCTCATTAATCCAAACTAAATCAACAGTGTAAATAGATAAAAATGTAGATGTGTGTATCTATACATAAATATGTAAGCATTATATATACATAAATATGTAAGCATTTGTAGCTCTTGGAAGCATAGCCTTGTTTCAAGACCAGATAGCTTAGGTGTAATGTTAACACAGGCATGAGAGGAACTATTCCAGAACAACCTTCATCTGACTTTTTGGACCTAGGTAGATATTACCAGAAAAACCATTTATAACAGACATTGGGAAGGGGAGGAACTCTAAGCTCTGTAATGTCTGTTAGTTCAAAATCCCAGAACACTCTCCAAAAGTAAAGAAACAAGACTGGTGATGGCACCTGTGCATTTATTATTTTATCTGAATATGTACATTTCTTTTGCTTTGCAAAGTAGTAATTTTGCTAAATTCATTTGTTTCTGCTATCACATTCCCCTACAAAGTTACACATTACTTCTGCAAATGGGTCACTCTTGGGTTCTCCATTCTCAGAAGGAAGAAAGAGTTCTGCATTACACCAGCAACCACAAAGTAGAGCCAATGCCTGGTTGTGCTACTTGGAGAAGCTTAAAACGTAAGGACTGCAACTCTATGCCAAACACAGAATAACAAATGCCCAAGCAAGGACAAGAGCAAAGCGGGGTTTAGATAGGGCTGTGACTGACTACAAGACCCTTGGGCCTGGTTATCCACTGGCAAAATAAGGGTTCAGTAACTGAAAAACCACTGGTTTAGGAAAATTATTTAGTTACTGGTTGCACATGGCTTTTTCAGTGACAAGGCTTGAAAGCTAAGAGAGTTATGGAGAAAACGAGATGCTTTTTAAGCTATGGTCCAGTGTTTTTGTATTTTGGTAACATTTTCTTCCCAAATCTGGAATTAATTGCTACAGAAATACACGTTCCTAATGTCAGAATCTTAGAAATACTACAGTGAAATCTGCTTGCCTGGAGACTTAAAACTCTCTATTTGAAAAGCTGGACTTTACAGGTACAAAACTTGAAAATTTTGTGTGATCATATTAATCTATCATGTGTTTCGCAGTGCAAATTTGAGCATGAACCTCTCTGAAAGACTGAGTGAATTCTTGTAATATTTATCTATATTATAATAGTTTTCCACATTCCTGCTTCCCCTTCTGCCAAAAGTATTGGCTAACAAACTGTGTATACGGGAAAATACAGTAGTTAGCTATAGAACTCCAGGTTTCTAACAGTGTTGACACTTAAACTTCTCTGTATCATTCAAATTTCAATATAAGATTTATTCAAATTTCTTTCTCACTTGGATTTTTGATATCTGATTCTACTGAAGTACTTTGAAAGATACTACATTGACATTTTTGACTCATTGGCATAATAGAAGGAATAGGAATGAAAGCCTATTGTCTTGTGTAGGAAGAAGTAAAAATACTAAGGTGTTTTTTTATATATATTGCAGAAAATAGCTAGAGGGGGATAGACACAATTCATCAGCACTTGATTTAAATTGCTGTATCTTCATTTTCTATTTGAACCAGTACATGCTTATTCCTGTAGAATGCAGACTGTGTGCTTATCACCAAAAGCTTCAGAAATATGTGGGTGTAGTCAACATCTGTGATTGCTTTCCTGAATGTTCTGGGCTGTTGCAATCTTCTCATAACAGAGGCAAAGGGAAACACCTTTCAGTGTGCATATAAGGCAAGAAATGCACGTTTATAATAAATTCAATTTGTGCCTGTCTCATATTTTCCATTTTTAAAATCCTAAATAAATATTTTAATCCTACCAGGGCTTCCTTGAAGAAAGAAAGTAGATGGCTTTACCTCCACTGCACAAATGGGAAGACTGAGGCAGAAATGTAACTCATTACAAAATATATCTCTATCTGTATCACTTAATACTGAATACTCAGCAGAGTGGTCAAAATGGACCAGTATACTTCAGGAATGCCAGAATGACTCTTCACAGACATATATCTGCATTCTTCATACACAGAAAATAGAATGGCATAAAAGTACATCAGGGCTTATTACCAACATACATTCACATTTCTGAACATTAAATATATTATATGCTGCTTCTGAAGTCCATATCAACTCTGGTTTACACAGTCAGTCAGTACCCATTTCTGATTAAATCATCCTGCAGTCCATTTTTATTTATGACTTGACATAGTCTTTGCTCCATTTGTGAGCTACCTGTAGATCACTATTTCAGCCAGTTTGGCCTAGATGATACATTTTTCACCAAAGAACAAAGCCTTAGAACAAGACTATGCCCGGTCCTGAGCTACTCCTTATATTTCACTTTTTAGAAAATTATTGACATTGATACAGAGGCAAGGGGTGGATTATTTTTCCCTCTATTACCCTGTACAATACTGCTCAATATTATTTGAGATGTGGACTTCTAAGAAACAAGGAGTTAGCTGTGTAGGAGAGGTGAGCCTCATCTGCCCCTTCTCTGTGTGCCCAGGCTTTTCTGTGGTTTGTGCATCTGTGGCTGGTACCTCTGGCCAGGGCACCACTCTGAACTGGGTATGCTGAATAATTTATGGGTTGGGAGAGTGCTGCCTGTTCCAGTTGCTGTACAGCTAATTTCGAACAGAAGACATGCACAGATGCTCAGCTACCAGCAGTACAGTTCTTTTAAGTACAGGGAAGGATTTTTGAACTCATAAATTCATAAAGGCCACAAGGGAGGGTTACAGTCTCTGTCTAACCCAGTGTCCTGTACAGTACAAGTGAAGTTAATCCTTTTTCCCCACTATCTTCATTTGGCCAAGATCCCCCATGCCCAGAGGACTCCACAAACATCTAACAGTGAGAGGTGTCCCTGGGCCTCCATGAGTCTTTCTGCTCCACTCAGGAATGAGCTAGAGCTGGGATTTTGCTTGGGTCTTAGGGAAAACCGGAGATAATGCCCCTGCAGTCCCTGTAGCCTGAGTCTGTCCTCAGCCAAATTCAGGAAACCACACAGGTTACACACCCATGAACCACACATAGCTAAAATGCTGCTGGCTGGCAACCCCTGGCTAGCACTGGCTTTGAAAGAGGTGAGGTCTAGCCTCAAATTCTCATCACCTCTCTCATTGTCTCCTGGCCTCCTTCACCTTCCTTTAACTCTCGTCCATTCCCCTCCTGGTCTCACTGTAGAGGCAGAAACTGGACTGTAACAAACAATGAATTGATCATTTACTTCTTGCCACACAAGTATTTTTCCTTAGAAATTGAACTAATATACAGTGTGGGAAGAGAGATTCATGTCCTACTAAAATTCCTGGGTGAAGTTTGATAAGAGTCAAAAATACTGAGACACACCACATTTCCCCCTGAAAAGAGGAAAAAAAACCCTAAGATTTTGAAGTCTGGTGCTACAAAGCGGGATTTTGAAATTCTGTCACCTTCATCACAAGCAGTTAGATCTACTGTGATTGCAATTTGAAGGTAAACTTCATGGTGAACATCCTTAAATTAAATTGGATATCAGTTTAAACATACGGTTACACACACCTATTTTTAAGGACAAGGATATTGATCTTGGCAAGGCAATAAATTCCAGTAATATCACTCTGCAGAATACAGCCAAGACAATTCAAACATGATTATTTTTTGTCTTCACAACATTTTGCCAAAACTACGATATCGTTGGACAAATAATTCAGATTTATATTCAACAAGAGTAGTAAAAAGATTTTATAGAGGACACAGCCAGAGTGACAATTTCCTATAAATCACAATGATTTTTACCATCACAAGATCCCACAGCTCAACTTCAAATACAACTGTGCTGTAAACTGCATGGATGAAGCTGCATTCCTTCTGAATGAGAACCATGTTTCCCATTCTCAGTGAGTGACTCCACATTTCTATCAGTGTCTAGCAGATAGTAACAATATCCAAACAAAAGCAAATTTTAGAGCTGGTAGAGCAGTGATGAGAAAACATGTTCAAAATGGTGTCACTCTATTGCATATCATTCTTCTAAAATTAAAAAAAAAAGGAGATAAGCAAGGGGCATACCAGACAGTAAGTACGTTTTTTCTGTCATGTTTCTGTTTGTTCTCTTCTGGGATAAAATTTCCTGCTGATAGAATATGGAAGAATATAACTAGAACCAGAGCAGTATTTAACCACTGACCTGGAACATTGTACTCCTGATCTTTTATATAATCCTTAGGGCACTTAATCAGGTAAAGGGAATTGGGAAATAGCTATATTCACTTCTTAACCTAACAAAGGAGAATCAGTCAAGGACTGTTGATATTAAAATAACACTAACCTCTTATATACTGTTAAGCATGTATTCCCCAAGGAAGGCTGACATTTCTGTTCCACAGTTCTTTCATTTTCTCACTTGAGAACCACACTCACCAAAGCATGGAGCGGGGTCAAGGGTGCAGTGTTCTGATCCGACTCTGAATTAGATTTAGGCAAAGGTCCATCTCCTAGGCTCAGGATATGATCTTACTGTTCCAATGCCTCACTGAGCTGAGATGAACATGCAGCCAAAACAGAACCTGAAAATTATTTTATTGCAGACTATCACATACCCTTTCTTTCCTAATTATAGACATCACCTCAGCTCACATGGCAAGGGTTCCTGCTCTTAGATTATATCTTTCTCAGGACTTCAACTCACTTGTGAGGCCTTATGTTCAACCTGGCCATGACTCTGTTCTGTGCCAGGATGAGGCCTGGGTATGGATGTCCTTATGTCTACCTCACTTCTGGGATGTGAAACCGAAGTGCCCACACTCCCCCCCTCCACACCAGGAGTCCAGGGCCACACAAAGGGCAGACTCATTCCAGAGCTGCAGGCAAACACAGTTTTGTCACTTATCTCCCCCTCTTCTTTCCTTCAAGCTCTGGGGACAGCTGGGTTCATGGATCATTTGCTAAGTGGTATGGTCAATAAAAATGTGAATATAAAAGACACAAGTATAAGAAAGCACAGAATAAACATATTTTCTAGAGAGAATACAAAAGCCACTTACATGGTTGGCAGTGCGTGGATCATTGTTATTCATAATTCAAATCCAGGGGATGGCAGTCCTGAATCTCCTCTTTGCAGCACACTCTTCATCCCAGCCTCTCTCCAGTGCAGTGGTAGATAAAAAAGGGGATTGTGTGGGAGTGCAAGCTCAGGATCCTCTGTAAACCTCTGTGTGAATGGAAGAAAGTTCAGATTTAAATCTCTAGTCATAGACAATTTTGGGGTGGGGAGGAAATGCACTTATACCAATATACTTACAAAAATATATCAGCTGTAAACTGCTGGCATATGCAGAAAATTGTTCTTCCACAGGTCTTTAAAAGAAAGAGCCACTTTCCTTTCTCATGCCACAATTATCATCACTAAATATAAGCAAGAATAAAAGGCTTTTTATGATTTGCACCTCAGTATGAAATAATATTCCCTTTTCTCTTTTAAAAGAATTTATTTTCCACTTCTATGGCTATAAATGCATCCAAATCAGGAAAATCTTGCAGGTTAAGCTACTCTTGTGAGGGCTGATAAAAGAAACCTCTTTACTATAGAGCTAGGGACAGTGGGCTTGCAGCATGGCCACACAAAAAAAATGCAGCTACCTCAGTCAGCTGTGGGGTGTGCACCAAGCTTTCCATGCAGCCCTGGTACTTCTGATGTGCTTCGAAAAAGTAGCAAGTTACAAATTATTCATGATGGTGGCCATAGAGCAGTGTGAAAAGGTTCAGGGTCAGCTTGCCAAAGAGAGGCCACCTCTCACCCTTCAGAGCAGCACCACACTGTTCTCTGTCAGCTTTCCTCCCTTGTGGCTATTTGGGAAATATCAGTAAAAAATAATGGTCCTCTAAAGCTTAAAAAGGCAGCAATGAAATCAGTGGACTAGATTGTATTGCCTTTACCTCCACCTACCAAAGACAACCTTTCCTGAGGGTCTTTGTGATCCAGAGGGCCAAATTAGGATGGCTTGAGATGGCCTGGAGGAGTCAGAGCCTTGTAGTGTACCCAGCCCCTTCCCCCACAGGCAAAATTTTGGGTTCCCTCAAGTCCCATTGATTTCAGAGATTTCCTTGGCTCCCTTTCCTACAATGCTCATCACAAGCTTCTTGCCCTTCCCTGATGAGAGGTTGGGATGTTGAAGGTGCACATCCTCCTTTCCCATGAGCTGTGGAATGCCAGTCAGGCAGCGTGCACCCAGCCACTTCAGCAGGTCAGGGTGAGGTTTGGTCTGTGCAGCTACAGAACCTCAGCATGCTCTTCATTGCACAGAGCAGCCAATGCAATTAGCAGCTTTACACTTGTTTTGGGGATTTTTTCTGACTGAAACACCAAGAAGTAAAGAATATGCTCTGAAGCAAGCACATTTTGGAGGCACTAGTGAAAAGAAGTGAAAAAACTTGGATTGCTCTTATGTTGAAACTGTCACGATAGTGTTACTTCTACTGTTTTTTTTTCTTAACATCCTCGAGTAGTTCTGATTAAATAAATCTTGCTCAAATTAATTTTCTTTCCTTCTACCCTTCACCACCTATAAAGTTAGCAAAAGTCAAGTCAGAATTAGGATACTGAACAGTGAGTTCTGGCAGCAGGATAAATGTCTTTTTAGCCCTCAGATCATCTGGAAGCAAAGCAATGTTGTTTGGCCATTGCTGTATTTGCCATTCTCAAGGTTAGTTGATGCAGAGCAAGACTTATTTGGATCAGCAAACAGAGGTGTGGGTTAAAGGAAGGCAAAATGAAAATGCACATTTGCAGTACCACTGGTAGACAGCAATCTGAACTGATTTTATCAAACAAGTCCAAGGGGTGGGAAACTGTAAGTCTAAGAACTAGAAAAGAAACATCAGTATGGGAATAAAAAGAATTCATTAGACCAAGAATCAAGACCTGTGGTATTCCATCTGGGACCTGATTTGCCTTATGAAAGTTTCAGATTGTTCCCTCATGAGCTGATTTTCTACAGTGGGAAAGATGGAGACAGAAATAATTTTATGAGCTTGAGATGTATTGTATATTTTGGCACCCTCAACACAAGAGATTGGCACACTGGAATGGGTGCAGAAGAGACACTGAGATGGTAAATGCAGGAGCAAGTCCTTGCAGAGGGGCTGAGGGAGCTGGGCTGGTTGAGTCTGGAGAAGGGAAGGCTTTGCGGGGAGATAACAGCAGCCCCTGGCCAGTGCCCATGAGGAGGCTGTCAAGGACATGGAGGCTGTCAAGGCTCTTCACTGCTGTGCCTGGTGGGTTGATGAGAGACTCTGGGCATAAGCTGAGGGAGGAGAGGTTCAGACCTCTGGAAGTTTTCCCCTGAGGGCAGTCAGGCACTGGAGCAGATGACCCAGAGGCTCTGTGACTCCATCCTGGGGTCGGGGGAGTCAGCTCCAACTGGGCTTGCTCTAAGCCCTCAGCAATCTGGTCTGACCCTCCTGCTTTGAGCAGGAGGTTGGCACTGAGACATCCCAAATTCCCTTCCAACATGAATTTTCCTCTGATCCAATGATTTATTATATTTTTCCCAAACTGTACATATAAGAAAGCAGATAATAGTTTTGCCTAATCTTTTTAAACTCTATTTCATCTACTGTGTCCAGCAAATTCCTTCCTCTGACTGCTGAAATTTGCTGATAAGCGTGTCACTTATTATGGTGATTTTTATGATTTGGCACCACTTTCACAAAAAACATTCAGAAGTCATTTTATATCAAAGCAGGCAATCATACACAGTAATTTCAAATGGAAACCACAGGTCATGGTGAACTGGACAATTCTCTGATTTTTGTGAATGAGAAATGAAGATTTAAATAGTCACCACCAAGAATTTAGTCTCCACATTCAATTAATCAGCACTTCTGTTTTTCTTTTCTGTTTTATTGAGTATAGCTTACTTGTCTGTCTCAAAGAGTCTAACTTTTTACAGACTAGTAGACAATTTACAACTAGAAATACGGGCAAGCACACTGATGCCAAGAAATGCTCCCAAAGTATTAAGCTGTTTTGAACAATATTTCAATACAATTGAAGCTGCTGTTTTCATGTCCCTGAAACAGCAAAACCAGAAATATTTGGAAGCTGTTTTGACATTCTTGAACATACTATGAAGCAACAATAAAAGAGGTTGTCATAGCTGCCGTGTCATAACGGAATGAATTTGTCTCTCTTCAAACTGGTAGTGGCATTTTGCTAGTCAGAACACCAAGAAAAAATGTTAAAATCAGAGCCAGGGGAAAAAAAAAGGGTTCAGAAAACAGTATAAATCACTATTGTTTTCTATTCTTTCAAGACTTACTCCTTTTATCTTTTAATCTTCTAATCCTTCTTTGAAATAAAAAGCAGGGATGTCAAGTCTAAACCAACCAAGATTAGTCACATAGACAAAAGAAAATATCTTTAGTTATTATTTCTGTCTTGTACAGCTTTTCAAGAGAAAGTTGGTAAAGCAAAGTTTGGATTCAGTACTCTGCATCCTGTGCATTACCTGCTGCTGTTTCCAGGCCCCACCAGAAAGCACCTCACATGCACTGGCCTTAATTGCATGTACCTTGTGTCCCACTCTCTTTACAGATTAACCATATCCAGATATTAAGTACTCAGAACTAAAATATAAACATATCACAGGGAGTGAATTTGATTAAATTATTGATGTAATGTTGCTTAGTACAGGGTTTTTCATTAGAATTGGCTAAAAATGGTAAATTGTAATAAATAAAAAGCTAATCCCAAGAATAAGATTATGTCTTATATTTAGTAGTGATATGGAAGCAGCTACAAATATGTATCCTTAGCATTTTTGATTACACATCTACAACACTAAGATGCTTATTTCACTGCCATGATTTCTTTGTCATTGTTCTATAACCAAAGTGGAATGAAACACTTTTGCAGAAGTTACTGGAGGCAGCACTTTTCCAGAAACAGGTTTTTCAGGAAAGCAACATCTGCTACTCATAATATTCATGCACACCTATAAGTACAGCTGTTACTAGAGGTGTCTGACAGACAGGACAGAAATGCGTACATTATCTGTTGGTTATATCACAAGACAGGTTTTAATATATTATATATAAAACAAGGGAGAAAATTCTATCTTAGAGATCAAGTTGAGATATTAGGCTTTTCAAGTTCTTAGTAATGTATAATACACAATCTATGCACTCTCATGAGTTGTACAAACACAGACAAAATTGTCCCTGTCCTGATCACTCCTGCTTGTGGATGGATCATAGGAAGCAGTGAGCAGAAACATCCTTTAAATTCAATTATCTTATCGATGTGATGAAAATTCTCATAAATATGCGTTCAAATGGTCATTGGCTCTGTCATCTATCACAACACAGAGTACAGACAAGCCTAGCATGAAATTCTTCAAAAGAATTTGGGTTTTGATCTTTGCTTTCATCCAACACTGAGTAAGATCTACAGCATTTACAGCATTGAGAAGGAAGTTATTCAACAAATAGTACTTTGGCCAAAACTGGGGAGAGAAGCAGAGACTGCAAAAGTTGAGAGCACTGATCTGAGCCCTGAGGGAGAGGCAATCATAGTGCAGGTGTGACAGCTGGAGGCTTAGTACTTGGAGATAGTGTCACGTCCTCTTGAGAAAAATCAGCAAGTACAATTATTTAATAATTTCATGTTATGTTCCCAAGTATTTCTGCCATAGAGCGTATTTGTGGACAAGTATCAATTGCTTACACCTCAGTCCCAAGAAAAAAAAATATCTCTCAGCTTCTTTTCTTTTCTTGGAGTCTGCACTGTTACATCACTGCAGTGATGTTACAGATCCCCTCGACATTAACCTTTGGGCATTAAAAGTGTTAGAAAAGTATGCAACAACCTAATATTTATCCTCATTTGGTTTCCCTGTATTTCTCCACTTTGCTTTCTGTTGTATTTCTGCACCTAACCTGCCACAACTGCTAAAGAATTTATTGCAGAGAATTTCTTTCTATGGTTACAACTTAAAAAATATGATCAAACTAAGGCAGTGTCTGTCTGGGCACAAGAATGAAAAGGCTGAGGAGACAAATACCTATTATGACTTGTTCCTAAACACCACCACTGACTGCAATTTCACAGTTTACTCAGGCAATCTGCCCAAATACTTCACAATCATTCCTGTTAAAAAGTTTATATCAATGCTAAGCCAGAACCTTTCATGCTGATTTAGGCTGATCATTTCTTGCTCTATTCACTTACAGATTGTACCTTACACTTTGGAACTAACTCTTACATACTTGGAAGACTGTTAACCTCCATGCTCAGCCTTGTCTGTCTCCAGTTAACAAATTCCAGATACCAATACGTCTTTCTTTGTAGCCCTCTGATAAATCCTTGCTCCTGCAAACTTCCTCCAGTTACCTATACATTGCTTCCAAGGCAGAGCCCAACATCAGACACTGTCTGCCCCACATGTACAGAGTACCTGGATTATTGTGTCTTGGAGGCCACACTCTTATTTGTACATCTCAGCTGAGGTTTGCCTTCTCCCAACATTGTGACACCTTCAGGTCATGTTCATTTTGAATCTCTGTTCTTTTTTTTTTTTCCCTTAAGATCAGCCACATATCCAGCTGTTCCCATCCTAATTAGTGGTTCGTGGTGCTAATCTGCACTGTTCCCAGCGAATTTTAAACAATCATTTGGATGATTTCTCCAGTCTTTCACAATTTCTTTGAATCTTTACCTGAAGCCTTTTCTTCCTGAAGTCTCTTCCAGCTGCTTATCTGTGGTAAGCTTAATACTACAGTTCTCTGCTTCATCACTGTAATTTATTCCAGTATTGAAGATTTCACTTGACATATTGATACCATCTCTTTGGCTTCTGACTCTGTCCTATATGTGGGCATAACAGTTTCAGGAAGATTACATCTTCCCAGCTTGCTTGTCATTAATACAATTCAAATTGTCTCAGAGTTAACCTGTGTTATCTTTCGCTTCACTCATCTAGAATGACTTTTATCATTGCACAAGGAAATTTTATGAGCTTGATATGAACCTTCCTTGAAAAAACATATTGCTCATACTCATGTTATCTTCCAAATGCCTACAGATGGTTTTTTTAATTATCTATTTGTTCTAGAACACTTTACCTTAACAAAATTTCCCAGCTCTTTGCTTTCCAAGGTAAGTGCTGTATTTGCTGTTTTCATACACTCAGTATTAAACTTGATCTCCACAAATACTCGAAGTTACTTAATATTTTCTGAGCTTTCTTCAGCAAGTTCTTTAGACACCTAGGACGACTTTTGTCAAGTTCACATGATTTAAAACATTCAGCTCACCTCAGGGTTCTCCTATTTGTTTTACCTTTGTTTTAGGTAAACAAAAAACAAAAAGCCTTTGTTTAGGTAGGCCTTACCCAGTATTGGATTAGTTACTGATTAGTTACTTTTAAATTATTATGGATGCAGAAAACACTTGTGTCTTCTGGGTAACATCTTTTGCTGGCTCTCCTACCCGAGGAACAGCCATTCCCAAGGAAATGACATTGTACTCCCTGTTAATGAGTTAATGAAAACATTAATAACAAATATTAAATAAAAATAAAACATTAACAATATTAACTTAGAAGAAATAGAATATCAGCTAGTTACTCTGCTGTCCTTAGCCACGTGCTAGTGCTATTGATTGCAATTAATTTATAGCCAACCCAATTTCTATCTGATTTCCTATGTACTTCCTTTTAGAGTTAAAAAGAAGCTCTGCTCTGCCAGTGCAGAGCTAAACATATGACCAGAATTCCTTTAAACTTCTTATCCTTTCACCATTCTTGGACAGGTTATGCTTGTTCCTTTAGAGTATTTTCTTTCAAGACCTCCTTTATGTCCTTAAGTCCCTTTACCTTGGATTATATATGAAATCTTACCGACAAATCCTGAGTTTATTGATTCCTGCTCTCAGGATGCCTCTCCTTTTCCTAAGCACACAGAAGTCACCAGCTCCTTGCTATTCTTGTTACCTTTCTCCTTCACATTCATAACCAGCTCCTCCCCTTTGGATTAGAATCAAAACCAGAACAGTATCTCCTATTTTATTTATTTATTTAAGTATTTAAGCAAATACTTTAATCCCTTCTGTCATGAAAACCTATTTTTTTAAACAGTTTTTAACTCTGGGTATAAGATTAAAGTTCCTTTTAACTCTTTTCTGTAGGACTGTTAGGGGGAATATCTAGTCTAGTTATCTATACACTCCACATTACATATTAAAATGTCAGACCTTTGTTGTGGTCCTATTTTACAGATTTCCATAAAAATTGTATCATCTAGTTCTTCAGGCATGAGAAAGAGTTTTATTTCAGCAGTGTTTGACTTTCAGAGGCCTTTTAAATATTTTGGCAATTGGAGGCATCATTACAGATTGGAAGTCTGTTGAAGATACCTTAGAGACTTTTGGCTTTACTTCGCATTCTTACAGAAAGAAATCATCCAGAAGGGAAAAAAAGGAAAAGAAAAAAGGAACTTTACTGTCCTGCTGAGAGTCCACCTATTTTTCCCTTGATCAGGCCTCCTATTGGAAAAGCATTGCAATGGATACCTGGACTCCAATGTTATTGCAAGGAGAAAATGGATTTTGACATTTCTTGTCAAAGTCTTGCTTTTTTTTTTCTTTTGCCACCTTCCGATAACATCACAATAGAAGGATCTCTTGCTCAGAACAGTTGGACACCCAAAGGTCTGTGAGGGGCTCTCATTTAATTGAGCTCATACTGCTAGGGAAAACATGGAACTGGTGCTAGGTTAACATGGAAGCCCCAGAAGACAGAAATGTAGAAAGATCCAGAGTTCAAATCCTTGAATCTCCAGAGCTACCTTGGAGAGGTCTGTGCAGCCCTGTAAACTATGGTGTGACACACCTCTGTACCACAATCTTCCCCACAGGCAAAAGAGTAACTCCTTGATTTCTTAACTGAAGTTACTGAATAGCTTCTCTCTAAACCACAAGCAACCATTTTCTTCACGTTCTGCTTAATTTGGTATTTCATATTACCCTGGAACATCTGCCAGCATTACCCCTCACTCCCTTCCCCTCACTGATACCAGACACCTTTCAAAGGCCACCAGCTTGGACTAAGTATTGTATAATGACTAATCTGAAAAGAAATAGGGAGCAGCAAATTTCCAGTTTCCTGCACCATGCTATGGGACTGTCCTCAGGAGGAGTAATATTGCCCACAAGTTTAATACCTTTTTATCTGTAAGATCTTAATTGCTTTATTTTTGTGAGCATCATCATTAGCATGAGAATTGTAGGATATTGGGATGCCAAGTTTTTAAGTGATTTACTTATAAAGCAGTTTGGGAAAGTCAGGATTTTCCCCTTGGTCTAATAGTTGTGCTTTATACATGTGCCTCCTACCTGCTATTATTTAATACCCTAGAGAACATGCCTGCCCCACATCTGCTGATTTTGATGGAATTTTTCTCTATTAACATCATTGGGTATTGGAGTGGGTGTAGACATAGGACTGCTATGAAGCAGAAAGACCAGAAAGTTAAAGAATTTGGGAATGCATTATCTTCAATGAAATATTAAATGGCTGAAATGTCAGTAAAGAAGGAAAGAAGAAAAAGAAACGAAAACATGAAGACATGTCCTGAAGTTAATAAAATAATTACAAAATTACTGAATTCTGAGAAGTAAAAAACTAATTAAAAGATTTCTATTTCTAATTACTTTATATTAGGTAATTAAGAAATATGGCTACAGACTATGAACTATACTCTCCATGGTTGCTTAAGAGGAGAGGCTGACTTTCCCCATTTGAGTAGATGAACTGGGCTTGCCATCTGTCAGGTAAGAACAAGCATCAAAGTTCAATCCAGTCATTATTTATAGATGTTTTGGGATATTTTTGTTTAAATTCTATGACCTTCCTTCAGAAAATGGATTGAGTTTTGCAAAATATGTTGATCTCTATTTTGCTGACTTTTATATGGAAAACCCAGACAGCTGCATCCTGATATTTGGCATCTCCATCTCTTTCCCTCATCGACACTTCAGTGGTTTGGCTCACACCAAAGCACGTCAGCTAAGGATATGCTCGATGGAGCCTGGAGCTGGAGTTAGTTTTCATCCTGACTCTAGGAAAGGATTTCCCAAGTGCACCCTCAAGTAAAACAACTGATGAACTAGGTTAATTCCCCTCACTGCCCTTCTTTTTGTCCTCCCTTATTTTTAACTTGCTTTACTTTCCTCCTTTGCCTTCCCCTAGGCTCAAGTATTTCATTCGTTTCCAAAAAGGCTTTTCTCTATCTTGAGGGCAGAGATCTCCTTGTTAATGGGGGTGACCAAGATGTTAAGCTCCACAGGTCAGGGATATTTCTAGATGCCTTGGCTGACGCACTCACACTGAAAATGGGAATGGGACCAGAAGTGACTTCATTGGGAGAAGCATTAAATCCTGGGGACAGCTATAGAGGATTTCCATATCTAAAATTTTCCAGTGACTTTGAAACTTACAATGAGGTTTGGATAACCAAAACATTCACAGTAAGATATAATAATACTTTATCCATTTCCCCCTTCCCCCCCACCAAATTACTTGAGAAGTACTCTGAGAAAAAAGTCAACTTGGGTAAAGTTAAAATCTGAAAAGGAGAAAGAACAAAATAGGTTGTGAAAAATTTTGGTTGAGAACATTGCAACCTGAGCATCTTAAAAGTACTGGTTTTTAAAGCAGACTATTCTGGGTTTTGGAAATCATATGGGAAAAAAAGTAGAAATTAATATTATTAAAAATATATTTTCCCCAATCACTGTGTGTTACTGAAACAATGTCAATCATGGTTATTTATATTTTTGCTATTGGAACTGTTAAAAACTAGCAGCTGTTATAAAATGGGATACTTTAAAGCTAATTCAATTTTAAATCATAGAATAATACCGTAGAATCATGGAATGGTTTGGGTTGGAAGGGACCTCAAAGATCTTCTATTTCCAACCCCACTACAACAGCTTCATCAAGGTCATGCTACTTGAAATGCAGGTTCTTTAATTTCACAGAAAGATTTTCTCTTGCACAAAATCAAGCATCGGCATTTTAAAAAGCTACCAAATATTCAAGCCATCACATACTTTGTGTGAGAAAAAAGCATATTTTTGCTTGGAGAAAAAAAAACCACAATGGTTTTGGGCTCTACTCAATGCAGAACCAGAACTGAGCTGAGAATAGAACCAAGACAATGATCATATAACTGCATAACATTATAATAAAAAAAATCCTTCAATAAAAGAATATTTATGGGAAATATTTTTTCTTGTTCCTGGGATTACTAGGCAACCGAGCAGCCAGGGCACTATCCTCTCTGGGGCAATGAAAATGTTCAGGTGGATCTTGGTTTGGACCACTGTGTATGTTTAAACAAAGCCACACAACACTGGTGTCTTAACCCATTCTTCTAGATTTTGGGAGATGCAGACAGGTTACCAATGTTTCTAAAACCTAGCCCACATTTACCACTCCGGGCCTCATCTTTCATCATATTATAACAAAGACAAGCAAAATAACACATGTTTCTTTTATCTGACATTTAAAAACAAAAAAATGATCTAAAGTACAACAGATATGAGTACACTTTGAAGCAGAATTGTGACACCTATCTCAATGTAGGGAGAGCTTCTATTCAATAAATGAAATGAACTTTACATACAAACCTTATATTACATTGAGTGTATGTATTAAGACTAGAAATGTATATTCTCCAGTGTCTGTATATTCTCTTTGTCTGTAAGTGCAAATTTGTCTTGTTCTAGTGATAAAACATGGTGTGTTTACTAAACAAAAGACATCTTTCCAGTATAGTGAAGTGTTGAAATCTAGACAGGTATTTCAGGCTTTGCCTACACTGCTTTCTCCCCTGTCTCTCTTGTCTCCTCTAATTGTTTCTCTGACGTATTCAAAGGTTCTTTTCTAGGTACTACAGACCCAGATGAACCAAGAAGGGCAAAATGTGACAGTAAGGAAAATCTCCCCAAGTTGATCAAGAGGTATTATAGGAGATTAACACTCCTGCTAGTGGGTTGCTCAGTTAAGCTGTGGACCTTCTAAGCCTTGTGAACCTTTTCAATTAATCACCCTGACCACAGTACAGAAACATCTGGATGAAAGGGCACTGAGCTTACTCACAATGAAAATGCACACTTGAACACTCACATACCTTCTTAACCTCGCTAGGAAGCTGTTTTTCACTCCTTCTGCAAGACAGACCTTTATTGATTGATGATATGTTTCTCCATTCATATTTAACATGTTCATAATTTTTTTTAATGCCTCATTTCAAAAGATTTTAATGAAAAGAGTATGCAGAGAACCCATGAGATGAGCTTCTCCACCTTCCTTAATTATCAGTCAGAATTTTCACTGCTGCTCAGCCTGTGTACTTAGCTCTGTCAGCTGCTTCCCACTCCTTTGATCCCTGTTCTGCCACTGCTGGCCACGACACCATTTATTGTAATGCTGTGATATCATTACTTGTTCCATGGATGATGAACTAGGGATCTGTCTATTTCATAAAATAAGGTATTTCCTTGTTATTATTATCAACTAAAACAGACCACCAAACATCACCAAAGCTTAGTTTTCATTACATCTGCTAATCATACATAAAAAAAATAATGTGTATATTTTTCTCTCAAGCATTAAGAGCATAAAAATGACTACACATTTTCCTTAAAAATTGCTGCTCTATTAAGACTTTTTACAAGTTATCTGTTTAATTGCCAATAGAATCCTTATTTACTAAAGACGATATTTTAGTTGTTTTTTCTTGTTGATTTTTGAATGTAAAATTTACGTAATCTAGGCTAATAATTTTTAAACTACCTAGAACCTTTTCTCTTCTTTACTGGAAGAGTGCTATCTCTGCAGTAAATGTTTTAGAGTTTAGTTGACCATTTTTGACCAATTTTGACATTTTAAGAAAAAGAATTGTCTTCAAATGCTACCAGTTTATTCTGTTCATAAGAAATGTTTTAAAGGTTTAATTAGATTTTGCATTTAAAACTGTCACTCTTACATGTATATTAAATATCCTGAATTCTGCTAACAGGAGATGTAATTAAATTGCTCAAATGAAAACATTTTAATTCATAAAAACTAAATCAGAGTAGAAAAGCAGGAAAACATATTGTGTAGGGAAGAGGGCCTATTTTGTCAAAATGATGAAAAGAGAATAGATCATCAACTCAAGAAAGAATTCACATTTGTTTAAAAGAAGGTGATATTGCTGAGACAATGTTTGGATGAACAGTATTTGGATGGTGAACTAAACACATTTTTTAATCTTATGCTGCAGAACCCAGAGTAATGAACAGAAGAGTTTAAGAATGCCTTGCCAAAAGTGTTTAGCATGATAAACTTCTGGTTTCATCTTCCACTAATATAATGAAATAAGCTTCTTAATTTTTTTTTTAGTCAAAACTCTCAGGATCAGGGATTGTGTCTTTTTCAGTATCTGTATTGTGGCTACCACATAGTATTCTAGGAATCTACAATATTATCTATTACAAAAAATACAATACAGTTAATAATTATAATATATACCATATCACTGAATTACTTCTGTCAAGGACCAGGGTTTAAAATAGGCTTTATTGAACTTATTAAGTGTAGGAGAGAAAATATGGGAACAGGACGAGGGCAAGAGACCTCTGAAGTCTAAGGCAGCTCTTGAAGTATGCAGTTTATTTGCATAGGTCGTGGGTACAAGAGCTTTGCTTCAGCTACCAGTCACAGATTGAAGCATGACCCAGAGAGGGCTAAAATCCAGTTACAAGACATTATATCCTTTCCTATACTGAAAATGGTAATTTTACAGCATCCAACCAGTAAAAGACACAAATCTTATTGAATTTACATACAGCCTATCAAAACAACTACATTTCCATACTGTGTTACATTTCAACTTCTAAAAGCTACTTTCTGAACTCTTTTTGTCTTCCCTGCCAAACTGGCAGAGTCTTGAACCTTTGAGTCTTCTGCTTGCAGAAGCATTTCCTTATCTGCTAAGGACATTGTTCAATCAACAGGATTCTCCTTCAGCTGGCTAGTCCATTGTTTTTTGGTTGTACAGTAACTAATGGCTCGGCATCCTACATCTCAAAGCTAGCTTTCATTTCTACTTCACTTACAGGTTTCATATTTTCAGAATCTTTTGCCAAGCAATCATCTTTATAAGGTTTCCCTGTTTCATCTTCCCCAACAATTAAGATCCCTGCATTATCCTCCAGTTTTAACATTGCTGTTTTTGAAGATACAGTTAGAATTCCATAGCAACTGATTTAAAAGTTGCATTATTAAGATGGTACATGTCTCTTTTTCTGCTTGTATTTCTCTAGCTTTTCCTTTTTTCTGGCTTGTTCCTGACCTCTTTCATTTCTTTTTCCAGTTTATAAATTTTTCCTCTCTTCTTGGCAAGAGGAACAAATTTGTGGCCTGGAGACTTTAAAACATACTCCTGTAGCCATGGATTTCACATACCTAGCCTGCTGTCTGCACCACATTTCAACAGAAAAACTACACTGAAGGAAATATTTCTGGAAATTTTTATGAACTAAAAGAACTTTACAGCCACTTCTAATTACCTGGCACTGGTACTGAAGGATGAATGGGTGTCAGCAGGCAGGACACACCAACAAGCCCTTGCCAGCCCTGTTAACACCTGTATGAGCCACTGCAGAGATTCGAGAGCAGAACAATCAGACAAAAAGAAACAGATCAAAGCACAGCTCTGCTTTGCTTTACTATCCTCCCTTTTTATTTTTTTTAAGACTGTCAAACAGAGGGAAAGTCAGCCTGAAAGAAAGTACTTTCCCTTTCATTACACAAACAAGTGAATGGCCATTTGTTGACCAGATGTTTCAGCCTTTCTCACCAGACAGAGCTTCCCTTAACTCCTGGTCAGCAGCCTTCATAGCATGCTGGTGCTACACTACAGGAGCATCCAGTAGCAGCAGCTGCACAAGCTCTGCATTATCCATTAGTGGATCTGAAGTTCCACACTTCTCTAAAAGAAATCTACCTTCAGGTGGATGGCTACATCCCTACGGATTGAGGAATGAATTACTATTTCATTGTGGCAGTGCAGTGGTAAAGAAAGCAGTCCCTGGCAATCTGATTTGATATACAGGGTATGATTTTCCATTGTTAGATTTTGTGACCCCATCTACACTTTCCAGTGCCTAATTTCTTCCAACAAAACTGCCACAGGATGTCCAGTACAGCACTTGTCATGGATCTACGACCTTCAACCCAATCTTGCCTATTAGAGATGTATGTCATTAAATTACTGTCTTGATAATATTTCTTTGGAGATCTCCTTCTTTTTTTCAGCTTTCATTTTAGATTTCATGTTAATCTAGGCACTAAAAAGACAGTGAAATTCACAGTGAGACCCCTGTTCTGCAGTTTTTGAAGCATTGTTTGCACATCACCGTAAAACTTCTAGATTTTTGTAGTTTGCAGGACTAGTCAAGAGACCTCTACAATATGGCAAAAGGATACCTTTATAGTGCAAATGCCCATGAGTACAGATGTATATGAATACTAACGCAGGGTGCTCCAGAAGCAGGAGGTAATGTTAACTTCAGTAATGAAGTCATTTCCTACACTATCAGAAATGCTTTGCAATCTACTTCCCCAGCTGTGTGGATTCTCAAAAGAGAATGACTGATAACACTTCCAGCACATTACAAAATTTACCTCTATATGCACTAATAATCTAGAAAATTTAATATTCACATTTACTCAGTATTTTCTTCAATTTATAGCTTTGTGCTAACAAACTCATTAAACAAATGGGATGATGCTCGATTTCAGAAGTATCTTTCTGCATGTTCCTCTGAAAAAATTTTGAGGTTACAGTGTTCCAAACTAGATGGTTAGTCTGTTGGGATATCTTTCACGTCTAGAGAAGTATTTCACAGACGCAGCATTATGTGCCAGATCAAGTGGCCACCACCTCTCCAGTCCTTTCACCTTGGTAAATTCCCTCCAGTGCTCTCTCCATCTTTGGCAGAAGCAGCAACTTGAGGTTAGAAACACTGCTCTGAAGTTTCTTGTCACACCACCTCTACAACTGAACTAATAAAACAAGCAGCTGGGTTGAATTTTTTCCCTGGTAGCAATCATCATCTTTGCATCTGCTCTCCAGCTGAACAAGCTGCAGTGGTGTATGGTACATACTGTCACACTGAGTCCTGCCTAGGAACCGAACTTCCCTTTCCAATGGGGCAGGACCACTTTTATTCCAGGACATCCTGCATCCCTCCTAAATCCCGTCTTTGAAAGAAGGCTAAAAACTCATCTCAAATTTTACCCACAGATTTCTCTACCTTCTGTCCATTCCTGGTAAATTTCACAGAGCAAGAGACTGCCATGCTAACTTCAGTGAATATTTGCACTGAGTTTATTTTCAACTTAGAAGTACATATATCATATGTTATCACAGAAAAAATATGAGGGGGGGGGGAAATGTTAGTAGAATTCAAACTCATCTTCCATTTCCACAAAAGAGAAAACAGAGGGAGTCTGCCCTGGAAGCCTTTTAGAAGGACCAAAAAAGGAACATGGGAAGAGGGCATGAACCGTGTTAAAGCACTCTCCATAAACAAGCCCCTGAATTTGATCTAGAAAAAATGGTACACTCCTCTAAATAGAATTTTTCTCCTATAGGGGTATCAGTAGGAAAACCTGGATAGAATTTAGAGAACCACAGAAAAAGGCCTGAACAGATCATTTACAAGGAATATTAAAAGTATTAAATTATTTGAGCTTGGCTAAACAGTGACACAATAATATTTTCAGTTCACAAGTATTTTTAAACTTTATTTTTAAATGCTGTTTTCACGATGAAGTGAAGCTAATATGTGGACCACTCCTTTTAATACAGTATCTCCCTGGCAACCAAACCAGCAAAAACAGAAAAAGAGATTAAATGACCAATCATTCCTTCCATCTCTCATGTCTTCGATTTCTTTGCTGGATGGCTGATAAAGTGCTGGGACTTTGTGACTCCTGTGGGTGAAGCCCAGTGCAGTGTTTCCTTTGGCAAGACTCAGTGTGTGCAGTTTGATGGTATGCTGCACTGGTATCACATCGCTGTCTGAAGGAGAAAAAACCTCTTTGGAATGCCAGCAATAAAGGCTTGGCTATTGCTGGGCCAAAATTTCAGTATTTCCCTATGAGTATTTTTAAGCCCTAACTTGCAGAAACATCAAGGAGATTTTGGGAAGATCGGACAACTGGTCCAGGAACTATGCATGGGAATAGTTCCCTGGAAGGGCATCTAGCTTTCCAGCCCAAAATGAGGGCTCACAGCAGGAACTCAGAACAGATGATGGAGAAAATGCAGATGTGTTACTGACAGAAAAATGATAGATCCTCAAAATCATCTATCTGAACTGAAATGTATGGTCTTCAAAATCATTCCAGCTAGAAGAAAGAACACTTTTCTGCTAGGCATGTCCCTGATGCAACCCTCTTTGTGTGTACTCAGTGTCCCTGCCCTTCTCAGGCTGAGACAGGGTGACTGTCATGCACTCTCCAGACCCCTCGCAGTGTGCAGCTGCCTCTACGGACTGTGTTGCTCTTACAGTTCTCTGTCTTTTCTGGCTACTCACTTGCTCTATGAGCAAAAGCTAGTTTTAACCTTAAAAACTGAAATTACAGGCATTACTTCTGGGACTGCTGCCATACCTGCAGTGCAAAGGAACAACAGAAACTACAGAAACTGCTCAACCTAAGAGGGTCCAGTTTATTTGTACTTCGTTTTCCTCACCTCGCATTTTCAGAAGTTTATCATTTCTAATTCAGAGCTCTCCCAGTTCAAAAGCCTCTGGAGCTACTCATTCCCAGGACAAGTTCTTTCTTATTCAGCTATGACCTAAAAAAAAAGACAAAAGCATATTGGAAAATGAAATGGAAACTATAAAATATGTTCTCAGTGCTTATGGCCAGATTATTCAGCACTTGGCAGAGACCCATGAGGATATGGGAAACAGGCACAAAGAACTGCTCTAAATTTGGTAACAATACTTCCTTGGAAAAGTTTAGAACTCAGTTAGCTGAATTAGGATCTTGTTAGCCATACCCCTTTCTGTCACACATGCTCTGAAAAACTGCTATTCTTTAGTGAAGGAAAAAAAGACAGGGAAATCAGCTGAACTAACTTTCTAATTGCAGAATACTCATTTTAGTACCATTAGGTTCTTCAGTTTGTCAATGTTTTCTTCTTGCCTGTGCTCACACAGATAAGGCTTATTTTCAATAGCAAATTGTGAGGCAACTATTTAACAGCTGTTTCATCCAGGAAACTCCACGTGTATCTCTTATTGAAGCTCTTGAAAGATAAATTAGGTGACACATTCCTCAAGGACCTTGTTGGCCCTCTGCACCCAATTAGTTTCACTCAGTGAATAAAGAAAGGAAAACTTCCCCGATTCTGTTT
The DNA here is from genome assembly GCA_013396875.1 of Vireo altiloquus. Lineage (NCBI taxonomy): Eukaryota > Metazoa > Chordata > Aves > Passeriformes > Vireonidae > Vireo > Vireo altiloquus. The sequence continues at coordinate 218,257 of VZRF01008733.1, forward strand.
ATCCATTATGATCTCACGCAGTAAAATCCATCTTAGATTCTCAGTAATGTTAATCTAGTAATTTCAGATTAAAAGTGTAATTATATATTTAGGGTTAATAAATATTAAAATCGAATTAAATAAAAAAAGACTATCTGATTTATTTTGAGTGCAAGTATTAATGACCTTTTACTGTCACAAGTGTCAACCCTTTGGTTCCCAACAGAGTAGAAATTGTCACTATGAAAATTGAGTACCTGTTCCTGAATATAAACACCTCCTGCCATCCTCAACAGGAGCAGGCATTCATACCAAAGCAGCACCTACCCTCAGGTTCCTTGTATAAAAACATCATTCTGGAGGGCTGCAGAATAGCCCTTATGTGACTTCAAGCACTTTGCTTAGTCATCCCACCCGTACCCAAATAATAATGGTTGATGGCCATAAGGATACAGAGAATTCCAGGGACATAAAAATCAAAAGCTAGTTAGTGGGTACAGAGTATCTGCTCTAAAGAATGACAGCCCTAAGCATTGAGGATGAGACATTCCCAAACTACTATTTGTACTATCTCTCATAGGACAGATGCCATGTCTCTGCTTCTTGTCTTTCTTCTACAAATCTCAGCCTGCACGAAATCACAGCACCTGCCATCTTCTGAGTAAAATGGGAAAAATTTCTTGCCATGCACCATAGCATTTTGACATTAGGACCAATTATAAATGAGCAAATAACAACAGCTTTCTTTAAAAAAATCTACATCTCCTCATATATTCCCCAAAATAACAAAGCCATAACAAAGTCATATGTAATAATTTCACCTGCTGACTGCGCTCTAAGTATTCCCAGCAGGCTTTATAGCTGAAACAGGTGTGGAGGAAAGAAACTTTTTTTGCGGAACATGCATTTTAGAATAAACTGGAACTTGTGAATTTCTTTTGAGCACATAGAATTGTCTGACTCATAGACAGTGATGCAACTGCCCATCCTCACATAAGTAACTCCGACAGTTTCAAAACAATGTTTTGATTTTAAATGCAATGTTATTTCATTCCAGAGTTTTCTACAATTTTATGTAAAATATTTAAAAATAACGCTCTGAAATATTTTACTTTCAATATTTTTCCCCCAAATTTCTTATTTGCTAAAGCTGTTCTTTCTTCTGTGGATGACACAGGAAGCATATCTCAAAAGCATAAAATCAAAGTCACTATCATTTGCACAGCTCTTACTATTGCAAAATTCACAGTATCATAGCATAAGTTCAGTGGAATTGTAGACCACCACACAAAATACTGTAGAAAATAAAAACTAGTAGAATTCTTCCATCTGCAAAAGAATAATTAATTTTTAATTTCATCTCAAAAGCACAATCATGATAAAGTCTGTGGGATTAATTCTGATAATGACATTAAAAATAATTACAACTTAAATCCTACTTAAAATAATTGTAGAATTAATAGACTTAATTATTGAGTAAACCAGTTGCTTTCCTGGATATCCATCTCTCAGCTCAAGCAGGATGTCTTTTGAAGAGGGAAGACACTGGGTTCAGTACATGCACTATGGGGCCTGGTTTATTCAGCAAGAACATCCATGCCCACACTGATCCCCAGTGGCCAGAGGTGACTTTGTTGTCCCTGTCACAGCACACACAACAGGATGACCACTCACTTGGCTCTGCTCTTCTCAGAGCGGGCTCATCGCTGCTGTCCTTCAGCACCAGCTCTTGGAGCCGCAGCTCAAAGGAGTGGAAAAAGGACCAGTGGTGGTGGGAGAGGGGCTGAGTCCACAGCAGCTGATCCCAACACCTTCCTGCTGGAGGAGCAGGCCAGATGGAGCACTTCTCATTCTTGTCCCTCCAAAACCACACCCCCAGCAATGACGGGGGTGGTGTGGAATAAACAACTTAGTCACACCCACACGGCAGTAAAACTCGATATACTTTCTCTGTAACCACGACAATTCCACACACAGCTCATGTGCAATATTAATAATGCAACAGATGTTAGGAATTTGCAGCTGTCAGCTAGGCGGAGATGAGATAGCTAAAAATCAAAACCTACAATATTTTCTAGAAAAATACTGCCATTTATGAGGTAGACTACTAGAGAAGGCATTATTTATGAGACAGTGCAGGACAAGTGCTGAATCATCCACCATATCTTTTTATCAGTAGAAAATGGTTGGAACAGAAGAGCAGAAACAGAAATAGAAGGATATGATGTTTATGATCATTTTAGTCTAAAAATAGATATCACTTGTCATACACAAAGAATGGATGACAATTTTGTAGAACTACATGTTGTGAAACAGTGACCTTCACAGGCAGCTGGCTTTAAACAGAGAGATATTACTATGAATGTTTGAATTTTTTTAATGCTTCATATATACCCTGGCACCTCTGGACAGGTACAGGATCAACCACCAGAAACCCTCTAATAGTTGAGCCAGTTTTATCTGTAATTTTGTCTCCAGTCTTTTAGATACAGCTTTCTTCCACATTTCTGTGGTGTAGAAAAACCTTTAAGTGTATTAATTCTGGGATTCTGCTGATGGGCTCTGTTCCTGAACTTTCACTTCTCAACACGGTTCTCCAACTGTGTTTCCCTGCAGAGTGAAGAACAGAGGTTAATTTCTTTACATCTTAGGAGAGATTACTCTTTGCAACAGCTACAGCCAAAGTGGCAACCCAAATATTAACTCACTTAAGTACAGTTCTTTCAAAAAAGCAGAGAGAAACAAAACTATTTATTTGTATTTTACTAATTTTGTACCATGAATAAATGCTATTCAGTGCCAGCTGAGACAGCATGAAACCTCTCCAGTGATCATTACTTTACTCTATGAGAAGTAACATAGGCTACTTTCATAAGATAAGAACTGTATGGCACACTTTAAAAAGTTGTAAGACAAGGACAAACAAAAAGACTCGCAGTTAGAAAATGAATGAGAATCCGAGAACTGGTAGTTCATTGGACTCCAAATTATGCATGGTGGAACTGGAATGTCAGGGACAGTATATTTAGTCCTATTGAACTAAAATGTAGCATAATCTCATTTGCATAACTGGTATTTCATAAACAAATAGAGTGTTCATAAGCAAAGAGAGCTTTAAAAAATCTATTAAAGACACGTAAAAGAGAGGGGTTTTTTTCCAAATTAAGTATGCTGGCAATTTTTTTTTTCATTTCTTTGATTTTTTTCTGCAGTTTTATGTAATGAAATCTTTTTATGGACACCAGAAGATATTTAAGAGCGGTGTGAAGTAATCTAATTGAATGGTAAGCAAACTTTCACTGACTGTGAATGACTATCAGCACTGAAAACCTCAGCAAATTCACAGAGGGATGGGCAAAAACAAGTCTTGTACATGCCCTCTGGCTTACAGCCTTGCTTCTGGGAAAACAACAGGAACAGCCTTGCTTCTTTTTAGCAAATCTTCATGCCTGGCCAAGAGCACTTGGTTATTCTGTTCACAAGCAAGGTCCTGTAAAAAGTGGCTGCACTGACCGCCTAAGTCATGGATGAAAAAAGCAAGGCAAAAAAAAAAAGGAGATAAGGAAGGGAAAACAACCTGTCAGGCACTGGATGAGTTAAAAAACCTCTAAATCATACCCAAGCTGCTAATAATGTTTGAACAATCAAATGTTCCCCTTGGCTGGTCATGCTGTTTGTGACTGAGAAAATGAAGGGCCAGCAGATGTCCAGAGATTACATGTTCCTGCATCAGTCAAGTCTGCTTTCCCCAGAATGCCAGGCTTTTTCAGAAACCCTGCTGCTGCCACTCAGCATCAAGAAAGGAATTGGTCACTTTAGTCCAACCCAAAACTTCCATCTTGCCATTTCTGGTTTTGTGTTGACTTTTGCTTTGGTATAGAGCTACAGTAGCCTTGTAAATTCATGAGTACCACTTGTGTCATGTCTTAAACTTAAAAGGTATCTTGTTTTCACTGGTCTGTTGACAAGTTTTGCTTATTTTTCAAATATTTTCTCTTTAACAAACCATAACAGAATCCAGTGTGTATTATCTGCCTCAGAAAACTATGGATAAAGAGTATCTGTATCCTAGCAAGACCTAAGAAGGCCTGCCTTAGGCAAAGGCAATTTCTAATGAGTAAAACCTGTTAACAGATTTAGTCTCCCTTACACTTGGCCTTAAATCTGTCCTGCACATGCTAAAACAACAGCACAGAGCACTGGAGTTACTTGTACAAAGCATTCCTGAGGCCTGGCCTGTTGGCTCTGTATCCCCTGCGGTTGCACACACCATGTAAGCACTGAATCGTCTGTGAGCACTCCAACGCACCCTGTTGCACAGGGCAGGGAGGCCTTCCAATGCAACATCTGCTTCCCATCAGCTGATACACCTGCACCTCTCTAGTAAAGAAGAGTGCTGCTGACTCGAAACTCAAGAGTTCAGTGCCCACCATGCCCAAAACGCTTCGATGCCTGCGCCAGGAGCAGTGCAGGCCGCAGAGGCGTTTGGCTCTGGGGAGGCTGGTCTCCAGTGCCAAGCACTGCCCAGCCATCCCGGCGATGCCAGAGACCGCGGAGTAGCCGCGCAGAGCTGCGAGACAGCACCGTGCCTTTCCAGGGCGTGTGGCCCGTGTGGGGATGGACGCTGCGGGCACACGGGGCAGGAAAGGGACCGTGGGGCCGGGCAGAGGACGGCAGCCCCCTCGGCGGTAGCTTCTCGACTTCAAGCGCTGGGCCAGCCCGACTGGCAGGCAGGAGCCGGCTCTGCCCTCGGGGCTCAGGTCCCCGCTCCACGTCCCGCCCCCGGGCAGAGGGGTCGCGCCCGGCGCCGGGCAGGGCAGGGCAGCGGCTCGGCGCCGCCGGGGCAGGTGGCGGAGGGAGCGGGGGGAGCGGAGCGCCCGGCCCGGCTCCAGCTCCAGCTCCAGCNGGGAAAACCGGCGGCCGGTCCGGCCCCGTGACCCGGCCCCCGGGGCCGCTCTGTCCCCGCAGGTGAGCGGCCGGGAGCCGGCGTGTCCCCGTTCGTGCAGCGGGCGCTGCCCGGCCGAGCCGCCGCGCTGCGCCCCGGGGGTGCCCGCCGTGCTGGACGGCTGCTCCTGCTGCCTGGTGTGCGCCCGGCAGCGCGGAGAGCGCTGCTCCGCCCTGCTGCCCTGCGACGAGAGCAGCGGCCTCTACTGCGACCGCGGCCCCGAGGACGGCGCGGCCGCCGGCATCTGCATGGGTAGGTGGCGGCGGTGGGACGTCCCCCGCCTGCGGCGGCCCTTGGGGGGCGGCGGGGAGACCTTCCCCGGGCCGGGCCCGCTGCCCTCCGGCGAAGCGACCGATCGTCAGCACCGCCAGCGCCACGGGGCACCGGGGCTGCCCTAATGCTGCGGGAGGTGTCAGTGCGGCCGCCGAGGGGCTGGGAGGGCCGGGGAGTGTCCGAGTGCCTTCTGCCCCTGCGAAATGCTCCCCTTTTCCCACTAGTGCTGGAGGGAGACAACTGCGTGTTTGATGGCATGATTTATCGCAATGGGGAGACCTTCCAGCCTAGCTGCAAGTACCAGTGCACCTGCCGCGACGGCCAGATCGGCTGCCTGCCCCGCTGCAACCTGGACCTGCTGCTGCCCGGACCCGACTGCCCCTTCCCCAGAAAAGTCGAAGTCCCTGGAGAGTGCTGTGAGAAGTGGGTCTGCGACCCTGATGATGAAGTGATTTTGGGAGGTTTTGCCATGGCTGGTGAGGAAACGAAAATTAATTATTATAGTCATTGTGAAGAGGAGGTGATATCATACTGCAAATATCCAAAGGGTTGCAAATTGCTTGCATGGTCGATTTTTTTCCTGATCTTTTTTCTCACCTCGAGTGACTAGTAGGTATACCAGTGGTTATGAATAAAGGCAGAGCTCAACAGGTAAAAGAAAAGAGATTCAGAGGATGAATGTGCATAGCAGTTTTAAAAGTTAATTTAGTTCCCAATTTAAAAATTTCTGGTACACATTAGTTCTGTGACCAGAATAAAACAGGGACAAGATACTAATCCTCCAAACATTCCCACACCAAAAAACAAACAAACAAAAAAAAAAAACCAAACCAAAAACCCTCCAAAATGCCCCCTGCAGTCTTGCCAGCTGTGCTGCAAGAATATGTTATAACATACATACTATTATAACAGCTTTGTCTACAAGAGACTTTTTTCTGCCCTGGATTCTGCAGCTCGTACAAGTGGTCAGCATGGTAGCTAAAATGCCAACAAATTCCAGCCTGTCTATGCTAGAGGGTTCATGTTTATTGTTGGCATTAAAAACACTACAGATTACTTGGAGAGGCAGTGGTTATAAACACAGTGAATGGATTTGTAATAAAACCCAACCCATAACAAAGTGCAGAACTCAGGCTTTTTAAAAAGCCAGATAATATTTTCCCCTTTTTCAGTTTTTCCCTATTTTCATATTTTCTACTGAATTAGGTCTCCATCCCCTTTAAATTATACTATTAGTTGAACATGAATTTTCCTAACTTTCTACAAAGAGTGGAGGGCACTGCATTCTTTTCCAGTCACTGCTCTTTGTGATCTTGGGCAGTTAGTTATGCCAAAACTCAGCTAATCCATTTAAAAACAAGTGAGAAAGGACTGAGGAAGAAAAGCTCAAATACCTTTTCAGTGTGCTATGGAGTGTTAGTTTTAAAGCACATAAGATATAAACAAAGAATTGGACACTTTTTACTACCTTTCCTTTTCTTTGATTGGTCTAACAGTGACAGGGTAATCCATAAAATACCTACAGATGAATTGTCTGCATTCTTTAGCAATGGCCATCCCTCTTTGGAGGCAACCTTTTTTGGATCTTTGCCATTCAAAAGGCAGAAAGGCCATTGTAGAGGAGCTTAACAGCAAGAGCTGTGACTGACAGCTCAGTTGTGTTGTCTCCTTCTGTTTGCTCCTGTGCTAATCAGTGAACCAAACTGTGCCTCAGCAATATTTGCATAGTGCAGCTTAACACTGCCAGGAGGGCAGCACAGTGGTCAGACTTGACCATGGCTTTAAGTACCTCTGATAGCTCCTGGAAATGGCTTCCCTCCTCCCTCCCCACCATCACCCTGGCTGTAGTCTGTCAATAATTGACAAGATGGGGTAATTTTATGACTCTCAGGAGTAAAAGAACTTTAGTTCCATGCTGTTTATTAGTTTAGATAAATCATTCAGCCTCTCTCCATTCATATCTAATACAAATATTTTTATGACATAACTTTAGAACAGATTTATTTCCATTAGAAAGAGTGAGGAATAAAAATCACTTAGGATTCTAAACTGGTTTAAAAATTGGCAGTAATTCTTCTACCTGTGGATTGAGGAAACTGAATCTAAATGCTTTGCTGATGACAGTGATATGCACCTTTCTGGTTTGGTTTTTTTTCCTAGTTTTAGCAAGTTGCCATTCAGGATTCCTAAAAAGACAGCTTTTAAAATTTCTAAATCCTGTCAAAAGCATGGATTTTGAACCTTGTTTTGTCTCACATGTTCCTTCCCAGATATGATAGAACTCAGTTAGATACTGAGGTTTCTTGTGACTTTTTCTTGTAAGAAAATTCTGTGGGATTTTGTCTCCAGCCTACAGACAAGAGGCCACACTTGGGATTGATGTGTCAGATTCAAGTGCCAATTGTATTGAGCAGACAACAGAATGGAGTGCTTGTTCCAAAAGCTGTGGAATGGGCTTTTCCACCCGTGTTACCAACAGGAATCAACAGTGTGAAATGGTGAAGCAGACACGACTTTGCATGATAAGACCATGTGAAAATGAAGAGTCATCTGATAAGGTATGCTGCAGAGAGTGAGGCAAGGCAGCAGAATCTCTTCAGCTCTAAAGTTGGAATGTTATGGTCCATAATGCTCCAGATGCAACTGTACATAAATACACCTTCTGGCACATTTACAGCAAGCTGAGTGTTTTTGGTAAAGCATTAGACTTGCTGTGTTTGCTCAGCAGCTTTGTGCTGTACCTCCAGCAGGTCAAGGGAGGTGATTCTGCCCCTCTGCTCCACTCTGGTGAGACCCCACCTGGAGCACTGTGTCCAGCTCTGGGGCTCTGGGGATATATCAGATTTCTAGTCTGTTGAGCATCTCAAACAGCAGAGAAATGTCTGAAATGTCTGCTTGAAAAAGTAAACCTTATCTTAGTCCTTATGATGCTTTTTTTCCAAAAGCAAACTCAACACTGACATTTCTGATGTAAAATTGTTTCTAAGGGAGATTACTTTTTTGTTTCCTCTACACATTAAGGATTTCTATCAGGGAGAATAACGTGTATCTAGGTAAGAGGCCCATCAATTTATGTAATGTTCTGAGTGTTGGAAAGCATTTCTAAGGCCTTTGCTGAACAGTCTCTGCAGTTTTAGATACCGTGTTTGGTAAAGGAGATGAAACATGTGGGAGGAGTTGAGGATATTAACAAGAATGATCAGAGGTCTAGAAAACATGTTCATCTAGCAAAAACCAGATAGAACTGAACTTCTTCTGAATGCAAGAGAAGAGAGATTTGTTCTCATAACCGTGTTCAGATATTGCAGCCTGTTTTGAGTCCATGGAGGATATAACAAGAAATGGTGAGTTTAGACTGCATAAAAATTAAAACATGAGTGGAAATGTTCCAAGCAGTAAGAATAGTGAACTCTTAGGGTTGTCTGCAGCAGATGTGGAGTCTCTGTCATTGAAGACTTCCAAGGACAAGTTAGTCAATCATTTGTTAAAAATAACATGGCTAAAGCTGGTTCTGCCTTAAGTCACAGGAATATGAGTGATGACTTTTGCAGTTCATATTACCCTCTTTTTTTTTCCCTGAATCTAGTCCTGTAACTTGTTTATTTGACTTGCTGATTCTCTGATGAAACCATACTAGACTGAGAAGTTTTTCAGTATAGTTTCTTAATTAATGTAAACTGGGCTTGTCTCCGACGACAAGAGTGGACTTTAATTATTTGTCTTTCATTACTGGTCCAGTAACACACTAGTGTCAAAGTGCAGATCTTGCAGGTGTTACCTGTAACTAACTACTGAAGCAGTTTCAGAGTCTTCTTGCTGTTGAATGAATAAAGACAACAGATTTAAATTTTCAAAGTAGACCTGTATCTTTGCATATCAGTTGTTAACTGCTGTCTGTTTTATGCAATTATATATTTATTGTCTCTTTATATTTCTCGTAGAAAGGGAAGAAGTGTAACCGAACGAAGAAGTCGGCGAGAGCTGTTCGCTATGAATACAAGAGCTGCACGAGTGTGCAGACGTACAGACCGCGTTACTGCGGCCTCTGCAGCGACGGGCGCTGCTGTGCCCCACACAACACCAAAACCATCCAGGTCGAGTTCCGCTGTCCCCAGGGCAAAGTCCTCAAAAAGCCAATGATGTTGATCAACACCTGTGTCTGTCATAACAACTGTCCTCAGAGTAACATTGTTTTCTTCCAGCCATTAGATCCCACATCTAGCGAAGCAAAAATATGAAAAGCATGTATTAGATAGCACAAAAAAATATAAGCAGTTTATACAAAACTTGACCCACAATCAGGTGAATGTAACAATTGCAATATATGAAACATCTAAAATATTTTTCAGAGCGGTCTTTCAAACGAGGTGCTTTTTCTTCCCCCGTAGTTTATTAAATACCTCATTTTATATTTGCTCCCTCTGAATGTCTTTTATTCACTTGAAGCAAATTTTTTACCTTGGACAGAGCCTTTTTTTCTTGATGGTGGCATAAAGATTACAAAGCCAACAGCCAGACTTTCCCCTTGAGTTAAGGGGATCATGCTGCAAGTTTCAGTAAGTGTAGGACTGAGCTCCTTGAGAGTAAATGTATTCCATGAGGAATGCATGATACTGTATCACATAAGCTTCCAGACTTTTTAACTTCACTGTCCATACTGCATATAAACACTTCAGCAGTGTTCATTTTTCTTGTTAATGAAACACTGTTTTTTGATGACAGTAAAAATCTTACTGATTAAACTGTTGCTTTCTTGTGGCTTATAAAATATCTTCTGTCAATACCTTTGACTCTGAGGATTAAGTTTGCACATAGCCCATGAAACAACGTAGTTAAGATTTCTTATCCTGAAGCACAGCAGGTTGATAGCTGGACGCAATTAAATTCTCTTTGGTAACTTCACTAGAAGTCTAATCCAAAAGCAGCTGAAGCCAGTGTTGTATAAGAATTAGTATGTGTGTCTGTAGATAAAACTATTTGGATGCAAAAATAATATATCTGTAAATTCCTCTAAAATACTAACTGTATCATATGGTGCTTCATTTCTTAGCTGTATATGTAAATAGAAACTGTACATACTGTAATATAACTTTACTAAGTAAATAAACTTTATGTGATCCAAAATATTTTTTCCTAAATTTGTTTTTCTTAAACTACCAGCTTTTAACAGCTAAAAGCAATGGGAAGAAAAAGGGTCTGCAGACTCCTAAAAACAAGATGCTTTCTTGCATTATCCTTAATGTCCCTCATCCTAATTGCTGCTTTAAAAGTCATGCGGTGCCTTGCTACAGGGAAGCATGAATCATTTGTGGGGCACTTGTGAAAAAGGAGGTTTCTTTCAGACGAAGTTAGCAAGGGAGATAGGACGATGTAAATAAAGGCAGTGTGCCCTGAAACATAGTGGTGGTGGTGAAGAATAATTATATGATTCAGAGTTCATATTTGGTTCTGAACAATTAACAAAGTATTTCGTTGGGTCATGCAACATTTCAAGCTTCACAAAATCAGCTTGTGACCCTGTTTGTGTTAGATACTGTATGGCAATATCCTCAAGGAATACAGAGCCTGACTGAGGAGGGTAGCAGTTTCATGTGTATTAGATCATGTGCGTAGCAGGATTGTGCCAAAAGGTCCTAAATACAACTGCGGAGATGTTCAGCTGCTTCAACTGTGAGACCAAGTTTAGCTTGGTGTGTTTGTCTCTGTTAGTGACAGCAGAGCTGTACTTATGCCACAACTGTTCTATAACCATGTGATAGGAAATAACTGTCTTGGGAAAAAAAGGCAGAAAGCCAAATCTTAATGTATTTGGCCTTGTGTTCTTCTCCTCTGAAGGAGCTATTAAACTCTGGTTTGGCAATTCCTGAGGGGTGGAATTCAGCTGGGGGCTGAGACTCCTCATTTTAGCCAATGAAGCCTAAGAGCAGGCATCAACAACTGATGTTTTTTTAGCAACTTTTAGATTATCCTTGAAATTATGAGGTCCTGGTGCTAAAACTGATTAAGGTTTAGATAGATCGAGTCCTCACCTGGGCACTTGGATGTGTCTTTCTCCACTAACTCCACTGGTGATGAATTTCTCTGTAGTCATTGCTATTGTTATCAATACATTCCTGCCTGTCTTACGCTTTTCAAACAGCTGGAACAAGACTATGTTTGTGCTTACATGCAACACTCCCTGCCCTTGCACTGTTTATAGTGCAATCTCTAATCACAGAATCATAGAATAGTTTGGGTTGGAAGGGACCTTTAAGGGTCATCCGGTCCAACCCTTCTGAGATAAGCAGGGACATATTCCACTGCTTCAGGTTGCTCAGTCCTGTAACCTGACCTGGAATGTTTCCAGGGATGGGGATCTATCACCTCCCTGGGCAAACTGTTTCAGTGTCACACTATCCTCATTATGCAATATTTTTCCCTTATATCTACTTTAATCTTTTAGCTTAAAACTTCTCTCTCTCAACCTTTCCTCAGAGAAGAGGTATTCCATCCTTCTGACCAGTTTTGTGGCTCTCCTCTGGACCTGGTCTGAAAGGTCCATATATTCTACTGTAACATCTTCTGTGCTAGGAAATGCCAAGAGCCAGACGTGACATGGCCAGGACTCATCAAAGCAGCTGAGAAGTGATTAAGGAGTAGATCAGAATCCAGGAGAGATGGAAGAAGTTTTAAAAAACTACTTTCATTCCACATCTCCTCCTGCATCCCCCCTCCACCCTAAAAATCAGGCTGGTTTGTGCAATGCTTCTCTAATATAATGCAAACTATCAAGCATTTCTCTGAATCATCTTGCAAATTACAGGCATCTTGATTTTCAAAAGATGCATCAACTACTGAGCAATGCAGCAATAATGTCTGGATAAATTTAAGAGTTTTCGGATTAATAAAACCCAGGTAATCCCGAGCCATATGTAATTAGAGAGGAATGCAGTCAACCACTGATTTCCTATGAAGTAAAATGGTTCATTCACTTTTATTTTGACAGTTCATCTATTCCATTCACATCCAAAGTAATTTATACTTGTGCATCAGCTTATCATTGTTGCAATGTTTCGCCTCTATTCCTAAGCTTTCCCTTAAAATTATCTGGATTTTCATGTCATTTCTTAAGTTTTACTTTTATTGGATCATACAAGCAAAGCACAGGCACCAGGGAGAAGCAGTTCAATAAGTAGCTTCCACTTTGCAGGTAAGTTAAAAAGCTCATCTGGGATATGAACCCACCGCCCTTTGTACATTAAGGTCATCCACTATTAAATTTGTGGGTGTTTTCCACCTACAAAGATAGTTGTTTTATTTCTGATATTTTTGGAGGGATATAAATGCAGCTTCCTGCTGGGAATCTTCATGTGGATTGTCTATCATTTCCTTTGGAAAGGGGAATATGTCCACTATGGCATATGAGTTCAAGTGCAACTTGGGTAACTTGGTTTGTCTATACTGTTTCCCCAGCACTTTAACTACAGTCTGCACTTGAGTAAACCAGTGCCAAAATGCCCCCCAATCTTTCTTAATGCTGCTCTACCTGATTTGTACATCTTTACCATTCTGTGAAAAGGTAATTGCGTTGTTAGGAGCACTGCAACCTCCACAAAAGGGAAGTGCTACAATGTTCAAATCCTTATTAGCCATCTTTATAAACACTGGAACTACAGGAGTCTCAATGTCTTCTTATGTTACTATAGCATTTCAGCAGAAGAAAGTATCTTTTGGAAGGGATCACAAGTGTTTCCTCTGGACAAATGGAGCCAAAGATCTGACCCAGTTTTGCTTAAAGTCTTTTAGACTATATACATAGTACCAGTTCAGTGGCTGTTTTTACCTCAGCACAGTAGAGACAGCTTTTCATCTGCTATCAGTTTTGTTATATGCATTTAGATTCACTTTAATATGGACAGTTACTATCTTAATCTTTGAACTAATTTCAACCTGTTCTTGAAAAAGCTCTTGACATTCATTTGATTAAAACACAACAGTGGTGTGTCAAACCTGTGAAATTTATATGAGTAAACTCCGGTGATAAAGTCCTGAACATTTCTGGTGTAGAGCTGTGATTTTCCTAAAGAAACAAAGTTAATTACTCAGATTGAGAAAAATTAAATTATTCAGATGTCAGCAATTCATGTTCATATCTCCAAGGATTCATATCTGAGCATGTCAGAGAACATCACTCAATGTTCTATGTATGGGTCTATACAGCAATGTGTACTATGTGTTGATGAAATACATACTCAGTACAAAATATGCTGGTCAACTTGCTCATCTCTCATTCTCTGAACATATGTGCCTTTCCTTTGCTACTACAAGTGAAGGACTGCCCCAAAATGAATTACTTAACAGTTTTTGGTGTTAACAACTGGTAGGCTAAGTACACCTTCAATAACTGATGATGATGATACTCACTGTTACACCTACAGCACATGTACCCTGAGGTGTTTATAGCTACTTCCAGGACTCTTTCATCTCTAGGACTTCATCAAAAGAGCATACTTCTTGCATTTAATCTGCTTTGAATTTCTGTAGGGCAGCAAACACATTGATAATGTCTTTTTTTTGCTGTCACGGACTGTTTAAGCAGACTGGCTGACAGCCTCCTCAAATGATGCCTGACACTAGAGAGAAAAACCTCAGAATGGGTAGAATTCTACATTTGATTTCACTTAAGATCATGGCCTCACCCTTTCTGTTTTCCAGTATAATTCTAGAAATAATATAATGTGTAATGAAATCTTCAGGAAAAATAGGATGTTACTATTATTTTTCTTTCTATTCCAAGCTATAATTTTTGTTCACTCTATTTTCAATAATTTCTAGGTGTGTGGGAAGATGGATGGAAAAAATTCATTTACTGTTTCTAGTCCTAGTATTTGCGTAATATGACAAATGTAAACTTCATGAAATAACATTTCTCTGCTCTGAGAACTCAATACACTGGAATTTCTTTTTCTTATTATTTTTTGAATAATAAAATAATTATTCTGTATGAAAGTTTTCTGTGTTGAGAGAAGCTTTGTTTGTTTCAAAAAATAATTCTAGTTATGTCCACCCTGCTAAATTTTGCAATATGCGCTGTCTATTGAAGGCATAAAATTTAGTGACCTCCGAAAAAATTCTGCTAATTTTCCCATTATCGATCCCAGTTTATGCATTACACAGATGTGTACCGCATTCTATGACCACAGCTACTGCACTGGTATCAGTCAAAAGACCTACGATACAACTACAACAGAAGAGTTTAGTTCCAAGTATCTAGCAAATATTTTTAATATTTGTTTTAAGCCCTGATGTTAACATTTTTATCTCAATAAATGTGTAAAGTTAGAGCCGTGCCTCTTTCTTCATCATTAAACATGTTCTAAATATTATATTGGTATGAATGGGCTTGTTACTTTTAGGAAGCTTAACTAGTTTATTGATGAAAAATGGCAACTGAGAACGGGAGCCTGAGATAGGCCCGAGACCCCAAATGACAAAGCAGACAATGTAATGGCACACACCACGCTGGGTGCTCTGTCAGCCTCACAAAGTGCCTCAGGAGCACCCTGCCCCTCCCCGGGAGTGTCCTTTTATAGCCCTAGAGGGGATCAGGAATGCACCAATCAGAGGCTCATTTTTAGGGGTTGTGATTGGTCTGTTTCTACGGCACATTCCTGACCAATCATTTGGCCAATTCGCGGTGTGATTGGTCATTGACGTTGTCCAATCCTGTTCGCTTTCCTTGAGGTGATGTAACCTGTGATGTAATCCTTCCTCATCACCATCTTTCTAGATGTTTCCCTTCATTGCCTGTCCGCAGCATAGCCCCTTCTAGTGTTTACACCGAAACATTACACCCGTACAATGGTGCAGCTTAACTTAATTAACATTGGTGAACAATTAACAAATTATATTAGACTCAGCCCCAATATAACTCAAGTAACATCTTAACCAACAACTTATAATTGATTCCTAAAGACTTATATCAATATTCTCCATGGACTGTAGAGAGAGCCCAGCAGATTGCCCGCCAGTGAGCTTGCTGGAGAGCACAAAATTAATCTCACACTAAGCCTCTCCACTCAGAGAGGACCCTTGATAGTCAATTGATTTAATTTCATGATTTTTAGATTAGCAAACAGGCAAAAAACCCACCCCTGTTTGTGTCCCAAGAAGTAGATTTATTCTGCCTTGGACATGCAAATGGCCACACTAAAATAATGAAGAAAAGTGCCCCACTGACCTAAAACTCTTCAGTGTTCATGGATTTTAATCTGGTTGTTGTTATTCTCAATGTCAGAATAAAATATTTTCCCCAAAATTTTGCATTGCAGTTCATACAGGGAGACCTGGATCTCTGGCCTTATCTGTTGTCTCTCTTCTTCTTTAGCTTCTCATGGTATCACCATGTGCCAAGACTGTTTTCCACTCTCTTCCATATTTTTTCCATGCTTTCCTTATCCTTCTTCTTATTATTCACTTCCATTGTGCTCTCAAGGCGTAAATTATGCATGTACATGCATATCCCCTTGCCAGAGGCCTTCCCTATGTGCCACATGCACCCCATGCATCCTGCCTTCTCCCTTTCTCCATGCAACCTGCAGCCTTCAGGGTACATGTTGTGTCCATCGCAATCCATTTGCTTGGAGCCAATTGGAACTTTTTTTTGAAGCATGTCAAATTTCTTTTTTCTTCTGGTAAAAGATAAACGATATTTAGAAGGCTATAATAAATTACTTTCTAATGAGAAGAAAGTGTGTTAACTTAGGCAGATTTTCTGCCCTACACCTCTGGGTCTGGCTCATTAAAGACCCAGGCTCAGCACTCATGTTGCTTGATTCACAGAAATTCCAAAAGAATCTATCCATTAGACAGAGACCTGAGGCTGCACATACCCAGGATTGTGTTCTGTCATCAGGACAGAAGAATAAGTATGTTAGACCTTGTGGGAGAATTGCTAGTTTGG
Organism: Vireo altiloquus; assembly: GCA_013396875.1. NCBI lineage: Eukaryota > Metazoa > Chordata > Aves > Passeriformes > Vireonidae > Vireo > Vireo altiloquus. The sequence goes on from VZRF01008733.1 coordinate 234,396, forward strand.
GTTGTTTGGGCTGTTTATCCTCTCTATTTTAAATTAAATAATTGCATTTTAATATGAAGTTGGGAGTTTGTGCAAAGAGGCAAAACCTAGAAGTCCTTACACAGAGGCAGAATTAAATTCTTTGAATTGCCTTCATATACAAGTACAACCATGGAAATGCTTGAAAAGTTGGGTCCTCATCACTTTGAAAAAACTGTATTTTCAAACTAGAATGTGTTAGACAGCCTACCTCAGAAATAAAAGGCACGTCTTTGGGGAAAAGAATCTAAATTTTAACATAATGAAAATATATAACTTTAGCATTCTGCAGCTTATGTGTTCACTCTGTGGGCTGTGAGTTTGCAATTGTACATGAAACTCTGTCACTCTCATAACAGGACAGTGCTGCGGGCTGCCATTGGCACTGCACTGCTTAAAGACAGAAGAGCCCATCTTGTGGCCAGAATTACAAGCACTATTTCACTTCGAATTTATAACGAAAGCTGTGTTTCAGCGGCGTGGCTCAGGTCTCCTGCAAACCATGGAGAAGAGGGACACCTGGTGGCTACAGGTCACTTGGGCTTGCCAAGGATAACCTCTGGGTCTGCTGCTGAAAGCAGGGATGCATCCAGAAAGGATGAGGCCACTGATGGTGCGTATGAAAACTGCCACTGGTTAGGGGGACAACAACAGCGGGGAAGACAAAAGCCCAATTTTCAAATCTATCTAAATTTTAATAAGCATTGTGGCAGGTCCCAGCCTCCTCCAGGACCTTGTTTGGTTTGTGTAGATAAACAATGCAGAAGAAAGTTTCTCATCCCAGACTTTCCAGTTAAATGGGAAAGACACAAAGGATGGAGGGGAGGCTCTTTTCTCTGGTTAGCACACCAGAAAAAGGCCTAAAATCCAGAAGGCACTAAAAGCCAGAAGGCACACCAGAAGGCACTAAAAAGCTCAGAATATATGAGCAGCTTCCTCCCCACCACACACAATTTGTGGTAAACCCAGGAAATGAGCCATTTTTCTTAAGTCACCATCCACAGCCTCAACCACAAGGGTTCTCTTCCTGCTCCTCCTCTTGCTTCTCTTAGCTTTACCCTTTCAAGTCCACTCTGCACTTCAAATGATCATGTTGCAGAGGAAATGAAGCAATATGCTTTCTTTTCAGAGAACAGGAGGGGTCTCAGGCACCACAGAAGAGAGGCCTTTAGAGAGCAGAAGGACAACAAGCCCAGGGAAAAATATGGTCTCTAGAATGGTGATTATTCACTCCATAGAGAAGAGGTTGCTCTCTATGTATGATGCAGATGTACTTAAAACAGTCCTACATCATTTGATTACAAACTGCCTTGTTTTGGGTTACATGGTGCCTGGTGAAATATGACTTTGCATCTCTTGGGATGCTTGTGAAGGAAATAGCCATCCTTCACTTGCACTAACCATTATTCAATGTGGTTGCCAAATCTTTCCTCTTCCGCAAAGGGATCAGTATCTGCCCATGCAAAGTGACAGAACTCCAACTCCATCAAGAGACAAGGAAGACCAGGAGCCCCAGAGACTGGCAGTCCATGGCCTGCCTCCCAGGCACTCAGCACACACAAAAAAAAAAAATGAAGAGAGGAGAAGTTTCTCCTGCTACCTTCAGGCCTGTTGGAAGTGGGAGGGGAGAGGGAAGGGCAAGAGAATTGTTTTGAGAAATAGGAAGAGCTTCAAGGCAGCTGCCACGGTTACACAAAGTTCTTTGAGATATTGCTGTTCTTCGATTTCAACTTATTTGGGCTTTTGGTTCTTGGAAAGAACTGATATGTTCGTGCTTTAATTTACATTTGCTCAGCATTTTAAAGCCTCACCTCAACTAAAGAAAAAAAAAAAAGAAACAAAAACAAACAAAAAAACCAACCAAACAAAAAACCCCAAAAAACAACCTCTTGAAATGCCAGTGCTGAACTTTACCCAGATTTTCACCATTTCCATGAAAAGAGGTTTTCCAGAGGTTTTCCAGATTTGCCACGAGGGGGAGGCAGCTGAAAAATTATGAGACATCTGTTCTTAGAACTCATTTTTTAATGAAAAAACACTGGGACATCCACAAAAAAAGTGCAAGCAAATCTGTTTTCAGCCTTAAGGAAAATATTAACCTTTTAATGCCTATTATCAATTCATATCCTTTTAAGTAAAGTTTATTTTTTAAAAATCTTCTTAACTGCAGTTAGAATAAAATTCAGCGTTTCCTAGAGAAAGGATATGTGCTAATGGAAACGAGGCTCTTGCTTTTATATGTAGAGTGAAATAATAGAAATTGCTTCTCTAGAACTTAAATCAACCCACAAACACATGCTGTGTGGTTCCTATGAAGTAGATTTAAAAATCTTTCTAAATTTCATGTGTCTTATAATTGAATTACAAAATTCATACTTGTGCTGAAAAAGCCACTGTTTTCTCCTTCTAATAGAATAGTCTACACACTCCAAATCCATTCCTCAAACTAATTAATTTCCTGTGTGTCTGAAACAGAATTTTTAAGGACATATGTACCAAAACCTGAGAATATGAGAAGTCTTAAAGTGATAACTAAGGTCACCAAAAACCTTTCACCGCCCACAGCATGACCAGATAAGGCAGAGAAGAAAGCCATATGAGGCAGACAAAGGTCAGGTCTCCAGCAGATCAGTGGCAGATCCAAAACACAAGGGACTGGTAATGTGTCTCTTGGATGACTTTTCTTGTTGAAGTGATGAAAATAAAATGAGGTTTCTCTCTCAGTTTCTCTGATGACTGTACTTCAACAGCCATGGAGAATTTGAAGTCCAAGGTCAACATGAGCAGAGAGCTATGAAAAGCAGCTGGGGAACTCTTTGGGAACACTAATTACGAGCCTATGAGAAATGGTCTTTTCCCCTGTGTGAGACATGAATCTATCAAAGATTGGCATTCAATAGCAAGCCTTCAGAATAGGCCACCTTTGAAAGGTTAATGAATAACCTCGAAAGAAGCCCTTATAAAATCTTAAACATGCACAAGATACTAGCCAAGGGCTTAATAAAATACACAAGCCCCACATGCAAAAAAACAGGCAAAACAAACAGAAACCTATGGCAACTCCAAACATAACAAGATGGACCTCATAAGGAGGAATTAACAGCAAATCTCTCAATAACTTGCCTTTTGTGGCCAGAGGTCTGCTATCTCCCCGGGGTACAGAGGACAGAGAAACCAAATTAAACTGTGGTTATCTGATGTCTCTAGTGAGATTCACTCCGTCGCACGTCAGAGGTCAGTGGGTAGCTGAAGTCCAGGACCGGGAGTCAGAAAGTCTGCGTTTGGTTCCCAGCTCTGCCACAGGCTTGCTATGTAGCACTGCTCTACTTACTCAGCCTTTGTTTGCCTCAGTTTCCATGGCATAAAGAGCCAGAGATTGCAACAGTGCTGCTGCACAGGGCAATGCTGCAAAACCCAGAGCAGGGCTGGGTGGCACACTCGTCACGTCAAGGGGGGTAACCACTGTCAAAATGCTAGTTTCTAGATGTTCAGCATCACATATTTTTGTGTTGCTAGGATTCCTGGCATGGAAGGATGGCTTTCAGACCAGCCACACACTATGGACAGTGGATTAAGTGATTGCTGGAAGATGTGGCATTTCTTAATTGCAGGAGGTTAGTGTGCCCAGATGTCGAGTAGTGTGGTGAGGGGAGACCACACAGCAGTACCATGTCCCAGGAGCCCAAGGCCTCATTACACAGCGCAGCATTAACAAGGCTGGAGAGGGGCTGTGGTCCCTTAGAACCCCACTGAGCTGCTGGACTCTGCTTTTTCAGATATTAGTGACCATGAGTTGCTCAAGCTGTAGCTGTAAGGGCAGTCTGCTGAGCCACAGAGACCTGGGACCATATCATATGGCAGTGATGATAGGGAACAACCATGCAACCTTTGTAAAATGTCAGCACCAAAAAGTGTCTTCATCTCCACAGTTACACGACACCATCTACAGAGAGAGGAATTTGCAGGAATCCTGTGGGAAAAGAGAGCTGCAGCCAAAGGCAATGGGAATGCACTTGGCATGTAGGAACATGGGATAACGGTGAGCTAGATCCTGGCACAACACTGGGATTTAGCCCAATGCATATTCACTACACATGGAAGGAAGTCAACAGAGCCTCTCCAGTGCCAGGAGATCAGGCAACCAGTCTGCAGAAATGACTGCCACAAAAGGAAATATCTGAATGAAAAACTAAAAACATTTTAAAAGAGAACAATTAATATTATTGCAAATTCAATCTTTCGCAGCCTAGAAACATCACTAATATAGCTGTCTGTGTGAGGTGTGATTCAAATAGCTTCCCTTATCAGTCTCACTCTTTATTTGCTTTAAGAGTTGAATCATTATCATCATAAAAAGGTTTGTGTTAGAAGAGGCTCTTGTGTTAGAAGAGGTATCTAGTTCCAACAACCTTCCATTAGAAGGTGTGTTGATGTCATGAATTATGAATTATGTTATTAATCTTGTTGTTACAATCCCCACGGAAGAAAGTAACCAGGACATCACATCTTACCTGGGATCCATGGTCAAAACAAGTACTGTGAAGCCCAAGAGCCCACCTCTGAAGAGGCTGGGTGTAGTGGTTATAGCAGCTGGAGGAGGCTCCATGATGAAAAACCAAAATGACAGGGGCCAAGGCAATTGGAGTTGATTTCCCCTTGCAGACAGGGAACTAAAATGTATGAGCCAAACAGTCTATGCTTACTTTGAAATAAGATAAAATCAGCCGGGCAGGAGGTGGAATGGCTATAGTGGAGATGAAAAGGTCAGTGGATGCTACAGCCACTTTGGAGCATCACAGGAACACCATCCTGATAATTAAGGGCAATTCTCTCTGCCAGATCCACAGTTTGCACCTCCAAGGTCTTTACTTCCTACTAAGCCTTAGAGGAAGGGTTAAAGGAAGCCAGTGAGTAACTCATTTACAATATTCTCATCATCCTCAACACAGGACTTGTAAACAGACCTTACCTGGTTCAAAGCACTTCAAGGTTCTACAGCTTTGAGACTTATGTTCTCTCATGGGAATAAATTAAGGCTTGAATTTGTCCCTTTGGAAAAATAAATTAATGAGGGAAGTAACTTCAGACAGTCTTCTTGCATTTAAATGGACAAAATTACTTGCAATGATTAATAATCATTAAAATAGGCAGTGGTTATATGGACTGTAATCCAACAACTTTTGTCACAGGAAATGCTTTCTTTTTACTTATGACATCAGTCACATCTTAGCTTCTATTATCCATTAAACCCTCTTTTTACCCTCTTGCATTTTTGACATAAGCTGCCATAGAAGCTGCCTGGGGCCTTTGCTTTCACAAAGTCATTTTAGCTGTTTCTGTATTTCAGACGAAAATGTCATTTACATTTTACTTCTAGAAATACAACAGGACAAATATAGGAGTACAATAAGACAAGACAATACAATAAGTCAATACAATAAGACAATGGGTATTCAATAATACAAGATAAGGAGACTGGGAAGCTAGAAGTGACAGAAATTTATTAGTAAGTTGTCTGGGTCATGACCTGGCAGAAAAGACCCCAAAGACCACAGGAATCTTCATAAATTGTTCTTTATGCATAATGGAGCTCTGCACAGGAGACAGTTCCCATAAATGACTTTGGCAGCTGAGGATCAGCCCTCCAGCCTTCAGGGCTTTCTCTGTTGTGTGCCCTTTGCAGGTCTATTTTCTACTGTTTGATTTCATGTTTTTGAAGTTGTTTGAAATTTGCATCCACAAAATCATTACAAGAGAATTGTATCAAGATGTGTTTTAATAGACTTTATTTTTCCAGGCAGTCTTTCTATCCTCCTCCCAAGTCCCAGAATTGTACTGAATACATAAATAAGAAACAGGGTTGTGAAATCACCTCCAATGTGATGCAGCCCAGGCTCAAAAGACTATATTGTTCAGTCTGACCTACATCAGAAGGAAATGTAAAACCTGATTCCTGATGCCCTCACTGGGCTGTGGGCAGTGAGCCAGTCTGAGCACAGCCCTGTCACTGCATCTTACAATCTCTCTTCAGAGTGGTACTGCTTTTGATCTGCTTCCTGTAGGTCTTGAGAGCTCTGAATGAAAGCTAATTTTGACTTTTTTTTTTTAATGGAAAAAGGTCAGTATTTTAATTGTGGTGAAGATAAAGACAACAGCATGAAAAAAAAAATCTTTGTTCTCTTAAATTATACCTATAATACATTAAGTTATACCTGTAAGCCAAAAAAATTTCCACAGCATCTCGCAGGTTGCAATGAAATTGCCACTAGAAGAAAATTGCCCCTAATATGACCATGTTGCAGACATTTCTAAACTTTGAACAATTTTGGCTCTGAGTTTTTCTGTTTCTGTTCTGAATTTTACTGTTTCAGATATAGAGTCAAGAAGTATCAGATGGCACACACAAAGCAGGTGCTCACCTGAAACAGGAATTCTAAGACTTAGAGAAAATGGTTTCTGACTAAGAGAAAGGCTAAAATCTCAGCATAAACTTTCTCCAGGTATTTATAAAATATTTATGTCAATATATATATTATNATGTGTCTAGCATGATGGTGCATGTCCTTACAGCTCTGGTGCAATATAGATCATGATAAAATATAATAATAATAGCTACAATGTGGAATTAGCCTCCACACAAACACCTAGCACTCTTGTAACTGGGATAGCAATTGTTCCTAACAAACAGCAGCTGTCTAGCCTCTGGAGTGCAGAGCCATTCAGATCCAGCAAGAAAACCACTGTGTTTTGGCCAACCAAAGAGCATTCTGGTTCGGGACAAATTAAAACAAGATATTAGTCTACATGGGGAGTCCATACAAAGTATTTTCATACTGCCTGCTTTACTGTCCCTAAATGCTAGGACGTGCCACTGTTTTTATTGCAGGAAGGTGCAGATGCTCAGTGAGCCTGGCCCTGGCTTACACAGCACAGGAGAGCCTCAGGCATACCAGCCCTGATCAGCCAACAGAGAGAGCAAAGCAGTCAAGGGAGACTTGGATTGCCTGAGGACTGGAGGAGCAGAAACAGGCTGAAACTTTATGGTATATAATGCAAAGCTGTGCATGTTGGGGATTAAGAGTATTTGACAAAAACCACTGGATTGTGATTTAAGGATAGAAGAGGAGAATGACTGACATGTATTATAGCTGCTACAGTGAGCCAGCTAGGCATACACATGCACACAGAGGGAGAAATATTTCTGTGAGTACAGAATATAACTGATATTCCAGGTTTTAGTAAGTACAGGTAAAGGATTTTTGTTTGGAGGAATTTGCTATACATTTTTCTTACATATCCATTTTCATTAAAGTTGATTTTACAGCTAGAGGAGCTATGAAGGAAACGGGCAGCAGGAATGCCTGCCTTAAAAGACAGTATTAGAAGCATCTGGCTTAGCCTGGAGCAAACACCCATGGAGAAAAACTATGATTACTCCCTATAAACAGAGAAGTAGAAAAGCTCATTCAAGAGCACATGGGCACAGGCTGGCAATGAACTTTAGGCCAGAAGTTTACAAAAGGGTTCCTAATGGAGAAAGTCAGCAGTATATTCCAGTAGGAAGGGCAAAACTAAACTTGTTTCTAGGACTGTGCTTGTTAAAGACCTCTGAACCTTCTGTTTTACTGCAGTGGCAAAGGACTTGAATTTAAAATTGGATTACTTTACAGACCTAGACATTGGACAGTCCTGGCTGTTCACAGTCTTATCAAAGGAAGCACTTGGACACTTCACTGACACCTAAAATTAACTGGGCTGCCAAAATTGGGGTTTGTACCTCCTAAACTGTTTCAGAGGTGCCAGCTTTGATGCAGGACCACCAGACAGCAGATTCAGCCACCTTCGCACACACAATGACAATTGTTTTTCTTCAGGTGACAAGGGCAGGGGTGTTGCTTTCTCATGTGTTATATCTTAGCAACCAAAACATTTGTCTGGGAAGAACAATATCAGGACCTGATGGGAACTCACCTCATTCCATGTTCAGTGCGGAATAAGCAAAACAAGACAGGGTCAGAAATCTCTGGGCAGATGGAACTGTCCCTGCTCTCCCTGCCCCTGCCCATGCTCTGTAATGTTACCAGGTATTGGATAAAATATGAGAACAGCTCTGGAGGTAAAGAGGAGAGTCCAGGCCACTTCCTTCCCAGCTAAATGCCCTCTGCCCTGAACTAAAAGGTCATGTTTGTGCTCTTCCTCTCCTGCAAGGAATGCTGATTTTTTTCCCTGCAGTTTCCCCAAGAGTAATGCACCTTGCATAGTCCAGAACAGTCTAGAACTGGGCACTAAAAAGCTGCTGTTGAAGGGAGACATGGTTTTGAATGTTGTAATCACCAAGGTATGGGAGGAGAACCAGCCCTAGCTGCAGGTATAGCCTTAGGCTACTCCAATTTGCTGGATGACAAAGCTGTAAACAGCTTTCTTCAGGGTTGTAATCCTCTAGCCCAGAGCTTATAAAAATCAAACAAACCTTGCCTTTGCCTAATCTTAAATATCCAGCTTAAACTGAGGCACTTTCCCTTTTAGGCAGTTTTCCAGTATTTAACCTAAGGAAGCAATAAAAGAACCAACAGAACTTCCGCAATAAAATAAGGTTCATCTCCTTTTTTTACCTAGCTTAACCTCTGGGAACAGACTGCAATGACCATCTCTAAAGTCTTTCTTCTTCTCAACTCTATACTCTGCATCTGCCCAACTCTCACTTAACTGAACAAAATGTAAAAAACATCCCTCTTCTTTTCCTTCCAAAATACTACAGGTTTTTGGACAAATTCTTCTGACATATGAATACAGTAGTACATACAAAATGATGAGCTAAATAAATCATAAACTGGGAAGACAAGACCATGAAGAAATATTTGTCATACTTCGTGATACTTTTATTTTTAAAACTGACAACAGAGCAGGCAACACAGCTCCCAACACATGAAAGAAGAGGACATGTTGTAATGTTTAACTTCAAACAACAGAACACAAATAGACTGTTGATCTGCATAATTGTTTAAGCCAGTGTTTCCAAACTTTTAGAGTAATGGGACCACCATTAATGCTAAAACCCTCTTGTGGACCACCATGTACCCTGTATCATCAAACTTTTAATTGAAAACACAACAGAAAGCTGTTCAGCTTGGTTCTGCAGCCCAGCTGTGGACCACTTCAAGATTGTGGACCACCAGTGGTCTGCAAACCACAATTTGGTAATTATCAGTCCAACTGACTCAAGACTAGGCATGTGCCAGAAAAAGCAGTGGAGGGGCACTCATGTCATTACAAAGATATTACGCATAACTAACCACATGGACACAGAGCTCTTTATACCACCCGCAGCTTTCCATGCGGGAACACTATTCCAGTTCCTGATTGTATTCTTGCTAATGTCTCCCATACAGTGCATTTTTTGCAGCATATCCTGGGACTTGTTTATATGTATGAGCTTTGTGCCACAGCCAGTAGCTACAATTAAAGTATAATTATAAGTGGTAGGGAAGGGAGGAAAACTTGGCTACCAGTAAATTTCACAATCAATGCTTCTCCTGCTACTCATAAAAAAAGTTTAATTGCTCCCCTTCTTGTTTGCTTCATTGTTTAACTAGTTATGGGCTGGGCTGCTTTCTCAAAGTCTCAAGTCTTCCGAGTCTGTATTTTAAGGCCTGGTTCTCTTCCTCACTTTGAGGAGGTGGAGCAGAGCAAACCAGAGATCTCTAGCCACAAATGACTACTTTGAGTCTTGCCCAAATACAGTTTTCTTATATGTTTTGGGCATCCTTGAATTCTCGGTTATGTATTTAGGTTCATCCAAACTCTAATTACACACTGACCTTTGAATAGCAGATACTTGTTTAACCTGCTGTAATACATGTACACACATGTACTCACATACACAGAGGGTTTATCTGCAGGACACAGTGAGGTGCTGTGCAGAAATGCCTTAACTATCTATAGATGACCTTGCTGAGGACTACACAGCACTGCACAGAGCCATGCTCAGAAACCCAGTGCACCTTAAAAGCCAACCTTTTCATTCAGGGTGTAGGTGGATACCACAAGGCAGAGAAGCCCAAGTTGTCTCTAAACCAGTTTATTCAGTTAGTACAAATAGTTAGCCATGACCCCATGAAGCAGTGTAGGCATATTGTAAGGGATATACTCTTTAATACTAACACACTTGAGGCTTCCATGGTGCCTTTGGAAAGGAACACTCTCATTCTGTCCTTACTCTCTCATGGACAGGTAAATAAATGCCAGGGAAGTCCCCAAGGCAGCAGCAGGCTTAAATTATGCAAAGGCCAAAGAGGCAAGAAAGGCTGAGATTTCAAGGAAGGATTTCAAGCTTACTAGTGGGCCTCTTTGGAGCTCCTTGACCATCCTTAAGGTGAACCTTTGCAAATGCATTTAGAAGCTCAGAAGAAATTGTATGTGAAATTCATCTTTGGCACTTTCCAGTTGAGACTAGGCAAGGTTCTTTGGACAACATTTGTGGCTGCTTGGGAAACAAACTGCACATTATCGTTTGGATACAGAAATGTTGGATCAGTTGCTCTAAATTGCACAGAAAATCAGTGGCAGGGCCAAAAACTGAAGCAAGGAGTGATGATTACATGTTCTGTTCTCTTGACCCTACGCCTCCATCCCGGTGCTGCAGAAGGCATCTCGCTTAGGCAAACACAGAGAGGGAGGGAGCAAGGAAGAGTAAGATTAAAAACTCTGGAAAAGAGATTGCAGAGAGGAAGATGTTGCATACCACCCCTAAAAAACTGTTTGACACGTGGAAACAGCAGCAGTAGTCCCAGGCCAACCCTGTGGAGACAAATTTATCTCCTGTGCAACATTAGTGAAGGAAAAAGACTAAGTTATTTCAAGAATGGATTTGAGCCAATAAACCAACCCATTTTTGCTGTGCTGTAGCAGAAATTTTTCTTATTCTTCTTTATCTTTGACCTTTACTGGGGAAAAAAAATAGAGCTGAGCAAAGCTGTACTCTGGTAAGAAAAATATATCAGTAGCATGTGGCTTCATGAAACAGAAGAGCCATGGATGTTTTTTGTTTAAGGAGGATCTTGTAGATATACTAGGTTTACACTAACACTATGCTAATGCTAATGCTTGCCCATGGCACTCCATACGATGTGCTGTTCCAACACTGCTCAGCCTCTGTGTCTGAGAAATGAATGTGACAGCTAATGAAACAATCCTAAGTCCCTCCAGGGGAAAAGAAAAAAATTCTCTTGCTTCCAGTGCTTCAAAGCGTGTGTGAACCCAATGATGCTCAGAGGCATTCGCAGCTCTGCTCTCATGCTCGGGTCCAGCCTGCAAGGAGCTGCTGGTGCAGCCACTGAGCTTTGTTACACACATGGCACAGCACAGGAGTGTGATGAGGAGAGCTCACCACACACCAGCTCCCACAGGTAGGCTGGCACACCTCCACTGGGGCGCTGAAGGCAAGGCAGCTCAGCTTCCAGGAAGGCAATGGCTCTGTGTCCTTCTGCAGCCTAGCAGCTCTCCAACAGGAGAGAGACAGCTCTTATTTTCTTGACAGGACTGTATGTATGAACAAGCATTTATACTTTTTTTCTTCATCTTTTTCACAGATTGTTTCTGGAATCTGGGAGCTTATGGGTCTGAAATAACAAAAGTCTGTTTTACTCATGATACCTCAGGTCCTGCTTGGAGAAAGTACAGAAAGCAGATCAGACCCAGGCTCATTTGATTTCATCCTGGAAGCTCCTTGAGGAATTCAGAAAGCCTGTGAAAACCCAAAAACAAGCAGGGAAAGAAAAGATAGGAACCCACAAACAAAGAAATTCAACTTTAATTGGGTTCTATCTAAACACGTTTGTCAACTGCACAGCACTGCTCACTGAGATGATATTTCCTCTCTTGTGACTCACTGAGCTACATAAGCTGTTTGCCAGTCTCTAGGGCCCGAAGTGGTGCATATTTAGTTTACCTCTATCCCTTTGCATTCTTCCCCTTATTTACTCTTCCCAATTTCCTGCCATCTCTGACTATGCCCATCGTGACCTCTCACATAAGGAGATTTTGTGCTGTTTCAGGGCAGGTTTGGGGTGCATGTCTTTTTCTTCTAACTTGTCCCAGCAGCTGATTTGGTGTATGGTGAGATCTCCCCATACTTTCTTCCCCACAAACAGTTCCTCTGAAGTCTGCCACAATTTTACACAGTAGAAGCAATGGATTGAGCTCCCAAGCTCCACTTAGGTGGAGACCCAGGAACCCACTGTTGGAATGTCCTGGAAGGAAGCCCCTGAAGCATAAGACTAAGCATAGAAAAAAGCCTGCCCCATGATGCTTTGGCACAGTGTATCATGTTCCTCAGTTCTATGTACCTCAGTTAGCCTGTTGGCTTTCCCTGGCCCTTTTCCCCTTCTATGGCTCGTGCCTAGAAAGTTTTTCTCCCTTCCACGTCCTATCTGCCCATGGCCTCATTTCTCCACCCCTATGCCCTCAGCCCAGTGGGCCCTGATGCTCTCTCCACTCATTTTCTACCCTGTATTTGAACGCTGGTCACTCCTTTGTTCTTGGCATGTGGTCTCTGGTTCCCCTGGTGTTGAGGTGAATAAACCAGCACTGGGCTGCTGTACCAAAGCCCCTCTTGCATCTCCATCCACCTGCCTGCTCTCCAGAACTCAGCGAGTGCGTGTGTGTGTGTGAGAGTGTGAGGTATGCCTGTCTCTTTGTGTGAGATGTTCCTGTCACTCTGTGTGTGTGTGTGAGATGTGCCTGCATCTGTGTGTGAGTGTGTGAGGTGTGCCTGCCTCTGTGTGTGAGTTGTGCCTGCCTCTGTGCGTGTGTGTGAGGTGTGTCTGCCTCTCTGTGTGTGTGTGTGTGAGGTGTGCCTGCCTCTGTGTGTGTGTGTGAGGTGTGCCTGCCGTGTGTGAGTATGTGAGGTGTGCCTGTCTCTGTGTGTGTGAGGTGTGCCTGCCTCTGTGTGTGTGAGTATGTGAGGTACGCCTGTCTCTGTGTGTGTGTGTGAGGTGTGCCTGTCTCTGTGTGTGTGAGGTGTGCCAGGTGTGCCGGCTGTGTGTGAGTGTGTGAGGTATGTCTGCTGCCAACCCGAGCACCGTCCCCAGCTGGAGCCGCTTTTGAAGGGAGAGTCCTCCCTTACCACCAGACCGCATGATGTTACACACTTAGTTTTCACTCCACCAGAGACCTTAAAAGGTGTGGGACTTACTGTCCACATCAGTGTAGACTGGATCTTCGGATACATTTCCTGCCCCTAACACGAGTAGGTTAAAACACTTTGCTGATCTATTGCCTTACTTACCCTGACCTCCTCCTGTGTATTAAATTGCATAAATATCCTTCAACCCATGTGTCCAAGAGGTGCTGCAGCTGAAGGATCACCTCAGGGAGCCAACATCTCTTGGACTGAACCCACCAAACAAAGCTGTGGGCAGCAGCACCAGGGCACTGGACCCCAGGCTACCCCCATTACCTCGTGCTTGTCCTCACCTCAGGTCTGTGGTGGTCCAAGGTAGCAGGCAGGACCCTGACCAAGGACCCAGCACTCCACGTCTATCCCAGAAGTAGCAATGGTGCCATGCCTCTCCGTGCCAGGCAGAAAAGTTCAGCAGCCCCTGATACTGCCAAGGTGGCTTGGTCACCAGTCAGGGACTCAAGAGCCACAATTCAACCCCTGAAGCTGATGTGGTTAAACTATCTTCTTAATTACACAGGAAAATGTGCTTGAAATCATGACTTTCTTTGGTTCAGTTCACCCTGCCTGAAAACAGAGGGAACTGTGCAAAAGGAAATCATAGTTCAGAGCCAATTTTGCCTATCTGCACCAGTCTTTTCAGGATGTGGGGATGTTTGGTGACTGGGGACCAAAGGTTTTTTCTGAAACAGACACCTTTCTTAAACCACACAGATGTTTTTCAGTTTGTTGTGGTTCACATTAATCATTTCTTTTTTTATCCCACTCTCTAAGAACTTACTGCTGCTGATACCTGCAAGCACTATTTAGCAAGCACTGAAGGTTTCTCTACCATATGCACAAACTATTTCTTTTTTTCATTTGTCATAGGTAGCTATGTCCAGAAATTTGGAACCAAAAACAAACTCTGAGACAGATCAACTTGCAACTCTTACAACAATTGCCCTTGCTGTGCAATGATGTTTAAAGCATACAAATTAATCTTTGCAAATGTAGGATATATTGCTTCAGCAGCTGTGCTTTTGAGGACATTGTGGACTTCTTACTGCAAGAAGACTGAAAATTACTTTCATCATACTGTTTGGAAAAAATAGACAAACCTCAGGGATTACTAATGATGTATAAATAAACCAAAGTTAGCATTTTGGGGAAGCAGTAAACAGCAACAGTGCCTGAGAGCCAATGTGATGACTCAGGTAATGATACTGATCAATGCCTTCCTGGAGGAGAAAAAATTAGGGAGTGTAGAACTAGAGACACCATTCAGTTTAAAATTAATACAATGTTAAGATAAACAGAAGGAAACAACCTTAGAAGGTTGTAAAGAGGCTTTTTCTCACCATTTGCCATGCCTCCTTTCATTGTGCAAGGCTGTTACCAACTTTCATTAGTGGCTCTTTTGACATAAAATTTTTCTCCCATGAAACATGCAGATTTTTATGGACCAAATTAAGATTATTAAATTAAAATCCTGGATGCTTGGCAATGAAATATGGCTGAGAAGTTTGAAAGCACACAAGAAACAATCAAGTGCCTTGGCAAAAAAAAGAATAAGCAAAAAAATACTTTGTGGCTGGATAAATGGTAGATTGTGTTAGATTTCAGGAACATCAGGTAAATAAGCTCAAAATAGACACAGGAGGGCAAGTTTAAATTCTCTTCTAACTCAGAGGCAACCACATGGAGCTCTAGATTGGGGTCTCATCTTTTCTTTAAAAACACATCAATTTATTTTACTGAAACATTCACCACATCTGGAACCCAAGACAAGTAGTCACAACTACTAAGCTGAGGAATGCTTAGTGCTTCCTCTCACTGCAGGAATCCTGTAGGATCCCTGCAGAGGGAACCAGCATCATCAGGAGCACAGGAGACATCCCAGGCTGGTCCACCCATACCACGAGAGCTGTTGTAGGTGCCTTCAAAGGAGTAACAAACCTCCTCAAGTGGAAGAATGAACCGAATGTGGCTCTTCTTGACCTTTACTCTTGTCTCCACCACCAATTCACAGGGACAGGCTCCCATACTGATTCCTAACCCTATTCCTGCCTCCTGTGAGGTCTGTCCTTGCAGACCACACTTCCTGTGGTTCTTCTTTGTGCTAGATGGTCAAAATGGGGTAGGAAGAAGCCCTAAAATCAGCCCTAAAATCAAACCAGGTTAATGCATTAATGCATAATGATAATAAACACTTTGATGAGTCTCATGGCAGACCCTGCTCTCCTGCACCAAAAGGCTGTGCAAAGCTGGAGCTCTCTTATGAAAAGCAGCAACTCACAATTTCACAATTTCTCTTCTACTTTGTCCACAATTAGGCAAAGAGAAACACTAATTTGGCTTTTATCACAGATCTTCCACTCTTCTTGCAGTACTCCTTACTAGTGATGGAGAAGAGGCAGGCCACTTGATCATGGTAGAGAGCATCAAGAAACACTTTCAGCTTGAGAAGCAAGAGAGGGAATCCTCAAAGACAAGAAGGAAAATACAACATGGAGGACTAGTGAGCACAGAGTTCTTACAGGAACAGACATGTAACAACACCCACAGAAGCTCTTACATAAGAAATATGGACCCAACTGGAGGAAGTACCAGCACTGGGGTTGTCTTGACAGTTACAAAGGAAAGAATTGGAGAGGCTGGTTTGCTTTAATTGCATGCAGACAGAATGAAATCCACACCAGCAATTCTATGTATTTAGTGCTTTCAAGAAGTCAAATTACACAAAGCTGAAAACAATTATGAGCCAAATTATTGCAGAGAAAGAATTTAAACAGGAAAAATGTGAGCGATAACTGGGAACTATTTAAACACAATTTACAAAGTGCCCCAAAAGGCACATACTCCCATTGCACAAAAGAGGTCAAGTGGAGTTAAAAACAAAAGCAAAGCAAAGAAAAACAAAAGCACAAGCTGGTTTAGAGAGGAAATTAAATCAGCTTTTGCAAAAAACTCCACAAACAATTCTCCTCCACAATTCACCCAGCAACAAAATATTAAGCAAACAAACCCCACATATATCATCATTAATAAGGAAAGAACTGCTGATAACAACAGTGTATCAGATATCAGCAAAGGTAGATGAAAGGAAACAATGGAATACAGAAGAGGGGGGAGGAGGGGGTTAGTATTGAAATGATAGTAGGGAGGATCTTTCTTTTCCTAAGCATATCAGAGGGAAAAGGCCTCCTAAGAATAGTAATTATTCACTGTTAGATGGTAAAGTGGAAGAATCGGAGAACCAAAGTTCTAGGAGTTTTTGTTGTTTAAAAAATGTCATAATATTTTCACTCGGTACTTAAATCTCCATAAGGAGATTTTTATTTAGAACTTAAGAATTGAGGGGAAAGTAATGCAACAGTAGAAATTCAATTTGTTGCATGTTAAACATATTTAGAAATGCTGACTCAAAGGAACACTGCAGTGCCTCTGAGGCAGGACCCAAAGGACAATGCATATCAGGGAAGGTGTTAAGCTGGACCTTTCCTGGCTGCATGCACGGCCCTGTCCCACCACAACCCCCCAGTCAGGCATACAGTGCTCCTGAGGTCTCAGAGGGTGCATGTGAGGAGGAAAAGGCCACATTGTCAGCTGTGCAGAGTGATGGAGATGCTAATTAGGAGATCCCTCTCCCATGCTGCAGGTTTGCCAACCTCTATGCACCATACCCACAACAGCACAGACTCAGTTACAAAGCACCTCCGGGCACATCAGGAGCCCAGAAATCAACACAAGTATGACCTAACCGAGGCCATATGCACTGAACACAGAACCCAGGGCTCTGGACTGCATGCCAGTGCCTGGGTAGCAGTGGATCAGGCAGAGATGGACAGCATAAGTGGGGCCAACACAAAGTGTCTTTCACCTTTCATGTCCATCTCCCCTAGTCTCCATCTTGGACCTGGGAGCTTACACGGACACCCTTGGGTTTTGTAGGCTTTCTGCCAGTTCATTTAGCCTCTAATGCAGCCTGATACCCCACTCTTGAAACACTATTTTTATCAGTCCTGGTGCCCTATGAGAGGCATCCTTAAAGTGACTCTAAAGTCCAGACTCCTATCGTAACTTGATCCATGGCATTTATGGTGACTTCCAAGAAGTCAGGCCACCAGAACAGTGGTTTTAAATTGCTGTCAGAGATGACATGTGTTTGGCTCACAGCTGGTCGAATGTGAATATTTCACGTTCTTTTGAAAGGATTTGGCTAAACGAAATGCTACCACTTCTCCTCGTCCTGGCAAATGTCCCTGCCATGCTGTGGGTCAGGCTGAATCATTTTTGGGGAAGGCAGTTGGCAGGTGACATTTTCTCTGAAAATCTTGGGAAGGGGAGAAAACTGTAGGCAGGAGTATGTGGTGAGCAGAGGGAACATCCTCCTTTGGCAAAGCAGGAGCCCTTCAACAGAGCAGAAAGTGGGACATGCAGCAAGGTGCTTCTCTCAGTTGCCAGAAGGGGACTGGCAAGGCTGGATGCAACTGAAGAAGTTGGTACGACAGGGAAGGACTAAGCCTAGGCTTGATGGAAAGAACCTATCCATAATCACACAATGAGCAGGAGTCAGATTTGTTTACAGACTTTTTAAATTTAATCCCAAATTTCCTTGAAGTTTTCTTGTCATGATTTCTCTTCTGGTAAAGCCTGGCCATGGAGTTCATAAGTTCCTCTGGTATCTGGATGCACTCATTTTCAGAAAAAGGTACAGATACTCCAAGAGTACTTGGTATCACCCACTCTTCTGACAGCCAGCATCACCTCAAGACAAGGCTCAAAACCAGACCAAGGGCTTTTCATCCATTGCTGCAATTCCACCCTCTCCAGACAAGATTTTGCGTTGAATACTACTCATAGATGAATTAAAAAAAGGTTTTCCCTATGAGAAGCCTTAAAATAATATTTTCATGGCACATCCTCCTCAGGATCGAAAAAAAAAATTATGAACCAAAGGATGTTAATATAGCTGTTGGCTAGAAAAGAAAGAAATACAACCATAGATGCATTTCTGCAAAACAGAGTTTTGCTTTTTGTTTCTGCCACACTTAAGGGACAGCCTAGATGGGAAATAGTGGGAAACGATCATTATGTTGGACATGATGATCTTAAAGGTCTTTTCCAACCTAAATAATTCTATGATTGTATGACCCCACAAAGCAAAGCTGAGGCTGTGGTTGGGGCTGTATCTGGCTGAAGCCCTTGCTCTTGGTTCTTCACTGACCTTGGCCAGTAGTGGCCTGGAACTGTGAATTTCATACAGACTGGATACAAGGTCCTTTTTTCCCTTTGTATAGGGATTTCCAAATTTTGGTACAAGCATCTGTAGACATAACTTGCAAACATGTACCCAGGCTTGGCCTGATCTGCCTCCTTCCTGCCTTACTGCCCAGCTGGTCCAGGAGCCACTCCTGCTGCTGCCACCCCAGCTCCCAGGGGGACCCTTGGAAGGTAGTGGGGCTAACTTCTCAGAGGGGCATGCAAGCCCTGGAAACAAGATCTGGATATATAGTCCTATTTCTATAAATTTCTATACAGAAATAGAGACTGGAGAACAAGCTCATTGAGCTTTTATTTGCAACCACTGTGTTGCTCAAGGAGTGATGCATCTGGTGGGGTCCACTGCAGGGGCTTCCCTGGCCTCTTGAGATTTGCTTCCCTTCTTAAGATTGATCTCTTCTGTGAGCCCTCTCATCTCAGCCTTGCAGTCTGCCATGGTGGCTGCAACAGCATTTCCCAAAGAAGGACAAAGATGTGTGGGAGCAAAGTAGTTGGGCATCTCTTTGGAAACTATTCAGACATGCTTCCAGGTTCAAGTTCTATCTATGCATACAGTTATTTCTCACTCTAAGAATTATTTCAAGGAACATTACTAATGAAAACTTATTACTTTAAAATGTGCCTTGCATTGCTTAATGAAATTTTAGCTGTAAGACTTTCTCTACTAAAAAGTTTAGAAAAAAAATAAGGATTTTAATCTCCTGAATTACTCTTTCAAGGTGAGAAACAAAAAGGACTTGATTTGAGCCTCCCTGCTAAGAAAAAATCCCATAAGCTGCTGCCTGATTTTTAACCTTTTCTGAGGTCATCTTGTTTTCCTAACATGTTTGCTTTACTGGTACATTTGAACACAACAGGTCAAAAATAGACTGAGCTATAGATGCAAAACAGATTAACAGGTATATGAAAAGATGTCAGCTTAATATTTCTATCTTTGGCCTAGATGCTGCTTAACGTTTTACAACTTTAATACCTCTTACATAAGTATTTTAACTTTTACCTCATTGAAAAGAGAGATTTTAATTCAACATTTAAAGATTATTTAGGAACTATCTTAAGTGTTAAGTGCTTAAAAACCTTCCAAGGTTCAACATGTAAAGTTTAATTTATGCTAAGAGAAATCAGTTGAGATGAATGTACCACTTAAAATACAGGGCAAAACCATATTTTGTAAAGCACTTGCAAGTTAAGTGTGTGGGTTTAGAAGAGATAAAGAGGTTCTTTAATAAGCTTTGTGAGTTAAACCAGCACCAGCAAAAACACTACAGGGCAGTCAATGGCCTATATCAAGATAGGAATTAAAATGCCAAAATCTATTTTTCCCTTTTCCCTCCTCCCTCCTTACTTAGCAGAAACTTTTTTCTCAACTTCTGGGACCTCAGACCAATGCACTCTATCTAACCAAAATAAAAGTTAATTTTTATATTGTTCAATAATTTATAATACCAAACATCCCATCAAGAGACAAAGATTGCTTGCTTTGTTTGTTTCTTACTGAAAGCTCTCTATCTGGTAGATCATGAACTGCTAATCTCACTGAACATTAATCACGACTACTCTGCAGGCACTCTTAGAGATCCACCATTGTTTTCTCATTTCCTTTTGTACACTATTTGGGATAATCAGCAAGTATAAGAATTTATTGCAGGTGGGCATACTTAAAGAACAAAACAAACAAACAAACAAGAAACCCCCTAAACTCATGCATTTTGAAATAAACTTAAGATAATGGAGCAAAAAATTACTATTCCAGCAAGCAGAAGTTATTCAGAAATGCAATTAGCAAGTACCTTTATACATATAATTCATAGATGACAGACATAATACTTACTTACAAAGATCAAGGTTGTTTTCAACTATACATTACCATTCCTGGAAAATCAATCTACATTATTTTTAGCACAGGTTAGGAACTGGAGTAATGATTAAGTTATTTGCCAAGGATATGGTCAGACAGACTTGGAAAACTGGAAACTGAGATTTCTTTCCAAAGGGAACATGTATCATAGTCACAGCTGGTATCTTTATGTAGAAAGTTCAGTCTTATAATTCATGGTGTAAGAGATCAAACAGATTTTAATAAAAGCCTCCTATTACCAGAGTAAAAGGAATTATCTTGGACTTCAGTCAGGTCTGGGACCTACTCTGAAGCTTCAGTAGGATACAGCAGGCAAACCAAAAGATATGAAAGGATTCACAGTTTATAAATACTGTTTTCTACATCCCAATGTACTTCTCCCCCAAAGGAAAACCCAATGTTGAAAAATACTTTTCAGCTTTAAACACATGATCAAGTGCCCTCAAAAATCAAAGGGATTTAAGTATAGACATGTGAGCTAAATACACTTAAATATCCTGCTGGATTACACACACACACACACAAATTTGTTATGTCTGATTGAACCCACATTCCAGTTACTGGAATATGTTTAAAGAAAGGCTGTTGGTAGAACATATCCATTGTACAATACCCCAGTATTTTGCCAAGGATAGTTCTGTGAAGGGTTAAGTGTCTATAAAAAAGAGGGAAGAGTAGAGATGATAAGAAGGGTTTTCTCCTTTTCTAGCATCCAGCTTTATCTAGAAAAACACTTTTTAATGTCACTTTTATTAGAGCTGCCTTAAAGTCATGCTTCCTCCTATATGTTCAGCTGAGAAATTTGCCTAGGCAGCTTCCAGACTACAGAGTTGTTCCCTGCTGCCCCTCAGTTCAGGCTGTCAGAGGCTCTGGAGGCAGCTCTGGTCCCAGCAGATGGTAGATGTGCCACACTCATCCTGTGACCCAGGAGGTACCAGGGTGCTGCGCTGATGGCTTCGGCGTGTTCAGAGCATCCAAGAGTCACTGGGTGTGCCACAGCCAGCCAGTCCCTCACTGCACCCATCTTCTCAAATTTCAGGCTGAATTCCATGAGACTTTCCTGGACATTAACAGCATCAGATGAGTGACATTACTGGTTCTTCCTCTTGATTCCACCAGCCTTCGAGACTCTCGAGTTTTGAATAACTGGCCAGGTCAGAAAGAAGCAACTGTTATTTAATATGATTCGATTTTGCTGTCCCAGTCAGAGATCATCTGTCCCTGCAAAATAATTATGTTGTGTGACATTAAATAGTCATCTTTCCTAGAAAGGTCTGGAGCACTGAAATTCCTTTTGGTTTGAAAGGAACTTCTTGGGACTCTTTTACACTTAAAAATCTACTAATTTGTACGGCTTGGGTAACCTGGACAATGCCGAGTTTAAACCACATGTAGGACCCAGTGTAAAACGAATCTTTTCCCCTCAATAAATTTGTTCGTAAATGGCTTGATAATGTTCTACCTAGATAGGGGGGACAAAAAATAATTTACCGTGGAGAGTCATGGTCTAAAGATGATTCAGCACAAGACCAGGATGAAAGACAGGAAGAGATTAAGCACCTTTCAGAGGGAAATACTTCGTTTTACATTGCAAATAGAGGGCATCAAAGAAAACACAGATGAATCAGATACTAGCAGGAGCTTTTTCATTCAAATGTTAAAAACATTTTGAAGAAGATATCCTGCATACACCGACACTTGCAGTGAAGTGTTGCAAAAATGGCTTCTTATGTTCTTTCAGCCTTGAATATACACCCACTGAAAAAGCAAAAAAAGTTTACAGAAAAAAATGGCGTTGCCTAAAATGCACTTTTGAGGGTTCAGTGGGAGGATCTTCAGTTGGAAACAAGGTGTGAAACAGCAAAGAAAATGTTTGATGCATAAACAAAAATTCCAAGAATGAGGCCTTTGTGAAGGGGGAACAAAATGCCAGTGAAGTGGTTAAACCAGCTCTTAGCTCACTTAAAGTGAAGTGAGAACAGGAGACATTTGCAAAGGCAAAAATAAGATCATCTAACAAGGACTTTCCATTAACAGTGTCTGGTGTGATGAAAGATGCTGAAATTGCATTTCTATCAGGCCCATATCTCCTCAAGGCTGGTTGTTTCCTTTCAGAAAAGTGACATATACAGGACTTACAAAAGTGTGTAGATGCCAAAATATACACCCAGCATTTGCATCTTCTGCTTCCTCCTGACTAGCAGGTCAATTGATGCATCTGTGAAGGTCCCAAATGAGAACACTGGGCAGACCATCACTTCTATTTATTGCACCTCTTGGACCCAGATTTTTACCTAATGATTATATGAGTTGAAATAAGTCCATGGAGATAAAGGTTGTTGAAGGTAGGAGATCACACAAATTATGCAATCACACCACTGGATCAGAAATATTTGTCACTCCTGAGAAGAGTGTATCTTTCACACACAGAGAATTCCCAGCAGTTGCATTAAACAGATATTTGGACTTAGGGAGCTCCTGAAATGCCTTGCTGAATAGAGCTGTGCAGTCTCGGGACCTTATTTTCAGACCTACGAGCAAGTCAGGAATCCTATTGAAGCCCACAGAAACAGTCAGCACCATTAAAAATCAAGTCATGTGGCTAGTTGAGCAATTAGGTATTCAGGCAACTGCTTTAAAATGACTATTTCAACACATGCAGCTGCCATGCTTTGGACTGAAGCTTTCTTAAGCAAGAGATAGAATCATAGAATCATAGAATGGTTTGGAAGGGAACTTTAGCGATCATTCCCCTGAAATGAGCAGGGACAGATCTAGTTAGAAGAAAGCAAAACAAAACAGAAAGTTTCCTAGCTCTGGCCCACTGCAGCTGATAACACATATCTGTAAAGAAATCCTCTACAGACACCCTCATTTCTACTTTTCATGGACAGCAGTAGAGGTTCACTTTAACAGCTGACATGAAGTGCCAGGGGATGGGCTGAGCTGAGAAGACACAGGTGCCTAAGTGGTAAAGATGCACTTCTGGGTGGCAAAGCATTGTTTAACAGGCTCAGCTGCCTCGTAGCACTACAGGACAAGCCTGCACCAACATGGGTAACTGTATTAGTTTGAAGCATTAGTAAAAGTGATCTAAAATAATCAGGCTGCTTTGTGAGTTAAGCAGATAAGGGCTGTGAAGGATCATCTCACCCAATTCCAGCTGTCTCAAATGAAAATATCTTTAGTCCTCACTAGATCATCTCAGTCACTCCATCACTAATTACCACTCTTTTTTGTTTCCTAACTAGGCATATCCTGTGTTGTTTCCTAACCCATTTCCAAGTAAAATGAGCCCCATGAGCAGAACTCTAGCTTTTAAACCCTTGAGTGAAATATTCCTCCTCCTGGAGTGAGTTACAGGGAAGCAATTCCGCAGGCACTGAGGAAACAATAACCCTTGCCAGGAGAGGAGGCAATAACTTCTTCAGCCAGTTCAGTGCAGCTGAGGGTCTGTGTCCAAAGCCCAGGAATATCACATGATCAGCCTCTGCCACACCAAGAAATTTAACCTTGTGCTGGATATGGTGGCTTGTTAAACCCCTCTAGGATGTCCCACAAGAATATATCCTTAGGCACAAACACTGAATTATGTGGGGATGGACTGAGTGGTTGTCGAAGAATTATTATCTTTGTGCAAACTTTATTTGCTAGTTTATATGTAATTATGAAAATGGAAAAACACAGTCATCTCTATGATATCCATATTATAAAACTAGAATTAAACAAGGGTATAAATAGAGATATGTGCTCACATAAATCTAAATCCATAAAATAAATACAAATAATACACAAGACTCTTTTTTCAGGAATCAGTTGCAACAGCTTCTTTTCTTATTCAGAAGAGATGTGCTTGCAGTTAAAAAAAAAAAACAACAAAAACAAACAAACAAACAAAAAAAAAAAAAAACCAAAAGTCAAAAAAACAACCAACTGAAAAAATATTTTGGAAAGGAGTGGGTGGATTATTTAAATACCAGTAAGGAAGGCAAGCTTGTTAGGATAAGAATGATGTTGACACAAAAGGGGTAAGAAGGATAAGAAGATATAATCTGACCATGAACACATTAAGACTTGCCATTTTTTATCATTACAGTTCTGGATTTAGCTTTCACTTGGAGCAGCGAGGCAAACAGCTTAACCACAACCCCAAGAACTGCTTGTTGCAGTTCTTACTAGAGGTTTCCTAGACCAGCTGCCTTCAGCATCCAATTGGGATACAGTGATCTCAAAAACTCACTACTGAAAGTATTTGTACACTCTTTTGAGTGAAATTCAGAAATGCAGCCTCTAAGACTGTGGAGGTTGGGATACTTCTTTTTCTGTCAGATAATGCTTATGATAAAAACAAACTTCCAAAAGCCCCATCCTAACTAGCCTTGTGAGACTTAGTGCATACTGAAATTTTGGGTGGGATTTTCCATGATCCTCTGTGCCTTCAAATGTAGTAACAGTAGTACAACCTGGAAGCTTCAAATCCTTTTCAAGCACTTGTGGTATGTGCTGTATTATCTTACAAATGACAAGCCTTGAAGTATTTACCCTCATGAATACCCAACTGCCTTTACAAATTCCAGGGCAGAGAGGGAAGAGCTGAGGCTCTCAGGCCTTCTCTGCCAGTCACTCCAATGGACTGAAGCCAGATCTCCAATGGACCATGCCGGGACCTTTGATGCAGCCCACAAGCAGCCACGGTGAATGGGTGTGAGATAGCACAGCTGGGTGGGTGCTCTCACCTTTAGTTATACAGCAGGACAGAAACACTCAGCATCAGCCCCACTGCAGAAAAAAGCAAAGGGGCTATTTCTCCACTTGCCTTTCCTCCTTTTTACCTCACCCTTTCTTACTCCCTCATAAACCTCCTCAAGGTTCCTGACAGTTTTGCTGCTCATGTACAATGAAACGCCATTAAAAAGGAAGCAATTGCCCATGTGGAAACAGAACTTTCCTGGGGGGCTCTACAAAGGCCACAAAATGAAGTCCCTGAGGAAATGTAATGCCTTTCCTACAGCTTCAGCACAAAGTCAAAAATAAGCACACCAAAGCCCTCAGAATCACATACTTCTCCAGCGTGGAAGACAGCGTTGGAATTTGTGTTGATGACATTATTTAATGCACAACTGGTAGGTTCTGAGACACTGATGATGAGAGCCTGACTAGATCAGTGCAGAAAGGGAGAAGCCTAAAAAGGACAGCAAACAGGGAGGAGGAGTATGGAGGGAAGAAAGATGAATTTATAGGCAGATTGTCAGGCAATACCCCAGCCTTGGAAAAGAGGGGTGGACAGCATCAGATAATGGCCAAGGGGAGTGAGATATAATGAGATCGACCCATGCAAAAACTCATTAAACAATCTAAACTTTTTCCTCCTTAACCGATTGAACTTTTCTCAGTGAATACTCCAAGGATAAAGTTTAAAATGGAATTGACTACGTCAGATTTTGGGTAACAACTGGAAGAATAGCTCATGATTTTGACCACAGGAGGGCTCCCAGGTTTCATGAATGCATATGGAAAACTTTTGAGGAAGGTTAGACTTAGATCATGAGGAATAGAAGGTGAAAGCCACGGAGGTGCACTCTTAGCTCAATCTGGACGTCTACCAGCCTAGCAGAGCATGCTGCATATAATGGCTTTTTTCTTCAACAAAGAAGAGAAACAAAAATAACTATTTTTGTGCAAACTTATTTTTTCTCTACTGCCTTAAGAGGATCATTATAAAAATGTCACTTGTTAGATCCCTCGAACAGCAGTGTTTCTTCTGGTCTTACCAGTAAGGAGAATCTTAGAATTTTTTTATTTTTTTATTTTTTTGCTAAAAAATAATGTTTGGGGATTCAGTGTTTATCAATGGGAAAAGACTGTTCACATCTGGCCAGGCTGCAGCCCACACAGGTTAGATACAGCCCAGGAAAAGATAACACATCATCTGTGACCTGCTTTTCTCTAGACTCTGCAGAGGTTTACAGTAAGTGTACAGTAAGTGTCCTGAGTCCAGCGAGGGGCCCATGGCCACGGGGAAGCAGGGATGACTGTTCATGTGGCAGTACAATGGAGGAGGAAGAGGAGGATGTAGTTACTGTTGACCCAGAACACCATGTCCATGCACCCCAAAACACATCCCAAAAGCCAGCTAGAAACAAGGAAAAGACTACCAATACAAATGACAATGTGCATCCAGCAGAGAGCAGATGAATCCAGCCTTCAGCAATGTCCTAGAGACTTTGTTAGGTGAAAACAGGCTGATGAGCAGAGGAGGTAATCTGTCACAGTCAGTGCTGAGATAGAACCTGAGCTGCAGCTCATCTGGATTGGGTCTGAACTTTCTAGTCCCAGAAGAGAAAATACTGACATTATTAACAGATAATTTTCTCTGTTGTTAGTCATGGTCTAGTTGGTCATGTGTGGAGAAGTTCTGGTTGTTTCATCAGAGGTTTGGCATTCTACCCTCAGTGACATTAAATGCCTTCAAACAAAGACACATATCTGGGTAAAGGCCACCAGCTTAAATACTCTGAAGAGGGTTTTTATCTGCAAAAATTGGCCCTGGGTTTGAACTGCACTGGAAAAGAAAATGGGGATATATCAGGATCTTCCACATCCTCTTCTCTGCAGAAGGAGTGTGTAAGACCTGACAGAGCTAAGAGCTGATAGGCTAACACTAAAGCTATTTGCAGATGATTAACACATCAAAGCTGAAATCAAACAGGGAGGTCAGCAGAAAAAAAATTGCTGTGTAAGGAGATAAGAGAAATTTCCTACTTTGGGGGACAGAAGAGGTTGAACAGGTTGAAGGTCCAGGAGATGCTGCCAGAAGGGGACTGAGTTTAGAGATTTATTTGGTGGGTGTAAAAACTTCCTGTTCCCTCTTCATCCAGCCTCTTCTGATATATCAGTCCTCCATGTAGAAAAGAAGAAATAATTTTCTGCTTGCTGCACATAACCAGGAAAAAGGAAACGTGTCAAATAATCCTACTTCTTTTCTAGTAAATTCCAGTTTTAGGGTCAATCAGTTACAGCTGTGCTAATCCACAGTTACCAACTTCTTTGCCTGCTGATGTCTCCATGGTGAAACGCGCAGATGAAACCTGGGTGACCTCCATCTGCCTTTCCCTACTGTGTTTAGAAAACAACAGATAAGGTAACGCAGTAAGGTAAGGCTCCAGAGCAACTGTGCATACTGTGGATGCTGCAAGCAGGGCAGGGATTTTCCTTTGTGAGGGCAGGTCTGAATAAGTCACATCCCAAACTTTTGACTTGGAAAGAAACCTGTGGATTTTTTTTACCGCAGCTGACTGCAGCAATGCTGCTTTTTATGTCAACATACATTTTAGTAAATGTTAGTTTGTACTCTGTAGTGACAGGCTGTTTGCAGTAACCTTGGGAATACTGCTCTTATCTTCTATTTACACAACAAGTGCAAAGAAACGAGATTAGGTATTTTTCCACAATGTTTAAAGATGCCTTTTTTTGTCCTCTCTTGAACAAGGGCTGAACTTTAAACATTTCAAACATTTTCCCCATTTGGAAGACATACAGTTAACGTGGTATTAATCATCTATCCTGGTCAGGGTATACTTATTTTTCATGACTGTACCATGTCTCTCAGGTCAAGTGCAACAGTGGTCTGAGACTGCAGTAAGGGAAATTGACACTAGTTAAAAACTGACCTGGACTGGGACTACAGACAGGATGGACAGACAAGTACTATGGCATCCCTCTGGGATACAGAAGGACTCTGGTAAGGAACCAGGCCTACAGCAAGACTAGCCTACTTAAACATGGTTATTACTCACACTGTATCCCTGTGAACTCTGGAAAACCTTCTGAAGATGGCACAGACCTGAAAATTCAATCTTTCCATTTTCTTGTTCATCAGAAGCTGAAATTGCTTAATAACACAGTACAAACTGATCTGCTGTTATCAAAACAGAACCAATGTTCAAACAAGTGCAGAAACTGTTGAATATTGTACCTAACCCCATAAAGATGCTAAAGGCTGGACATGGAGAAGAGGGAAACAGCAAGTAGAAAGTATCAATCTAATCAAGCTGTTAGCTGACCAGGACAGAACATAATCATTAGTCATTAAGTACTCTGATATTGCCAGAACAAGATGGTGACTTTTGCTATAATTTCACCATCATGACCATTCTCTTGGTCAGGTTACTTGACCTGCTGTCAGTGCTTATCTATTAAGGATACGTGACTGCGGAAAATGGGTTAAAAAAAGTAACAGTTTCTTGTAGCAGGGTTATTCCAGTTGCATAACTACCTCTGAAGAATTTTTCCCAGAGTATAAGGACTTTGCTAGGTGTGTAGGACACCACGGCCTTTGTTGTTGTGGCAGTTGCTCAACTGAACTGCCTCTAACCCATTGAACATGCCTCAAATTTGGATCACCCAGTACAAACAGTAATTACCCAAA
Organism: Vireo altiloquus; assembly: GCA_013396875.1. NCBI lineage: Eukaryota > Metazoa > Chordata > Aves > Passeriformes > Vireonidae > Vireo > Vireo altiloquus. Next base: position 263,142 of record VZRF01008733.1, read on the forward strand.
CACTTAAAAATAATGTTTGCTTGACAGAAAAATTCAGTGCTTGTTCTCCTCAACAGACCTCTTGCTGAAGCCAGAGTAATATCAAGAAAAGGCAACATGTAACAGAAACAAGTGGCATTTTATCTTTTCAAAATGGTGTAACAGGATTGGAAAGCAGAGGGGTTCCTTCCCTGTGCTCTAAGCTAACATTCACCCTGAATATTACCAAAGGCAAATTACAAGTTTCCTTGGAAATACCTGTTGTTCCTGCAGAGCTCATGTTGCTTAGAGGGATTTACAAGGCTTTAGCTGTGCATTAGAGCTTTTGTGTTGATAAGGCATCTTTCAACGGGAAAAGTACCCCATGCCACGTGTAGAAATCACCACAAATATTTTTCAGCACAGTTACTTCTGCTAACGCAGTAAAATAAAACAGCAACACATGCAAGACCATGAAGCCAAAGGCTGAAGAGAAGTAGGTAGGACAGAAGTAAATTACTAGTATTTACTGTTACAGTAAGAAACACAGTCAATAAAATGACATTTCCCTACACACTAATCATCATTCTTCAGTGAAACCAAGAGTTAAATTGTCTCTCCCAACAATTTTCAATCACTAATTATATTTCAGAAGCAAGCTTCTCTGAACACAGGATTATTTTTCAGAGCTTAAATGTTCCTTTGGTATAAATTTCATGTTATTTTGGGAGAAAATAAAAGAATTACATAATTTGTTCAATTTGATTAAAAACCCAAACAAACAGAGCAGATTAATGTCGAAGCAAAGCAGCAGTGGTGGTCTTTAGTTTAGTTTATGAACCACCACATTAAATCATCGTTAAAGTTCATGTTGAAAGAATTAGGTCTTAAGAGAAAGCTCTTTTAAATCCAAAGGAAATACCCTTTGTAGTACATGTAAGAACATAAAGTTTATCATGGCAAGAAGCCCTGCTGAAAGCTTAAAGGAAAATATTTCTGTGCTACCAGACAACCACAAGAGACAATTTTTAAGTTGCAAGAATAGGATGTTTGCCGTAGCTTTGTGCAGTTATTAGAATTTCCATCCTAACATTTTGGATGTATTATAAAGCATTCAGGTTTTCTAAATTAAACAGAATTTGGCACCTAGAATAATACATTTTTTTCTACTAGTCACAAGAACTTTATGTAAACATGATTAATTCCAGTTTACTACTTTCTCTTTGATGGATGCTACAGGGGTACAAGTTGCTGTTGTGCCAGACTAGTTTTACTTAGGAGACCTGGCTACCTGTCTGTTTACATGGCTGAGATGCTTTCCAGCCCCTCCCTCTTCCTTTCAGCAGCTGGAACCCTCAAGGAGAAAATAATGCAAACAACTTTGCATTAGAGAGAGGGAAATCTCTAACCCCAAATGAAGGCTTTACAATAGTGACAGTAGTGGGTTCAGCCTCAAAGACATTCTAAACAATACTTTCTTTGTTACATCAGCTAGCTACACTAACAATAATGCTCCATAATATGTCTTCTGTAAAAGCTGTCCAAGCCAAATCAGGCCATTATCCAGATACCAGCACACAACAATGTGTACTCCACTGTCTTAGGGCTCTGCCCTCAGTGGCACTTGCAGGGGCTTGCCAGGATTATGACGCTGTTACTGCACTGAAGTAGCAAACAGAGACTTGACCACATAGGTGATGGCTCTAAATCATGTGCACAGTACAGACTTCACTGTACCAGAAGTTATATGGTTTCCTTTGAGAATGAGGGCTGGCATTAAGCCTCAGACTCAGACTAGGGGAACACATCTCAGGCTCTGTCCATTAGAACAGGATGATAAAAATCAGATTTTTTTCCTCACAGCTAAAAGTCCACTGCTGCACATTTAGCAATGTCACCTCCTTCAACTTCTGCCTTATTTCATTTTCCCCCAAAGTCAAAGCAAAGGATGATGGAGCAGGTATTCCCAGGAACCAGGCCAGAGCAGCTGTGGTAGAGAAGGGGTGTGACACAGCCCTACCAGTGACAACCAATGTTATCACCTTGAATGCTTTCCAGCGTTCCAGAGCTGGACCAAATGGCCTCAAGAATGGGGTAACCCTGCTAGCTCATGACAGCAAGCATCCTCCCCTCCCAGCTCTGCCCCTAGAGCAAAACCTAACCAGTACTGACTGCTGTGGGTGTCTATTTCATGGTCTCATTGCTGAGTACCAGGGCAGGGCACCTGGGCCCTGGCAGTCCTCTTACCAGCAAACCTAAGGCTCTTGAGAAGGGCTCTGCCCAGTAAGAGATCTGTCAGCACCCAGCTGCTCACAAGCCCCTCTGAACATGCCTGTGAAAGGAAATCAAAACACATTAAAAAAACTGAATGTGTGGTTTATTATATTTAAGATGCTATTTGTCTATAGTGTTTAAATATGTCTGTCACACAGTTATCAGTAAATGAATGTAATTTTACATGTTCAGTATTTTGATACACAGTACAGGACTACAAGTGTGGTAAAGGAGCATGAGAAATTAATATTTCCTTGATGCATGCATCAAACCTTGCAGCACCACTCAAAAGCTCAGAGTAAGGACTCAAAATGCAGTATTACAAGCACTACTAAATCAACCAAGAGACATACCTATATTAAACATTAGAAAAACAAAACAAATGACACAAAGGTTTAATGTTTAAGATTTGATACAGGATTAAAATACTAATATTTTTAATGTCCTGGCTTCAAATTAATAAATATAAAAACAATATAAAAATATACACCAGTTGATAAAAGGATGCACTGAGTAAGGTTAGAAAGCTAAATTTCACTTTCAAACGTATGCAGGTATGTCTTTAGGGAGAGGATTTCTGTGTAGCTGCGACTGGTCTTTCGGAAGAAGTCCAAGCTAGTGAGCTGTTCGATGTCACGCACACGCGCGGTGTGCATCTTCAGAAGATCTTCAACCCACTTTGATTCATCCTCCGAGCTCTGGGAGAAAAAAAAAGTTTTATAATAAATCTTGTCAAAAATCATCTCCAAAAGCAAATGCAACTTGTCTACACATTTGTTCCAGATTTGAGGAGTCTCTGTGCCTTATTTAACAATGAATAAGGTAAATGAGTTCCAAGAAAATAGATTTGACATTTAACATTCAAGATGAATCCTAAAGTTTTATTTCAGTGCCCATTTTAGGATGAGGTTGACACGAAGACCATAATCATCTCAAAAAAACTTCACAGTTTTTTCAAGTTGCGGGTGTTTCAGAAGAACAGCCATATGTTTTTACAATATCCACTGGTCACTCCATGGTTTTTATCTCACAGAAAGAACTCCATATCAATTATTTTTGTATTACCAAAGCCCAAACTCTAGGCTGTTTGGCTTTGAATCCTACGCCTACGCATTATTCTCAATTGACCGCCACACCATCTAGCACAGTAATATTTTAATCTTTCCACTTTACTTTTCAGAGACCTTTACAATTCTTTATACAGGTGGGACAGTGGTTTATGTAGGTACCTATTGTTATTGGAACAAACATATTATTCACTGATAGAAAAAAGAATTTCACCAAGCATTTCCCGATACAAAAAAAATTAAAATCAGGAAGGTTTTGTTGCCAGAGTGATTGGGGTCAGGTTGTATTGTCTCAGGGGATAGCTGCTGCCTCCTGCCTTGTGCCAGCACCAGCACATGTTGGAGTCATCCACAAACTAAGGTAACTCACAAACACGTCAGAAAATCAGCCCTGCAAAACACTGCAGTGACTGGCTGTTTGTGTGCCTAAACCAGCCCAGCAACATGTGCCATGAGCATTGCACCCAGGCCTGGGCACTGCACGACAGGGAGCAGACATGGGAAAAGGACAAAGCAAACAGGACTTTTCCCCCTTTGGCCCCTTTGGCTGGTACCTCTACATCACTGCTAGGGAAGCAAGTTAGGAGTGGTGAGTTGTATCTTGGGTATTTAGACTTCACGTGTGTGACTTGGAAATCTTGCCGATAAAAATCTATTTCTGGGTCTGTTCCTGGAAATGAACTCTCTTTTGACTGTCTCAGCAAGGTCCTCCCACCAAGTGATCCTCTCATGGATCAAGACTAAGTTCCAGCAGTGGCAGAGCCTGTGCAGAGCAGTAGTTGTGCCACAGACCAGGAAGTGGGTCAAACACAGGCACAGGCTGGGAGAGAGAGCGTGAGGTTTGCACAGAGGACACAAAGTCCCGCACAGATCACAGCTGGCTGCCCTAAAGCAAACATCCCTGACCCAGCCAGCACCTCTTCGGTTCAAAGCTCTCAGCCCCAAACCAGCTTTCCTCTCCATATCACTGACAACCTGAGGACCAAAACCAGGTCTGGAACAAGAAAAGAAAAATGCAAATTAAGAGGGAAGAGGAGGGGGTTTGTCCTGCTCACTGCCCATTGCCTGCAGTGCCATGCTCCAGGAATGCCACCTGGCAGCATGTGGCCGCAGGAAGCCCCTGCTCAGCCTTCAGCCTGGCTATCAGGAGTCTGCAAACAGGCCTCAACAGGGCTGTTAGTGCAAATGCAGCTACTGTGACATTTTTGTTTTCTTCAAGGTTTTCTTCTGGGCAGGAACTCTACAGAGCTCAAAAGGAAGTTATGAGTTAGCCACAAAGCTCACTTTTTTTGAATACAAGCAGTTTGCAAAAGATCTGCAACATGAATAAATCACAGGACTGTGAGGCTTGTTTAAACCTAGTCCAGCAAGACAGCATTCACATGACTCCAGAAAATCAATCCACTGATCTACTTTTTTATTTTTCCAGTCCACAACTGGCCCATGAAGCCTCAGGTCCAGCAATAAGGATTTAAGTACAGTGATCAACTAACATGGTATTATATTACCACATAACAATGAATGAAGTGTATAGATTTAAAATCACAATTTTCTTCAACGGTAGTGCTTAGTCTCATCTCAATAATACAGAGAGTTTTAGAAGGAAAAAATAACAATTGAGAACATGGAGATAAACAGAAGTAGGTGATCAATTAGGAAGCTAACCCAAAATCCAGTGGAAAAAATACCAGATATTCTGCGCAAGGATCTCTCTGAATATCAAATAGAAAGCTGAATATGATGCATGTGGACAGGTAAGTGGGTAAGGAACTCACTTATGAAAATAAATTTAAATGTTTTGCTGAAAGGGAGGCCTGGAGGAAGTTTCTAGTAGTTTCTAGGGCTCCTTCAGCTTTGGTCTTGGAAAGGATTTTGCGTAATGTTTTCACACATTCTTGCTTCTTGTTCCAAGGTCATTAGTTGCTAGCAAAAAGCCCCAACAATCATGAACTCCTGCCAATGCAGAGGAAGACTGGAATAGCATAGTGGAGGACACAGATGCAGGAGCTCCCAGTATAGCATGAAACTAGGTTATCCAAACTGACACACAGAAGAGGAGCTGAGTGTGCCAGCTGTGCACAAATGTGAGCCACCATTACAACACAGCTATGGAAAAAGCAAGTTATAGGTAGTATCAGAGGAGTTGTGTCTAGTGGAAAGAAAACCATTTTCATCTTGAGATCCGAGCTGCAGTACTTAATCTCATTCATGATCCAGGGAAAAAAAAGGATTGGACTGGATGAGATGCATAGGAAGTCTGCCAACAAGCTCATCCTCTCCTACAAGAGCAAAAAAGATCCTGGGTCTTCCATGAATAGAGAGAAGTATAGGCCTTGAGAATAATTTTAAATAATTTCTAGGGTAAATCCCAAAGAAGAGCTATTTAAGACATAGAAAAATGTTGACACAAGAATAAATGGGCATAACCTCACCATGAATAAACACAGTTTAGAAAAGGAACAAATTCAGATGAGAAGAGTAGTGGTGTTCTTCAACGGCTGTGTGAAGAGAGAGAATGTGTGTACAGCTAGAGCAGAGCAGAGGGAAAGCTAATATTTCTTCAAATCTTAAAACTGTGGAGAGGTTACGGTAAAATTCCTATATTATCCCATGCATTTCATCCATGAAGTATGGTGAGGTTTTACGCAATCACTTCTTTGAACAAGATGAAACACCATGTGCAAAAGTAAGACTGATGCTGGATTTCAATGGCAAAAATTCACCTAACTGTATTTTCATTCAAGAGCAACATTTAAATATTTCTGGAGTGGTTCTTTGCTACATAAAAGGCATGGACCAATATCTGCTAATGACCTTGCAGAAGCACTGAAGTTTTTCTCAGTCTGTAAATACATACACTGTAAGTAGCATGACCTACAGAGAAAAGAAGCTTGGTTTGAAATGTAAGAAATCAGAGACTAAAAGAGACCATTTTTGTAAAGAGCTCATAAAAAAGATTTCAGCAGTTTAAGAGAACTATGATGTGCAATATAAGGAGGAAAAAAAAATTACTTTGTCATAAAATTACATGTGGGCAGAGTTACAAGGGCAGAGACACTAATAACAAGTAGTAATTTCCAGATCACTAATTGGATCTTGATTCAGAGAAAAGCAGTCCAGGGAAAAACCACAATGCAATATATATATATGTAGGACATTTTGAGACTTCTGGTGGAAGATATCTCTGCCCAAAGTAGTTGAGAATCTAAACAGGGGAAAGCCAGGCCTGCTGAAGAGAGGGGGATACTGCTCCAAAAGCATGGGTTTAAAAATTTATTCAGGAAACGGCTCTTTGATGAGTGAGAAAGAAACAGTGTTCCAGGTGAATTGTGTACAAAGTTGGAATGACTATTTCTGCCTGTAGCTGGGAAAGGAGTCTTAACTTTTTTTGCCAATACAAAATTCATAACATTAATGCGTTCATTCAGGAAACAGTCTCCTGGCAGCCCATAGTGAAGTGTCTGTGTGCAGGAATCCGCACAGCTGTGTAAGGGGAGAACAAGTTCAGGCGGAAGGACAAGTCTAAATACAGCTGCCTGGGAGCTCTGCTCTCCTCGCAGGGCGCCAGAGCCCAGGCGGGACCCAACACCCTCCTGCCAAGGGTGCACTGTCTGCACTGCTCACCAGACCAAAGCCTCCATTAAGATTCTTACAGCAGAAGATCTTGCATCCTAATAGAAGATAGGAAAGAAACTGGGAGGGTGTTTGGCCATCTCTGTAATAAGAACCCAAACCTTTACCTTGCATCAAGGTGTTCTGGAAACAGCAAGAATTACCATTTTACCCTTGGCAGGTTATAGCATATGCTTTTAATAATGTGTGGGTTGGATGTAATCATGCTGACTGATGCACCCAGACTGCTGTAGCAGACAGATTGCACTGTACCTGCATATGGAAACTGACCTCCATAAAAACGTCAGGCTGGCTGCCAGCACAGTATGTCTACATATACAGCCTCCCCCCAGTCTGCTCTGAAGTTACACTGGCAAAATAATAGAATCCTACAGGCGATAAACAATTCTGCCAACCTACTGTATGTCAGTTCTTCCAGGCAATTTTAGGTGCAGTGATAGTTCCATATTTTTGCTGATATGATGGAGGAGTTCTTTTGCTTAACAGAGGCACTACCCTGTGCTTCCCATTCAAGGCATCAGTGAGCACTTCTTGCTAATAGTAATGGGTTTTCTCATGTCCCAGGGACGTGTTTACCACAGGGCTGCAGCAGTGCAACAGAACTTACATTGCAGCTCTCGTCATTGTCAGGCCGGTGGGGAAGGATGTATGAGAGCACAGAGAGTGGTCCATCACACTTGTCGGCTGGCTGAGTGAAATCTAAGCAGCTGGTTATGATGGCATAGTAATGAGTTGGAACAGGGATTGCACTGCCTTCCACAAACCTGGGGGGAATAAAGCAAATATTTATCCACAAAGGATGAACTTGTTTGGAAGAAGGTTACACAAACAACATGGTCTTTCCTCTCCTACATGTGAGGACACACATACATTGCTGAGATGTGTTTGATTCCTGAATACTATTGAAAGTGAGCTTGCAATTAGCTCACACTGTGCTACAGAAATACCTCATGCAGTGCTGAAAGGCTTCTTCAGTTCAGAGACATAGAGAGAATGCATTACTGAATTAACAAAAGACTTGAGCGTATAACTCAATTGCACCACTCTTACGTTCTGGAGAATTTTAGAGACAATAGACTCTGTAGAACGTAATTCAGCTTCATCTCAAGGATGAACACAATTTCAAAGTCAAGGTGAACATGCTGAATTGTCATTTCCTTATTTTTACCGCTGTCCTGCCTACATGGGCATTCAAGTTAAAAAGAGCTAGAAAATTATATCTCCTTCCAAAAAAAATCAAATAATGTGCAGGTAATTAATTGTTTAAGATTAATTGTTAAAGTCATCATCAAGAGAAGCTTCAGCAAACCAATTTAAAGATAAACTCTTACTGTTTTATTTTGTCAGGTGTGTCATGTAAACCATCATAGTCATAGTCAAAGATTGGTCCACTTATAACATTGACTCCGTTTCGTTCAGTGGCATATCTCTTCACCAAAACCCTTTGGAAATAGTTCCATACCTCTGTGGAGAAAAAAACAAACCAAACCAAACAATCAACCAAAACTAATAAAAAAACAAAACCCAAAACAAACAGAAAAAACCCAATGAAAAACCCCACAACACACCAAGATTTGGATAAGACAAAACATGTCAAGATTATAAACAGTTTTTTCTTCCTGAAGATATAAGTCTAGTGGATATTATTCGTAAGACAGTAGGGGAAATCAAAGACTAATTTACAGTTACTGCAGCTTTATTCAGTTTTGTCAATAAAGTCTATTCAGAGTTCTTTGTTCTCTGTTGATTTTTTCCCCAACCAGTGATAAAGGAAATGCATGGTATCACTCCCAGGCTGGCATTGCCATAGGCCTTGCACAGAGATTCTGCTGTTCCTTCACCAAGCTGTAGAAAAAGCTATTCACACGTTTTTGATATCCCTGTAAACACTCCCTTTGTTATCTTGCTTACAGGGAAATGTGCTAGGGTCATGTGTTTTGAGGGTTTTTATTAATTTTAAAAACGATACAGCCTCGTGATTAAAAGCAAAAACCAAGCATTTTAAAAGAAAGGGATATAGAACAGTATTCATTCACTTGAATTCTCCTTTGATACAAAATGTTTAACTTTTAAACTACATCAGTCATGTCACTACAGCAATCTTTGGGAAAAGCATGACACACTTTCTCCCACCATGTCCTCCTCAACCTCAACAAGTTAATATTCTTGCAGAGATGGGAAACACACTGGAATCTCCAGTGACATCATTCTTTGAGTTCTTTTTTTCCTTTTTATTTTAACAGAAGTGTATGTAAACAAAAGTTCTCAGAGTTGTAGGAGTTTAACTCTCATCTTGCCAGCTCAGACCGTAAAGTCCATGGTTCCCTGGAGCTGGTGGCAATGCCAGCCTCAGAAAGCTCCCTTGTACACCTTGTCCTGCTGTGCCACATGCAGTCCCAGCGGGGGTTGATGCCCGTGGCCCCACCAGCAGTGGTATAACAAGAACCTCAGCCACTTGGCAATACCACTCCTGCAGCTTCTCACTCCTCCAGTGCATATGCCTTAAAAATAAAAACAGTCCAAAAAGGAAAGATTCCCTCTCCCCCCCCGCTGCCTCGAGTTTTGTATCTAAATCAGATCCCTGTCCCACTTCCCACTGCAATCACATACAGAGCAATGCCAGGGCAATGTGGTGCCAGCCCATCATTTTTGCAGCTCCAGCAAAGCAGGAGCTGCTTAAGCCAATCTCACTATGGAAAAGATGGACACAGAATTATTGCCTGTGGGGATGGGATGGGACAGTCAATTATAAAAACAAAGCAGAGGAGGGGCCCTTGCAGCCAGCACTATCACCAAAGCCAGCACAACATAAACTGCCTCCTCCTATTTAACCTGTTATGGAAAAAGATCCATATAATGAGCTTATACTTGGCTCTCAGCACTGCAACCTGCACACAGGGAGTGGTTTGTAATTCCCCAGGAATGACATTAGTACCAGAATTTTTTTGCAAGGAATCCTTCACCCACTTACGCTGAAGAAGGCCATTAGACAAAATGAGCTGCTGGAGGTGGGTTGTTCTCCTGTGATTAACATTTCAGTAAAATACTTAGATTAACGTTTGCATAAAGAGCATTTTTATGAAGTGATTCAGGAGTGGGAAATCCCTGATAATTTTTCACTCTGTAATCAGTCAAGTGCTTTTGCTCAAATTTCCAGCAAACATCACCACTTGGTCCTACACTGAGGTTTTTCAGTTAAAAACACTCTTTTCTAGTTAAAAAGAAAAAGGCTCCCTTAGGCTTTGATGTTTATCCAAACCTCTCTGGCCTAAAATCTGAATTGGAAATCTCACAAGAACAGGCTCTTGAGATTCTTCCAAGGCTTGTCAATCCCTGCCAAGCCAAAAATGCCACCAGAACAGCCTGATGGTTTTCCTACCTCTTGGCAAGACTAGAGAGAAAAGGGATGTGCAGACAAAAGAGATGTTAATAACATATCCCTGCAGCACTGAAGTTTCAGACAGGTTTAAATCATCCCTCATTTTCCACAAACTGGTTTTCTCTTCTTTTTTCTTTATAGGTAATAAATATTTTCAGTATCCCTCTAAGGGCATGGAGAGAAAAATCAAATCTAACCACTTGTCCCCGAACTACAAAATGCCAAGGGCACACTCCCAGGCCTGTACATGCTCTCAGGCTCCAGCTGTTGCCTAAGTATGTTCTGCACCAGCTTGGGCTACAGACAAGAGAATCTGAATGGTCTTACAGACAGTGAATTACTGTGGCATAAAGCACAACTGCTGACCTACAGCATGTCTGTGCTCTTACCTTAGTCCAAGGAAAATAAACCTTTCTTAAAACTTAAGCCTTTCTTGTGGTATTTATTTATTTGTTTATTATTTCTTTATCTTGTGGTATATATAGCCTGCCCACACCTAGCACTGTACAGTGCCCACTGCCCACAGGTATTATCTGCTGCCTATGGCTAACTGGATTTTATGTTCTCCCATCAGTTCATTCCATAATCCAACACACAGTAAAAAAAAAAAAGCTTGTTGTTAAAGAGAAGTATAGTCATGGAAAAAGCACTTACTTTTGAAGGCAGGATACATCGGAATGATGTTTGTTATTAGGAAAGCATCATATTTTGCTTCTGCAGAGGAACTTAGTTCTGAAAACAGTGAAACAGAAAAACATTAATAAGATGAAATATAAGATTTTCAGAAAATATAAAAATGTTTTGAAAATGGCTGCAGATCTTAACGAAAGGGAATACTGTAATCTAAACAGCAATCTAAATGCTATATTCAGAAGTGCACATTACATACACAAAAATCGTCTTTAACATGACAGCTGAACATGGAAAGGAAGGATTTTATCTTTGCTTTAACTGTCAATCTGTTCAAAATATTTTCATACAGCTCATCTATTTTTGCTGTCTTAAAAGGCAGAGAGCTGCTCCACAGGCTTTTACAAAAGAGGCCAGTAATTTTCTGGGAGAAAAGTGTGGAATTATCTTCTAGTTCTGAGCAAGCCTCCGCACCAGTAATTCCATTTCAGAAATCCACCATAAAATATTTCAGCCACTGAGTGAGGAAGGCAGAGCAATGAAGTTCACAGCTGCGAGACAGTTGTGCCCCTTCAATATTTACTAATCCCAGATCACTGCTCCAATACTGAAGCAAAGCAAGTGCATCAGGAGAACTGAGGACACTTGTTTACATAGGTTTTCTACTATCACTATTTCTATAGGATAGTAGAAACTTTTACAGTACGCAAGAGTCGAATACTGGTGTATGAATTCAAAGTTAGTCTGTTTTTATCTGGAGGGGTTTGCCTGGAGTATGTTCATACAAAGGTTTTCCTTAACAAAAGAAAATTGCAAAATCACTAGCAACTAAAAAGCTATCTAAACTTACGAGGAGGGAAGAGGAAGCCATAGGAGAGCTGTCTGTTGCCTCTGTAGGCAGCACAGCTCTGGCTGTTTCCTGGAGAAATGCGGAGGTCAGGTCTCACACAGCTGGCCAGGTGCTCCGGGACACCTGATACCTCTGCCTGCATTGAGAAACATAGAGATGGCAAAAAAAAGTAATTTCAGCTTTTACAGATAAAAGGAAACTATGTCATACAGTTGACAGACTACACAGAAGGCCTTGTGTGCAGTAAAATAAACTATTTGGCTGTACAACCAAATCTTGCTCCTGCATTGCTGCACAGCCCCTTCTTCAGGGAGCAGAAATCCCCATGGGAGATAATTCAAATGAAGTCAGTCAACAGGAGAAGAAATATAAGATCCTTCTGCCTTAAAATTCTTTTCTCATGAAGGAAATAAAAGAATCTGGGCATTGTTTTCAGAGGTACTTGACATCATTTCTAGTGTGAAAAATCTCCCTGGGAAGGGGAAATTTTAGCACTTCAAGAACACAGCTACCAAAGAAATTTCCCCAGGATTTTTTAAGCACATTTCAAGAGTAGACAGCACTAACCTGTTTGGAAATAGTGTAGGACGTCCAGAGAGGCATCAGGAATGTTTCACTGTAGCCACTTTCAAAGTCGTGGTGATGCAAGATATTGTATTTTGTGCGGTACAGTACTGCAGGGCGCCCATATAAAAGATGCTTCTCTAAAGATCAAAATAAAGTACATTTAGATTGATTACTGAAAATCTTAAGGATGAAAAAAGAAAAATGGTGTTGACTTTTTGACACATTTTGATTTTTCAGTGATTGTTAATGGGATATTGACCCTGAATAACTACTAAGGAAATCTTCTGACAGAGAGAGAAACAACTCTTCAACTGTTCTAGTTCCAATCCCCATTCCAGGCTCACAATACCCTTTGGAATTAAAAGTCCCTCCTACATTTGAAAGCTTGTTTGTGCCACAGGTTGGAGAGAGGGTGTTTTTCCGGACACTGGAGACTCTTACACGATCTTTGTGGCCATGTTTCAGTCACACATGAGGTGATAAGAACTTTTTTTCATAGCTTTAAATCAGTCACTGGTCTATCAGTCCTGCCACTCTTTCTTTCCTTCCTATGTTTTCTGTAAAGTCCCTCTCAAAAGGGAGGCAAAAGGGGTCACTCACTAAAAGACAAGTTTTTTCCCACTTGGCTGATACAGATTAAATCTGAAAACCGATGTGCTATTTTTTGTCAGTAATATCAAAGAAACAAACTAAGAAAAAAACCTTTTCCTAACTTCAGCTACAAAAAGATACCTCCAGCTCAAAAAAAAGCTGTGATATGTCTTGGTGATTTGTTATGCTTAAATGTCCTTAGGTAACTCTGACGAGCTTGCCTATAAAAAGACAAAAACACTGAAAGAGATGGAAAAAAAATAACTTTCCTGGATAATCTTGCATTGCCCTGTAGAATTCATTGAATTTGATAACCTTTTGGCAAACATACTTGGCTTGCTTTTGGAAATTAAAACATAGAAACAAGGAAAGCAGCCCAACACATTTCCCAGATAGGCATTTAACCTGGAAGAAAAGGGCACGTTATTTATTAGTGCTTGAGTACAAACAGAGGATGTTTTTATAGGGCACAAGAAAAAAAAGTAGGAAAAGCCTAGTCTAAGGACAAAGAGGATAAACTTGCTTTATTCAAGAGAAGACGAAGGCATCTTTTTTCTTCTGCCTGTGAATAACAACATGGTGAACTGTGTAGGAGAAGGGAATTAAATAAACGCAGGAAGATCTGTAAACAGGTGCTACAGCTTGTCATGCAGTAAAACAAAACTTGCATGCAGCAGAACTGCTTGTTTAAATAAGGACACATCGTGCCAATTAACAGAGAATTGACAAATGAGCAAGTGCAATTGGTTTGAATGCTTACTTCTTAAAATACGTCAAAATGCTAGCTATTTTTATATTACTACAGTGAAGAAGAATGAAAACCATAAACCAAAATAAAGATGTTGAGATTTGAACTACAACAGTGAGGGTGTTTTTTTCCTGATGCCAGAAACTGCCACAGTGAGGAGTAGCTCTTCATTATTTGGGAACATCAGTTTAACAAGATGAAAGCTGCAGAAAGGCAATTTAACTCACAAAGTGGAGGAATAATGTCACATTTAGAAACTAAAGGATAGGCGGCATTGCCTGTTCACAACAGAGAAACTGAAAATACCTTCATAAGGTATTCCCTTCATAAGGCAATTAAAACAAATCTCCTTAATCATCTGAACAATGCAGTTTGAGGTATCTCAAAAATTCATGTCTAAACTCAAAGATTCAGAATTCAATAATTTGGACAATTGTTATGGTAAGAAAAATGCTGTAAATTATTATACTGAACTCGATCACCACTGTGAGAAGGAAAACTCTGCTTTGGTTCGCCTTTCAGTCAGTAGTGCTGCTCAGAAAAGCAGTTCCCATCCCCTCTCCTCTGCTCCTATTGCTCCACTTTAACCTGGACCATGGCCCTGATGCAGCTGAGAGTGCAGCCACGCAGAAGTCAGCGCCGGCACAGAGCAGGAACTAGTGTCCAGGAGGGCTGGGAATGCCTTCTCCTGGAAGTAACATTGACTTGAAAACTGAAGGGGAACAGGATTGTGCTGAGCAGCCTGAACTGGAAGGGCACTTGTTTCACTGTGTAACCTGCACCCTAAGAGACAAACATTAAGACCTAGTCAGGGTTTGTCAAAGCAGCTGTAGCATCCTTTGTAGGTGAAACCTAAGCCTGGATAACTATGGCAGAACACAGCATGCAAATACAGTCTGTTTTTTTCCCCATTACAGCTTGAACGGAGTACTGCCTCATGCACTCTCTCCTTTCCTCGTGTCTCTGCCTTCACATCTGAGCTTAAAACTTCTAAAGCTGATGGAATGGAAGAGTTAAAACTCGTATGACTTTGAACAATGCTTTAGTCCTGGTTCAGCAAAAGGTAACGTGCACTTCCTCATGTGAGCAGCACTTCATCTTGAGATCCCACGTATCTCATGTGTATCTGTGGACCATGTATCTCATGTGTATCTTTGGGAGTTACTCGAAAAGACAATTTACTACACTTAACCACACCAGGAGTTGCTCTGGTGCTAACAATGCAAAGTAATTTGAAAAAGAAAATGAAATTAGCTTTCATTAACTGAGGCACCAGGCTCTTACCTTCTGTTCCCTTGATATGAAAGCGCTTGTTGAGTTCATCCAACTTGTTCTTCTCAAGAATAGAAAAAAAGGAACAAGATTAGGACCACTGGAGCACTCTGACATCTTGTTTTACTAGGCATCTAACAAAACAAAACTAGTGCTAGAAGAGAGTGATGGTTTTCTTGTCTCCACTTTTACAGAAAGCCATAATTGTTCCAAGAGAGCACAAAGATTTCGCAGGAGGGATCTGGGGAATTCTTACAGAACAAACCCTCTCAAAACAAGTAAAATGGTTACAACTTTACCAAAAACTACTGCTAATACTGGAGGCTTCCACAGATCCTAAACACCTACCTTATCATCACATGTACATCCTATATCAAAATCTGATGCAGAAGGCGGAGCTACAGGATACAGTGGTTTAGCAACTTCATCTGGTACAGTTGGTTTATAAACATTGGCTCTCAGCAGGTGATTTAAACTTCCGTGGGTGCCATTATTGGGAGCAGGCTTTAATCCAAGCAGATCTATGAAACCATCAAGGAAAATGAATGGTGGTTAGATTCCAAACATGTATTCAGCAGCAACTCTACCGAGCCAAGATATTTGTTAGTAATATTATTTACACCCACAGCATATAAATGAAAGGTTTTAATGTAATAAAAATACTGATCTTTTGTCCAAATCATAAAATTGCAAATGTCACATGAACAGTATCTTTGCCTTTATGACAAAATATTAGTTTGCATCAAGACACTGGAAAAGTTTAAAACTATACAGAGTTTTATTATAACGACTCCTTCAGCTTCCAGTGCAAACCTACACTCAATGTGTTGACCTTACAGCAAACGTCTGCAATGCAGTGATTTATAAATAAGGGCTAACTACCCATTGGTTATTACATATTTGAGGGGAAAAAAAAGATGAATTATGTTTGAAACACCTCAAAGTTTTATTGCAAATTACACATTGAAAGTTTCATTGTTCTAGAAAATCAGTACTAAAGAAAAGATGTTAATGAATATCTGTATACATCATGACATTCTTCTTCATGACTTCAGTACAAATTCGGGAAACATAATCATACCAGGAAATGCCATAGGAAACTAAGTGATCAACCTGAGCTGTGCTTTGAGACGTGCAGGTGCAGAAGCAGTCTTTGAACAGAAACCTCCTTCCTAGACTGCTGAGATGCAGACAGTCATTGTAGGGGTTTCCATTTGATCTCTGTCAAGCTGCACACATCAAAACTACAGTAATCCCCTTTACTGGCCAGCTCCAGAGCAAACTGAGACCCCAGAGATATGCCTTCAGCCCTCCTGGTAAGTGCTTGGGAAAGGGGCACTACCAAAAAAACACTAGGAGGAAGTTAGGGGATGAGCTCATGGGTACCTAAATGAAGCCCTGTTAAAATAAGTTGCTGTTTTTGCAATTTCTCAAGCAGGCAGCTTACCACACATGACGTTGTAAAGTTCAATGTTTTCAAAAGGAGGCACTTTGGTCTTGTACTTGAAGGTGGGGCCATAACCTATAAAGACAGTCTTAAAAAAAAAAAAAAGAAAGAAGAATATGAAAGAAGAACATTAAAATGTGAAGGGTTTTCACTGAATATTTGCATTTCAGAGACCTTCAATTTCTTCTGCCTTCAATGACTCTCCCACACATTGCTCATACCTGCATGCTGTTTATCTTGTTGTCATAGCCATGGTCTCCATGAAAGAAACATTTTCCTGTTGGTTTCTTGTAAACGTCCACAGCTTTCCTAAATTGAAACAGTATTAGAAAATTTCCTCAAAAGTGGCTGACCTGACAATATCCTTTGGGGGCAGGAAGGATAAGGTTACAGGACAATGCATTGTTTATCTTTCTTGAATAGCAGTAGTAGGACTGCAGGGTTATACAGCATCCCCAGGGTTTCTCCCTCTACTCCCACACTAAGAAACAACTCTTATTACTGATAAAACATTAGTATCTATTATGTTCTCACTTTCTCATATCACATAATCTCCTGCAGGCTGGAGGAGTTGGACCATACGCTTCCAATCCTCAAAAGGCCAACAGAGGCTGCTCAGAAAGCACTTTAGTGATGCTAAAATGCTACAAATGTCATACAATGCTATAAAGTGCTTTCGCCTGTTTGCCTTCAGCCCAATAAACAAAAATGAGGAGCAGAAACAAAGCTGAAAAAAGAAAGATTTTCATGAAGACAAATAGCTGGGATAATAAGTGCTGTACCATAGGAATGCTAATTATCAGCTTGTTATTGAGATTGGGTTTTTACAAAATAAGTGGAAAAATAAGTTTTGCGTTGTAGGAATCATAATCACCAATTTACTTCAGAGTACTTCTGAAATAAGTTTTTGTAGGGCTACGTTCAGGTGACAGGGACCACATTATCCTAGAAATTAATTTCTTCATCTGCAATAAAATAATGCTCAAACTTTGATTTTGGCCTTATAGATTACTGCAGTTATCAATCCGGCTGTAACTACCAAGTACAGTTACACTAATGAATGAATTACTGATGAATGAGATCTCTGAAAATTAATAAATAAGCCAAAGATATAATAAATAAGAAATTACTAAATGTGAATCAACCTGGGCAATCCCATCCATTCCAGTAAAATCCTTAAAACTAAAGCTTTTATAGGCCTAAAATTCAGAGTGTGATTCTTTCAAATATACATAAGCCCAGCCACGTGGCAGCCTGCCAGCAGCCAGTGGAGTTAAGCAAGAAAGCAAATAGGGTTTCTCATTCACTGCTTCAGCAGAGTGGTCCTTGCATAATTCATGGAAAGATAAGCACAGATGTCAAAAGGCACTTACAACACACTGTGTTTGCCTGGCAGCTATATGGGCAAAATACCCTACCATAATTTAAAGCTCATAACAGACTACCATGAGCCAAAAGCTGTGTCATTTTCCAAGAAGCACTGAGTCAGATTCATGCTAAAAAGACCCTACTATTCTCCTACTGTAATACACAACACGTGCCAAAGTATATTCAAAGGGAAAGCCGTGTATGATCCACAAACAAAAGCTACTCCTCTCCTGTTCACTCTATACATGGATGCGCCAACTTGTTTTTCCTCATTCAGTTTTTAGCTAACTAATAAATACTGCCCGTATTCTACATCCAAAAATTCAGTCATATGGTTAAGAGCAACCCAAACCAGAGTTTTTCCTGAGCTAAAGCATCCTGGCTTTCTGTGGATTTGTTTTGAAACACAATACACTGCCAGCACAGCATTTTGATGGACACTCTGTCATATCCTTCCACATGTTCTCAGGCATTCACCCACTCCACCAATATCTCCATTTTCTTTCCATTTACCCATTTCAACCACTCAGACTCTTGTTCCCTAACATCCCCTCACCACATAAGCCTGCCCCTTCCACCCATATTCCCTGCTCCCCAGTTGGAGTAAGCTTGCACGTCATTAGAAAGGCTCATCAGCTTCTACATTTGAGCTAATCAGTCAAAAACCACAAAACTGCTTGAGCACATCAGTTCAGGTTTCTACCTTCTATCCAGCAACTGATTTTCACACTTTAAAATATTTGGTATTCTAAATCACATCCTCATGCACCAAATGTGATTGAACATCACACAGAATTCAAAACTCCTCTTGCTCACAGGGTGGAGGAGCAGGATGCTAACAGACAGTGCAATTCTAAGTGTCCCACTTCCTCAGAAGACAAGACTGAAAATTGGGATGGAAGGAAAAGCAAGGGTTTACCTTGCCACATGCCATTTGCGATCCACCAGTAAATGGACATCCTCAATTCTTCGGTTGTTGGCGTAGTGCAAACGTTTAGGCAGGTGCTGTTTCAAGTAAGGCTTGAAGTGCTGGTCAGGTTTTCTACACTGTAAAATAAATGGTTACAAATAGCACACTGTCAGTTAGCTTAAGATGCACATAAAACCTTTGACTACAGAAATCAAGCTGTTAAGGTCATCACTGATGGTGTCTGGAAACCAAAGTGTACCTCTAGAATATGTAGTACAGTCATTTCTGTGCAGTATTTACACGCAGCCAAGGCCCAGGAGCCACACAAAGTTATATTTGGAAAGTTTCATTCTCGTGACAGTCTTTATGAAACCATCAAACAAAATATCACACGTACTTAACTCACAAATGAAGAATTCTAACTGGACCAAATCTTAAGTTCTGGAGAAAACATGAATGCTCAAAAATACACCTCATCTGCAGATATATTTATAGCCATCTGGTTACAAAACTGGGGGGGGGGCTGTGTGTGTTTTTTTAAATTTTGATTTTAAACACTTTTCTTCCATTAAAGACAAAGTTAGAGTTGAAGTTGAAATGCACTTTTTCAGCATCTTCAAAGTGCTAGTAAAATGTTTATCCTAAAAACTTACTTTCCAATTCTGAAGCAATGAATAAATAGACTCAATTCAGGAAGTAAAGACAGTCCAGGAGATTCTGCCTCTGCACTGCCCAAAAAGGTTATACAAGCTACTAGAGCAGTAAACAGCAAAAAACATGACAAACTGTCACCTGTGTGCATGAAGGGCACCATTTAACATTCTTTATTCATAATAATGGTTGGTTAAGTTTCCTGCTTAAAGAGTGAGAAAATAAAGCTAAAAAATGCCACAAATCAAGAAGCTAACAATGAAGTATAGACAGATAACTCCCAGTCCTATATACTTACTGTAAGGTTGGCAACAATCACTTTAGGATCATCTGTTAAACAAAGGTTAAAAAAAAAAAAGGTTAAAAATTTGCAAAAGAAAACACGAAGTTTACCTAAGCATACTTCCTAATACTTCCCTGACCTTTACTAAAAATGCTTTGTATATATCACAGAATCAACCCAATTATTTGGGTTGGAAAAAACCTTTAAGATCATCAGGTGCAACCCTTAATCCAGCACTGCCAAGTCTATCACTCAACTATGTCCACAAGTGCCCCATCTTTTAAATACCTTCAGGGATTGTGACTCCACCAGTTCCCTGGGTGGCCTTTTCCAATGCCTGACAACCCTTTTAATAAAGAAATTTTTCATAATATCCAATCTGAACCTCCCCTGGTGTAACTTGAGGCCATTTCCTCTTGTCACTTATTACACCTGGGAGAACAACCCCCACCTGGCTGCAGCCTCCTTTCAGGGAGTTTCAGAGAGTGACAAGGTCTTCCCTGAGAGAGGACTTTTTTCCAGACTAAACACCCCCAGCTCCCTCAGCTGCTCCTCATCAGACTTGGGCTCCAGGCAGACCCTTCACCAGCTCCACTGCCCTTCTCTGGACAAACCCCACACCCTCAATGTTCTTTTTTGAGTAAGGGGCCCAAACATGAGGTGCGGCTTCACCAGTGCCGAATACAGGGAAACGATCCCTGCCCTGGGCCTGCTGATCACACTGTTTCTGACACAGGCCAGGACACCATTGGCTTTCTTGGCCACCTGGGCACACCTTGGCTCATGTTCAGTCACTGTTGACCAGCACCCCCAGGTCCTTTTCCAAGGGCAGCTTTCCAGGCACTCTGTCCCCAGCCTGTAGCACTGCATGGGGCTGTTGTGGCCCAAGTGCAGGACCCAGCACTTGGCCTTGTTGAACCTCATACCATTGGCCTTGGTCCATTGCTCCAGCCTGTCCAGATCCCTCTGCAGAGCTCTCCTACCCTCCAGCAGATCAACGTTCATGCACAGCTTGGTGCTGTCTGCAAATTGATTCAGGGTGCCCTAGATCCTCTCATTCAGATCATCAGTAAAGATATTAAACATAACTGGCCCTGATACTGAGCCCTGGGGAACACTCTTGGCCTGGCCATCCAGACAGTTTTTACCCAGTGAAGGGTGCCCCTGTCCAAGCCACAGGCTTCCAGTTTCTCCAGGAGAATGATGTGGGAGACACTATCAAAGACTTTGCGAAAGTCCAGGTAGACATTATCCACAGAAGCAGGTCACCTTGTCACAGGAGATCAAGTTGGTCAAGCAGGACCTGTCTTTCCTAAACCCGTGCTGGATGGGCCAGATCCCCTGGTGGCCCTGCATATGCCGTGTGATATGCATATGCATATGCTTGGTGATATGTAGTTGCTTAGGTAGTGTTCTCACTGTTTTATGATCTGTGCCTTGGCTTAATACTTATTTTGTTTTCTGAAAACACATACTTCCAAGACTTCTGGTTGTTTTACTTTAAAATAAAAAATTATCCCCACACACAATGACTTTCTTCGAAAAATTTTGAAAGCACACTTGAATGCAACAATGCACTCTGTTAGAAGTAGTAAGATAAATATGTAGCTTTTTTTGGTCACTTTTAATGTTTGACCAATTTAATAGGCTACTGCTGAATAAGTTAAAAGCCACAGTAAAACATTCTGGATTTGTCTTCGGGCTATTAAAGGGACATGCAAGATCTAGAAAGCCCAAACCCAGTAACAGTGCATACTAACTATTTTCTTCTGAGTGGTGGCAGAAGCATTTTTCAGTCATGAAAGAAAAAACAGGCTAAAACAAAATCTTCTGAAGTGAAAATCTCTTGTTCAAATACTATTGTTTTGGCTGCTTAAGGCATGATCTAGCTGAGGTTGAAATGGGCTCTATTGACTCTCAAAACACAAGCTGCAGGCTTTTGCATTGCAAAGGTGTGTTTGCAGTATTGAAACAGTATTATGGAACACTAAAGAATAAAGGCATTGGTAATTTGCCAATTAAGGAGGTAAATCCCAGTTCTAAAGGTAGAAACATGCTTCTTTGTTCTATGTTCAAACTGCTGATTTATAAGCAATTGCAAATATTCAAACTAGGAAGCTGCAGACAGAGGCCAAATGAGGAAAATGTTATTGTGGGAAAACCAGTGGTATGACTCAGAGGTCACACAGACAAGCTGATCTTTTTGAAAGATATTGCCACTCACTCTCCAAAGAAAACTTACTTTTCTCAGCAATTTGGGAAGTCAAGGATTGAAAGATCTTTTTAAAAAAAGACTTCTCAGAACAGAAATTTGTTTTCAGTAGACTGTGGAATCTAGGAATTCAGCCTCATGCTAGTCTACAAAGTTTGAACAACATATGTACTATTTTCAACAATCTTTACACACTCATCATACATTGCTTGATCATAAATACCCAGGTAAAAAAAGTTTACCATAAAATAGATGTATACACAAACCAGTATTAAGAAACTTTTACCACATTCTTATGATTTCTGCTACTATTCTGGAAGTATTTAATCTTCAAAGATTGATCTTTCTATGAAATTTGTCCTCAATCAGAGCATATCTGAAGTGTTGTGAGGGAACACTTGGCTATCCCAGCCATCTGATCTTCCCCTCTATCAAAAGTTGTCACTCTTGGAAGCACATGGTGAAAAAACACAGGTACTTATGGCTTATAAATAAAGTTACATAGTTTGCATCGTAGCTTAAACTGCTGGCAAAGCCAGGTTTGCCCTCATAGCTAAGCCAGAGCATCCAGGATGCTGGCACAAGCCCTGTCCTGGTATTGCTACCCTGGAGGCAAAAGGAGGGCAGCTGGTCTGTAATGATTGAAATCACAGGGTTAGTTTCACCAGAGGACTCCTACCCAAGCCCTGAGAGTGACTGTTAAAGATCAGTTAATCTCAAACACTAAGTCAGGGTAAACTTCTAAAAGCATGGTTCAAAATACCAACCAATGATGACATTGGCCCTGAATGCATGTGCTAAATCTTCCTTATGTCCTTCAACATCTCCAGTCTGTTGCTGTTTAGCAACCCACATTACTCATCTATGCCAAAAGTATGATAAAACTACTGAATTCAAAATTTACAAGTCACTTTTTTTCCTATTAGCTCATAAAATATACCAGATGCTTATTTTTATATCCAAGCTGTGCAGTACTGAGATATCCCAAAAAGATTTTGTTGACAGAGGAGAAAAGTGGATGAATAAACTCACAATGACACATAAGCTGGCAAGGGAAACTGGCGTGGAGTTCCCATTCCTCCTTGATATAAAAGAGTGGTGATTAACCCAGAACATTTAAGCCCTCCCCTTGACAATTCTACCTCTCTAGGGTCTGTGAAATACAGAATGGAAAGGGAGCAAGCAGCTGGTCTTCAGTGGGATTCCCTCTGAAATTCCTACCAACACCCTGCAAATTTACTCGATTTGGACAGCATCATTTCAAGGAAGGAATAGTTCTCAGCATATAAGAGGTACAATTAAATTAACTTACACTTCAGGTTATTGCTAGACCTAGGGCGAATTCGCCCTAAAGATCCAGGCAGCAAAATTATATCGTCCACATTAGTCAGATAGTTGCTTAAAAATTCAGTTCTTTCACAAGTCGTGTCTTCCATCCCTGCAGAAGGAAAACGCAAAATTAATCCACCCTGAAAATAAACCCATTTTACAGAACAGCAAAGAAAGGAGACCCCAAGCACCCTGTGTATTATTTCCTTTTGGATGACTAATCTTGCTCTTTACAGCCATCTAATTCCAACATAAAACACTGGTAGGACTCGAAGTAGGACTACCAATACAAGAGAAATACCACTCTGGACGTCGTAGGAATAGTCACCACATATACCATGTGTGCACTGACTCAACTCCAAATTAAGCTAATGGAAAAATCAAAGTCTGTTTCTAGTTTAATGTACTACTTTGGGGATTATTTATTTTTAAACAAATGATTTTAAGAGGAGTAGCACACAAAAGGTATTGTCTCTTGGTGGTCTGTTCTAAGGCAACCGCAGATAAACAATTTTCTCTTGCAGACATTTGTGGTGGGGAGGAATGTACTGCCAGCCACAGGAGGTTCTCAGCAAAAAACTGCCACCCTCGGAAATCCTTCCTGACCCTTACCCTTCTCTACCCACAGCCAGAAAGGAGGCATATGCTGTTTTATTGCTGATATAGCAGTTCATGTGACTGTCAGGAAAAAAGATCTAAAAAGAAGAGGACCTTTGGTGGCATCATTAAAAAAGTTATGTATACCCAGATTTTTCTTTAATAAAATTTTTTTTTCTTTTTATCTTTGCTAATCTTTACTATTTCTTCTATTGCAAAGTTTATTCTAATGTTTGAAGGAATAAGACCTACCAAATAATATCTCTGCTTTTGGGTGACTATACCCAACCATCTTTTTATGTCCTCCCTTCATTATTTTGATGACTCTTCTATCTAAGCTGGGTACAGTCTTACAGATATTCCAGTCTTTCTTCTAGTAGGATGACTTGACCCACTGATTGCCATGGAAATGCCTCAATCTGAAGTCTTACTTTTCTCCTCATGCAAAGGAGAACAGGGCTATTAATTTTTCATTCCATAAAAACTGACAAGAAGATTACTCTAGGCAAATTATAGCCCTCATATATGCAAGAAGAGCTACACTTGGATGTAATACCAGAAACACCAAGATTTGAAAAGCTCTGAGTGAAGAAGTAAATATCCAGATCACTGTTGTGAAAGAGAAGCGTCCCTCCATGGCAATTACAGGTGAGCTGAGTGGCCAGTCCACACCAACTGGCTCTTTTAGGAGAGTTAAACTACCAGAAAAAAAATCAGCACAAAAATATTTTAAATGGAACTTTGATTTAGGTCACCTATTATATGTACAGCTACATTGCTTAAGCACTTATCTTCCAATAAATATGGTTCAAAATTTACCATGATCACCAACAAATATAACATTGACACATCGATGTAGTTTCAACTGTTTGAGTCCATCCATTAGTTGTCCTACTATCTTGTCAATCTCTCTCAGGGGATTCACCATCATCTGTATAAATATTCAGAAGGGAAAAAAAGTTAATTCTGCTATTGCAATGTTCCTACTTCTACAAATGGGAGTCATTTGGTCCTTTTCCTCTGATGGGAAAATCATCCAGGTCAAGAGGCAAAGCCTTGGCTGGGCTGTTACTCCTATAATTATTGTACCATTTCCTTTTGTATATCCACACCATGACTTCATCATGAGAAAGCCCTCCTGAGGTGCTGACACAAGAAAGCAAAAGATCTTTATGGCTGATCCTAGGCCTCCCATAAACATGTGTACAGTTGGTAAAACAATGTATAGATAGCAGAAAAACACATGTGACTTTGGGGTTCGGTTTGTTTCTTATAGATAGAGAGCAGTACTTTTAAAAGGCTACTTTATGTGGTTTAGCCAAAAAATGGACACGAAATGAAGCTTTAGACTTGGGATTCACATGCCAAGTCAGTGAATGAAATTCACTTCAAAGGACATCTGATACCAGGATGACAACATGCATGTCACTTGAGTAGCACATGGGGCTCAGAGGGAGTGTTCTTCAGCTTCAAAGCCAAGAGTTTCCAAAAGCTCAAATGACAGCTCTGGCAAAATTGTCAGCAGGCCCCAGAGAACACAGATACCATACTGAGATTTCTTCATTTAAGTTTCTTTTTCATTAAGGAAAAAAAACCCAGAAAAAAGCAAGACACAGGACTGCGTTTTCAGCCATAAGAAAGTGAAACATTTTTTACCAAACGGCACAGAGAAGGAAAAAGCAAGATTTTAGGCAGAGGACTCAGGATTTTATTTTGATTTTGAGAAGAAAACATTTGTTGTCTCTATATGGCAACTTCTTCCTCACTTGTCTGATCTGGCTCATTCAAGTATACACAGTAAAAAATCCTCCCAATGACAAACAGAATGATAACAAATTCTGGATGAGAAAAAACTAGATTTTGGCAGAATTTTCTAAAATAAACACCATGTTAGTGTGACCCAGAAAGAGACAGTTCAGAAATCCTCCCTCTGCCTGAGTCATTAAGGGATAGATGTTAAATGAGTCTGCTAGGTTATGAGAGAGGAAATGCCAACTCCCATGTGGCACTATAAATACATGGAGAAGGGACTTACAGGAGAAGGAATCACTGTGGGGAACAGGAGGAACAGTTTCTGCAACATATGGAAGTGGTTCAGACAAAGGGTGAAATTTTGAAATATTTTAATTCAGGAAAGCCTTCAAGTTTGGAAAAAAAGAAAATTGTCTGTTTCAGCATTCTTTCACTCTCCAATACAAAAAATTTCTTCTACAGATAGGATTTCCATTTTTATGAAAGTCTATGTCAATCATAGAAGGAAATACAACTTTTACTCAGAATCCAAAGCTTATTAAAGGAAGCTGGAAATCCAGACAGATTTCCCATTAATGTTTATTTTGTCAGCAAGTTTGAGTCTTCTTTTAAAAAATGATAATGATGATAAAAAGATAGAGCAACAATAATTCAAGGATTTCAAGTGAAGGCAATTTTGTTTAGCTATCCTCTTCAGTAATCTCACCTCCTCTTATAGCTCCTTCCCAGATGTGACTTCCAAAGATTTACCGGCAAACAAATAAATCTCTTGTATATACCTTTTTTCTCCTAATATCAAGACTTTAAAAGACTGTACAGAAACATTTATCTTTCAGGATACATGGATCTGTAGGATGGTCCTACATTTTGTAGCATTGTGAAAGTACTGGGTGTGGGATCTGAAACATACAAAAGCCAGCTGGATTCTCTCACACGTTTTCCAATAGAAGATGTCTGATTAGAAGAAAGAAAGAAAGAATCTTACTTTTTAATTTTTTTTTTAATAATTGGTAGGATCCATCCTGTACTGGATTCCATTGCTCTCAAACAGCATCAAAAGATTAACTTGTAGATATGGTGGCAACTATTGCATAATACTAGGGGGTTTTTTCTGAAATAATGGTGACAAATTTTCACAGCTGACTTATCAGAAAGATAGGCGTAAGTTTGGATGACCTTTTCATTCAGAGAAAAAAAGGAAAAAAAAAAATAGAGTGACATATGTTCACATCACTAGGAATGTTATTTCTACTCTATTTCATGTCAGAAGAGTATAGCCTGGAATGGTAAAGTAGTGAGTAATAGCAATATCATCCATAGTAGTTATTACTTTTCCTCTCAGGTAAATCTGTGTTAAAAGTTCTCTGGAAAATTCCTGGGCTTTTATATGTGATTTTTTTTGCATGTCCTTGTCTGCCATGTTTTTACACTTAAGTAATGTGTCTCAAAATAATTCTTTTAAAGTTGAATTGTGCAAGAAGTCAAAAAACATCTCCACAAAAAATTCACTGAGAAGAATGTTTATAGCCTCTTGTAGGATACTGTGGAGTGCAAAGGTTTTGTTTCAAGCTTAAAGGAGAAATGCATAGATTGTTAGTGCCAGGTGGAGAAAGACAGGAATACTCTTTTCATCTACTTGCCATTTTTCCTAATAAAGCAATCTCTATTTGATGTTTTCTTTGTGAAAACAGACTTATGCACTACCTTTTGCAAATACAGGATTCAGAAGTCCTGTAATAGGAATTCCCTACCCTCTAAAGTCACAAAATATGTATTTTTAAAACAAATGTTCTTTTCCTTTTCAATTTTATGAGTCACATTTTCAGGACTTTTCCATAACCATGATGACTAGATACAAAATCTCAAATAATCACCATGTTCCCATGAGCTAGAAGTTACAGAGGCTACAACATATTGCAGAACTTTTAATGGTTCAGAAGGGTTAGCAGCAGTGGTAATGTCTTCCCAGAGATTTTTCTGACATTGCCTCCAGCAGATGGCTGGATTTAAAAATATAAAGAGATTATGAAGATAACTTTCCCTAATGCAAACAGTCTGAAACAAGAAAAACACAGCTCCCAGAAGGCTTAGTCTGGTTTGGCTGCTCTCCTTTGGGTCCTTCAGTACATTTATAAAAGTTTTGGCTGCAAAATACCAACCTGAAACACGGAGTGAACTCCCAAGTTGAAAAAAATAAAGACAGTGTAGTGCCTAAAAAGTGGCACTTCCATCATAAATTTTTAGAACTTACTTTCTTCCGACGAGTTTCCGTAGAATATTGATCCAGTTTATGTACTTTTCTTCTTTTCTTTGGAGCTGCAACTGGTCTTTCCTGTCTCCTCTTAGGAGGAAGCTTTCTCTTAGGTCTCTTAGGCGGAGTTAGAGGGGAGCCATAACTACTCTCCTGTACTGGCAGGGAGAGATGTCTGGACTCAGAAAAAAAGCCTGTCTCAACTCACATCAGATAGTAAAGCTACCTGTGCCAGATAATCCTGAAGCATAAATGCTATGGACTTATCAAATATTTAGGCTTTTGGACAATTTAGGTTCTACCCCTTTTTAAAGAGGAATTGACCAAATTGTACTAAAAGCGGA
Source organism: Vireo altiloquus (assembly GCA_013396875.1). NCBI lineage: Eukaryota > Metazoa > Chordata > Aves > Passeriformes > Vireonidae > Vireo > Vireo altiloquus. The sequence continues at coordinate 291,255 of VZRF01008733.1, forward strand.
ACAGCAGTTACAAGAGCAGACAGCATAAAAGCAAATTAAATTGGTGTTTCGAAAGATAGGTGGGGCTTCTGTGCTTGAAAATACATAGTTTTATAGGGGTATTAGTTATTAAATATTAATCCACTTATATTGTCAAGATTTAAGTTAATTTCAATTACAGAAAAATTCATTGCACACAACTTTAATGAGTGTCCAGGGTAGAGTACTGGTGGAAATGCAACATTTCCCTTGAAAGATGGTTCAGGTATGGGTCTGTCCAGTCTAAATGACTTCTGCAAGGCTTCCCACACCAACTTTTTGGCTGAATTAGTGACACCAAGTACCCTCATCCATAGCACTAGCAGGTACCACTATTGTGTGCCAGACCCTTCACCTCACTGAAATCACCAGAACCCCATTTGCCACTATCTGGGGTCTGCAGATCAGCGCTACAAAGGTGAGACTCGGTTAACATGAAGCTCATATCCTTCAAATCAGCTAGGTGGAGCAAATTAGTGGCAGTGCATGAGAAATCTGTGCTGCTACCTGCCTCTTTACCAGCTTTATGGGTGTTTTGAAAATTTAATTTCCTAGCACTTTCAGTGTGGCATCTGACTGGGTAATGTTATTGTTCCTAAATGCACAATTACCTAAGATAGGCTTATGGAAGGAAAAAGAATAGAAGGAAAGAAACCACCCCATCTAGCTAGAATAAACTACTGTCCCATTAATCAACTTGCTTGTAATTTTAAACTGTCCCATTCTCGCTGACTTCAACACAAGTCGCAGGCTCTTGGTACTGCTCGAGATGGCATGTGAGGATCTGACAGGTGACACCCACCAGGAGATCAACTACAAAATGCTGTGTGCAATGGAGCACGCTGAGTGGGCTGGGGAAAAGTTGGAGATTTATGATGCTATTTAAGTTCTACGTACTTAGGCAGCTTCTCCCAGTTGTTGAGTTACAGAGCTCCATAAACAGGGAAGGAGAGGAAGGGGATGTTACCATCTGCCATGCTGTTTCATTGCTTCCAACGCAAGCAGCTGGAAAGGAGATTCTAGTCCAGTCTCACTCGTCTTTCTCCAGAAAGGCATTTTAATAAAGCAGCACCAGAGTTTTCTGTTTTTAAAACGCTTCAAGCTTTGTGCAGTCCTGATGAGAGGAGCGGCAGGGAAAGGAAGGATTCTCATTTTACTGTCTCTGAATTGGCTCAGCCAGAGCTCCACAATGCCAGAAACACACGAGCGCAGGAGACCCAGGTCTGAACACTGAAGTGACTGTCTCAAGACAGCATGTTAGAAGAGCAGCAGAAATGGCTTAGCACTGCCAGATTTCCATGTATTTTAGAGCTCTTATGGTAGTATATTTCTACAATATTTTATGTAAAAAAAAAAAAAAAAGTTAGCTAGGAGAAAAAAAAAAGCCAAGTTCTTATTAACCAGCCAATTCTTAGTCTTGCTTGAGAAGAGTCAGAACAGAGTTACGGAGGAGGGAGACGAATCCCTCCCCACCTACAGAAGGAAACTGTAATATCACAAGGGTAACTAGCCAGCCAAAGCTTTGCTTCTTGACCTGGATGGACCAACCTACCAGAGTTCAACTGCAGAAGCACAGAGGGAAAGAAAAAAAAAAGCAGAAGTAAATCAAAAGCAAGCATATATTTTATAACTCCCATAACTGCTCCTGGAAATATAATAGAACCCATTGAAATACTTTCTAAATTGTTTTTAAAGGAAAAAAAAAAACAAAACACCCCCACCCCAAAGTGAAAAAAACAAAACAAAAACAAAAAAAACAAACAAACCAAGACAAAAAGAAACCAGTAAACCCCAAAACCTAGACAACCAACTCATTTACACTGAAATTCATGTTAGTGGATATGCAAAGTTACACTTGTGGAGACTAGCTATAATGTCAATACCATTTATATAAAAAACACTGGCAATTCACCAATAAATATTAAGTGTATCTTAGTCTCTTTGCTTCTAGCTTTAAGACACTCTGCACATAGGCTGCTGTGTATGTCCTGGGAAGATCTAAGTGCCATCTGGATGCCATTAGACCTCTAAGATGATACGCTTAAAATAAATTTAGAATACAATTTGGTATTAAAAAAAAAAAAAACCTTTATTCTAATAAAGATTTTTAAGAGGTTTTCAAGGTATAAAACTATTCCTCAAACTACTACTGCAGCAAGAAAAATTAGAATGAAATAATCACTCTTCAAAAGAAGAAATAAGAAGTCCATTGTAAATATAACACAGAGGAATTCATTTGTTGTTAGGAGTTCATTTTCAAACATCATTGCTTTGTTGATCTCCATTTGCATGAAGAAAAATGGTCAGTAATACTCCAGATATACTGCTGCCAGCAGTATATAAGAAAAAATTTATTTCACAGGGAAGTCATGCTCTTGGTATCAAGGAATTAGCTAAAAGGGATCCTTTTGAGGACTTTCTTCCAGAGGATGTAAATTTCACAGCTCCTAAAAATTATACTGAAAGCAGTGTCAAGAGAAACAATATAAAATACTTCCTAGCTTTTCTATCCCGAAACCAGGCCCCTAGCAAGCCTCAGCATCTGTGTACTTGCACAGCTGTATTTGTTTACTTAACTTTCCATTCACAAAGTTTGGTCCACATTTTGAACTGCAAACCCATACATGCTCTTCTTCTAACTCATCTGTTCTCAATTTGCTAAAAATCAGTGTCATGGCCTTCTTGAGTTTAAATGACATAAAACCATCTATTTGAAAAACTTTCATAAGCTATTAATTCACAGTTATTAAGAGCCTAAGCTTTGCCTTGCAATTGGATATCAGCCTTCAGATAACCATCCAGAAGAACCTCCACATAGGAAGAGCCTTTGGGGGCTTTTTGCTTTTATAATGAACACTTTGCTACACTTCACTTTTTAGACTCTTATAAATAACCTGAAATCAGATTGCCACATTGCATACATAGATTTGTTAAACACCACAATTTAAAGAACATTTTCAATGCCGTCATCTTAATATCCCCCTTTTCATGGGGAATATTTTTTCCATTCCATGGAAAAAGCTCCACAACTCTGTTCAGAAGGAAGTGGCTGTATCCAGATAAATAAAATTAGAGTTTTCAGTCATAAGACACTCATAGTAATTGTAACATTTCACTAAGAGGAACTATAAAGAATTATTGAGAAATTTGTCATTAAATCAGAGAGCTCTCATTACCAATACCTTGCCTGACTGAATCAGACACAACTCCTGTTCTGAGCCAAATGACAACATGGACACATATCCATGTCTGTCAATTTAGCAAGTGTTGGTAGATCTTAACCCCCGCTTATCCAGAAAAAGGACTGCTTCTCTCTTTCCAACATGGTGCTTCAGTGCTGACTTGGAGTAATTCCTCACACCCGCTGCTCTAGGACCATGGCTCAGACTGCTCCAACAGGGCTGCTACCCACAGCAACTTCATAACAGCTGCAAATTATTTAAACAGCCCAAATATCTCAACCATACTAAAATATATTAATGCTGCTTCTCTTTGCTCTCTTCTCCAGTCAAGAATAGCCACCAGATGTAAACCAAACAAGTAAGAAACCACTGCTGGGCATCTGGCTGCTCAAGGAGATTTGCATTGCCTTCCAGAGGATAGGCATCTGATACACTCCTCACTTTTTGACAACTGCAAACATTTGTTTACCCTTTGAAAATCTTACATAAAAACTCCTAAGGTCTTGTGATGGGAATCTGCAGGCATGCATTTGCACTGAAACTAGGGGGCCTTTGCAAGATGTCAGAGATTATTGGAAATTTCAGATCCCAGCCACTTGAAGCAGGATATTTGAGTACAGAATTTACCTCCCCCCCTCCACAAATCCCAGAAAAGTGCATTATCTGTAAGTTCTTGTCACCTGGACAGTGTTGACAGGGGAAACAATACCCATCAGTCTCATCCAGCTACACAAAGTCAAACAAGGGGTTAAACTACTGCAGCATGTTGTACATCATCTTTTGTTAAAATGCCTAATGGTGCTGTAAAACCTCTTTCAAACTCAACAGTATGGTCCTGAGGGAACAGTATTGGAAAAGCTTTCTGAACCCCTGTAGGGCCTATATGAAACTGGAACTAGCAGCTTTTTACATTTCCTGACAGACAGGAATTATTGCTTTGGCTACTGCCGGTTGTCAGCTTTAAAGAAAGCTTTTTTCTTCTCTGCATTTTATCTCAATATTTTCTGTATTATATTTTAATTACTTTTAAGAAGGATAAATTGTTAGAGGAAAGTTAAATTATGCTGTTGCACACAAATATGCTCCTGTCTTTGCCAAGTAAATCTTTCCATTTGCATTATCATATCACACAGAGAAACAGCCTCCTGAAAGGCAGGGGCAGTTCCTTCTCCCAAAAGTGAGTTTTACATGATAAATCCTTTAGAAGATAACTTTGTTTTCTCTGGCACAGAGGAAGCATACTGCAGAAACAGGTGTAAACAAAGTTGCTAAAAATGTTATTTCTGAGCAGAACCAATTTTTCAGTGAAAAAAAAGTATTAGAGACATCTGCTTTTTCTGCAGAAAAAAAAAGTCTGTACTAACCTCTGAGTTGAAAGGACCGTATCTGTGGCCAGCAGTATCTGGTTGCTCAGAGTAGAAGGCATAAACATAAGGCCTGAAAGAAAGAAACATCTTGTTTAGGTTAGCTTTCCTTCGATAACAGCACAAAAACACAGGCCTGAGGGGTCAAGTCAAATCAATCCAGCTTTCCAATGAGACTTAGCTCTGTGTAAAAAGAACTGTTCCTCAGTCATTGAATCCTAGAATTATTTAGCAGTCCTTTGTTTCCATGGTGTAATTAGTTGTTTTGCAGCTTTATATATATAAATATAGCACATGGGGTACTATCTGAGGACATGTGCTCATTCTAAATCTTTTAGGAGAATTCACAACAGCAGCTCGCCCGAGTCTCACAGCCAGCGGCATGTGGGAACTTGTGTACTAAAACCCACTCATAATTAAAACTTAACATTTTCCTAGAGCTTGGTGTCCAGTCCTACAAGTGCATTGTCCGTAAGGTTGTTAAACCATATTAGGCTCAGTAAGAAAAGAACAATCCAAGTTAATCCATGTAATTACATGCTTTTTGATAAGAAATAAATTCATATCATACATTTATTTGGAAGAATCAAACTTCTGATGGTTAAAAGCTGATATGAAAACAAAAAAAAACCCCACCAAAACAAAAACGCCAAACCAACCAAACAAAAAAACCCCAAAATCCCAAATAACTCACACTAAACACAAAACCAAAACAAATCCTTAAATCAGTGATGGCTTGTAACTGACAAAAATAAATTTTAGAATTAAAATTTGGCTTGTTTTTCCAGCTACATGTAAAGAGAAGACAAACTAGCAGTTATGCAACAGCAGATGACAGTAAGTGAATTACCTTTCATTGTCTGGAAGGGTTAACCACTGAAGTATTGTTAATATTCTGCGCTCATGAGGGATGACACTGGACCACAAAATACAAAAATACACCTTGTTATCATAGGATACAAAAAGCATCAACAAAACCTTGCTATGAATTGATCTTAATAGGAATATAATGTATCATAATAGCATAATTTGCTTTTAGCATGCTGTATTTTCTTTGTTGCTTAATACTGATTGTTAATTTGCAAACAGAATCACATCAGACCTCCTGAATGTCTACATACTCCAAAAGAAAGATGATTAAAAGTTTGCAAGTGTAGTCAGACCTCAAAGCAGTAAATCCAACTCTTCTAAATAGGAGTGAATAAAAGATCCATTCTGGTGGCTTGAACCCAGGTAAACTTCTTTGTATGCACAATAATGCTGCCGTTGGATAGCTGGCACAAGGAAAATCCACTACATTGCTCATATCAGTACAAGTTTAAATAACCACCCTGCTCTGGTAGTCTTGCAGACACTGGAAAAGTTTGCATTCCCTTCACAATGAGGGCTAGGCTGGTGTGAACCCGAACAGAGCCATCTGAAGCACCAGGCCAGCAGCAGGGGGTCTTGAACAACCTTGAGAGTGTCTCGCTCTGCAGAGCAGAGCCATCCTACTTTACTGTTTGTACAGGGATTGCCATTCTCACTTGGCTGCTGAGACCAAGTTCATGCTATGAGAATGACTAACCTTAGAAACAGCTGGTAAAGTTCCAAGTATCTCATCTTAGGAAAGCTCTGCAGGTCAGTGACCACACAGTAATTTTAATACAATAGCACAGTCAGTCCAGATTCCATTAGATCAATAGCAGAATCCCAAGGCAGGAATCAGACACCACCATCAGTCACCGTAATGAGCTGAATTCAGCACTCTCTGGAAACCTCTGGCAGAGAAATAGAGATGGCAGCAGCCATTTGGAAATACCTTCGCTTTTAATGGCTTATAGACAAACAGTGGTCCTCCATCTCCAACTACACAGAGAACTTTTGGTTGTAAAAAACTCATAAAAATGAGAATTTATGATAAAATTTGCAAATAAGGCAAAATTTTAAACTGGAATAATAATCTTGGGTATTATCCAATTTTAATCTTTTTATTAATTGTGCAATATGAAAAAAAAAAATCCATTCTTTCAATTAACTCATTTCTGACTAAATTCTTTTGAAAATTCTATTTTCTTGGAAGAGTTTGCCTGAAAAATCCTCCCAAAAACGTTCTGGGTCTCACATGAAATAATGCAGTTTCAAGGCATATATATTTCCATTATATGTAAAGTGGCTGTCTCACTCCCTTACAAGTGCTATTCATACAACCTCTCCTTGGCTACCTTTTTTACATTCTATGTCCTCAAGCAGGCATTGGCCGGGGTGTTTATGGAGACTGTGTAGCTGTAGAGCTTAGGAATCACATTCATTTCTTTGGTTTGTAGAGCACCAGAGTGGAGCTCTGTCAGATCTTCATCTTGCAAGCCCAAACCTATCATCAGCTTGTGGTGTGTTTTATTATTCCCTCCATGTGCTCTATGATGTTTAGAACAGTAAAAAATATTATTTCTAAAGGAATCACAAAAAATATAGCCAAATCCCCTTATTACTTCAATCTTGCCGTTTAAACATTTTCTTTGCTCCTGCAATCCTTCCACAAACTGTAATAGAAACTGATCCACATGTATTCCTGAGAACTCAAAATTATCAAAATTAATTTATTTTTGGTTGCAAAGATACATTTTAGTTGGGACAAGAGAAAATAAGTTGGAATTGTTAAACAAAAGAACAAACAGCAAAGATCCTCAAGGCTGTCTTTTGGGCGAGGGAAATAAGATATCTTGCCCGAATGACAGACTGTATTGTAAAATGGATGAATTAAACCTTTAAGTCAATTAGACTGGTCATGTCAGTTAACAAAAGAGGACAATAAGAGTCTCCTGCACTCAAAGGCCTAAGAAACATTGCTAGCAATACTAAGGAAGCAAAAAACCACACTGTGAAATGGAAGACAGTAATATTTCACATAGTCAGACATCTTTAGGCAACTGTTTAAAGTCAGTGCATGAATTAAAGCAGCAAACTGTAGCACCAGCTTTCGTTATCAGAATCATTGCACAAATGAAACAATAGAGGGTTACGGGTAGAATATCCAACCTACCAAATGCTCAGAGAAAGGAAAACAGCTTAATAAACATTTACACTGAATTAATTCTGAATTACTAGTTTAAAATCTCCAGAAAACAGAAGGTACTTACATAGACCAGAAGAACGTGCCAGCTTTCACCCCTTGCTTGGCTGCAGTAATCCAAATCTAATGAGGAAAATATAAGAGGATTAGTATGTGTTCAGATCTCTAATGACTCACTGAAATCAAAAGAAAATATTTTCAAGACACATTCTTCTACCCTTAGCCTAGAAGTGAAAATTGCAGTTTTCAGCCTCAGCCCTAATTTGAAAATGTGGAGTGACAAACCTATGCAAACTCTGTAGCAGTGGGTCAAGCTGCTGTGCTGTAGACTTTCACCCCTAAATCTCTATGTTGCTTTTAATTAAAAGCATTAAGATTCATGGTCAGGAATTCCTCCAGTATTAAATTAAATTTTCAAAACCCAGCCACTACTCACCTGACCCTTTTAGCATTCAGTTTTTGGAGGATACTCAGTTAGATGGGAACACACCTTAAAAAACTAATCAGTGTCTGCATAAATGTCCCTCTTCCCCATATCCTACAATCAGTAGACATCAACAGAAAATGCGTTAGGAGACAACACATAAAAAAGGGCACAGAGTGATGAGGTGTTAAGACTACTACTACTACACCTTCCTACACAGATGTTTAAGAACTTCTTGAGCTCACCCAATGGGGTGATTGATGGAAATGATGGAAAAAATCTCCATTAAATTTTCAAACCCCTTTTTTCAATCCTTGAAGTCCTTTGTATTTTTCTAGCTATAGCAGGAAGTTCCACAAGGTAGTCACACACTCCATGAGTGTATTTTTAATTTTGCTTGGTTTAAAACCTGTTGGTTTCACCGGGGTTAACGTACCGTTCTCATACTTCAAAATGGGTTATTAATCCTTTCTCTTCTCACTTCTATACAACATTCGTGGTATTCCCCTCTACTTATTTATTTTCAAACACAAGTTTGTTTGATCTTTCTCTAATGAAAGCCATGCCATACTCCTAATTATCCTCATCACCCTCTTTCTCTTTTCTATCCTATGACAAGGCAGAGGGATGAGAATGCTGGAATTTCAGAAAGGTCCACAATCAAGGAAAGTAAGCAATGAGTTTGTAGCTCTGCAGAACTAAATTTCTCTTGAAAGGAAGAATGATCCAAGTTATCTCAATACTCATTTCAAAAGTGGCAGTGGCTTAAAGGCTGGCATTGTGTGTAGAGCTAGATTATTTCCTCCCATTATTTATGAGTTCTGCAATGTATGCACTTCATGAGGAGTTAAGACAAAATGTAGCTCCCTTACATAATAATTGCAGTCTTTGGTTTACTTTAAATCAACTCTTTGAAAACACATTCGAAGTCCCTGTACCTTGCTGAAATAGGCTTTTATGAACTGTCATCTGGATATGCATCATTCAAATGTCGTGCCTGTATTATTCACACATCATTTTTAATTGAAATTGATTTGGCACAGTCTAATGAAAGACCATTTGCACAATGAGGCTAGAGTTAACAGCAATTAAATTTGGATATTGTAGTGTTACTTACAGGAAAATTGGCCATGTTTGCCTTTCCATTACCCTGGACACACCCCTTACCTCTCATCTTCTATTCCACCAAATCTGACTGGACTCAGTCCAATTAAATTAAAATGACAGATATAAAAGGACATTTTTTTCATTTTATTCTAACTTTTTGATAATGTGTCCTCTTTTCCAGTGAAGATTACATCCAGAGTAATGCTATAGAAATTTTTACTAAATATGTACAGCAAGATCAGGAGCAGAATGGCCACAGATTTGCAGCCCACTCTTCATTTTCCGGTGCTTCTCCTCAAGAGTCTGATTTCAGGCTTGGTTCGTATTTACACATACTCAAGCTGCCACCAAATGGTGAGTCCCCCAAACATCTCCCCCAGGCTCTGCAGCCCCAGCCTTCCACCAGCACTACAGTTTGCATGGTAACACCATCTTGATTACAAGATGGTGCGGCTGCACAGTAACTGCCAAAAAAAAAAAAAAAAAAAAAGAAATGGCTTTGAATTTATGTAGGAATTTGGGAGTTGTAGTTGAATAGTAGGGATATTGTTTTCACTATCTCAGGATACTGAAATTTGAATATCACAGCTCTGACAGGATGGGACAGAAGGATGCAAGTGAACATGGAAGATGAGGAAGCCTACAACTAGTGACCATGTCACTGATCCCTCACACTGCAGTCAGAACTATGATTGCAATGCAAGGATGCTTGTTTGCATCACGTAAGTCAGCACAGGATACAGAACTGGCCTGGATACTGTGTCTAATTAAGGCAGCTATTCATTACATATTCATTAGTGCATCATGGTATTCCCCGGTCAAAAAGGGCCCACACTTAAAGCAATTACATTTTTCTTTGCATTGCAGATTTATTAGTAGAGAAAAACCCAGCCATGGCAGAGAAAAGAGGTCAAATACACATTCAGCATAAAGTGTGTGTCAGTTCCCACTGCTGTTATGCTCTGTCTTGCTCTACTTGGAAAACCATTTTCCCCACAGCAGATTTATTTTTCTTTGAAAAAGTTTGTGTTCCTGCAAAGTCTAAATAATTTTGCAGATATCTTTGAGAAGGTACCAACAAACTAAGTTCAGGGAATTCTGTGTTTTAACTTTACCATCTGCAAACTCTAGTTTGACTTTCTAGTGCTTTGGCCCACCAAACTGTTCAGTCCGCCTAGTTGTCTAAATGAGACCAGCCAAGCTCTACCCTCAGCAGCTGAAGATGTCCCATGGTGCTCCTGCCTTAGTACAGCTGAATTCACCCCGACTCTGTGTGTTTTAGACAATGATTTTAAACATGTGCCATAAGACACTCTCCCTCCAGCCAGACAAGTAAAATACTTGTCATCCTGACAGATAAATAACTGCATCATTGGTACATTGCCAAGGCAGCCAGCACATCTGTGAGAAAGTGGTTGCTGTTCTTGTTGAGCATAGAGTGTGCTTCATGAATGTCACCTGAAAACAGCATGGACACCTTTCTGTGCCAGGGGTAATGCACATAAGTGGAGATCACTCCTGGTTGTGCAGTCCTAAGAGCAGTTAAGGGCAGCCTAAAGGCACCCAGACTGGCTTTAGAGAGAAAAAACTTCAGCTGCCAGTATTTCACCTCAGGAATGCAGCCATTTACATTGGCATTAGCTGTTTACATGAGGACATGTGTCTGCTGCACTTGAAATAAGATCAATAGCTAAGACAAGCATCTGTTGAAGTAAAAAATCAGCAAATCAAAAGGCCTGTATCTGTTTACATCTGAGTGAGTCTGAATGACTCCATCCTGACTTTGACAGGCAGAGGCAGATTCAACTCAAGCTTACAACAAATCACTACTGGACCTCTGGTCTTCCTTGTTTTTTAAGGGGAAGGAAAAAAAAACCCAACCAGCCCTTTGATTTATTTAAACCCAAACTAAGAAAATTTAACACTATCCACCATCATACCTAAAACTCCTACTCAGCAATATGTTTGTAGAGGCATCTCTCAGCATGCAGAGAAACAGCCATCACTGAGGTGGAAGATTTTCTATTTGCATTGACCAAGTTCTAAATAAAATACCCAGAGTGTTTTAGAGTTGTGATAGTGCTGATGAATCTAGTGGTAGCTATTTGTACTAGAAATACCTTTTGTTACCCAGACCCTTTAGTGGATAGGCAAAATTAGACAACAGACTGGAGTAACTGCTGGGAGCACACAAGTTTATTTACTACTTTGGCTATAGGATAGCAACTCCAGCAGAAATATTGGCAGCAAACTCTTACTGCAGCCTAATTACCAGTGAACACCTCTCACTGTCTTTAAGTTAAATTCATTGTCTTTCAAGGCAGACTACAAGTCGTGCAGGAGGGCAGGATAGAAAAAGTTACCGGATGCCCTCTCAACCTTCAATTCAAAACAACTGAAATTAAGAAGCGAGTAAGGATTATTGTTCTGCAAGGTCAGCACCATTAGTGAGCTTATGTAATTCATTTGCCATATATAAATATGTTGGGTTTAACAGTTAATATGTTAGAATTCTATAGTCAGCTGTTTAACCATGTCAAATGTCCTCTCTTGGTTTGCATAGGGGACAAGCCTAACTGTATTGCAAACTATGTAAAGGCCATATTTCTGAATTAACTTGCTTAAGCAGAGAGAAGAGGAATAAATACTTGAAAAATAATAAGAGATCAACCACTCTGTCTTCATGCCATGCCACAGGAAATCTAACAATATCTAACTTTTCCAGTACAGAAGGACCTGTTAAATGATCCAATCATAGATCAAACACTGGCAAGAAATAGTATACATGCTTTCCTAGATATATATAAAACATATCCTGTAAGTTGGATTACTTTTATTTTTATATCTGTGTTGGATGACTACAATTCTCTTTGTTTATGGATGAAAGTAGACAAGGCTAAGCCATATGTTAGGTACAAATGCCACATGGAACATGAAGTCCCAGCTTCTCCCCTCTTCTTACTGCTAGACGAATTTGCCCACAGGTACTTCATACAGTTATTCAAGATAGCTGTGGAATTTTCTTTGAAAACCTGCACAGAAGGTGGGACACCTCCCTGGTTTTAATCTTCCATGAATAAACAAGAGCCCACAACTTCACAAAGGCTGACTCGTATTTGTAGGAACGGGAAATCCCTTCCACATCCAGGCAGAGGTGGGAAGGAGGAAATCACAGCATTTCCTAGTAAAGAAACGTGTACGAGACTGCTGCCAGCATGTAGAATTAATACCACTCCTGCACCATCTGCAATTTGTTCTGCCAACAAGGTAAAATGTGGAGTAGCCCCTTCCACACTTCTTAAAAGACACAAATGTTCTCACAAACTTGGCAACTAAGCACTGCCTTCTTGCCCAGACACAAGATTTTTTTGGTACAAGCAGTCTATTAAATAAATAGACAGACTCAGAATCCTGTTGCTTGTTCATGGCTCAAGCTGCATAAATAGAAATATTTATAAAATAGAATTACAGACATCTCTCCTTCTGCTTCCCCTACTAATCAACAAAGTGATTACAAAACCTGTTCAGGATGCAAAAGCAGATGACAGCTTTCTAAAGCTCCTTCTGTAATTATTAGACAGGCAAAGTCAAAAAAAATTTAAAAAACGGTTTAATTCTAAAATTTTATATATAAATTTGGATGAATCAGGAATATCAAGTTAAGATGCAGGGTGATGATAGCTAATGTCTACAGGCATACCCTGAAGATTGTAAAGACACCTTCACAAACATGCTGTCTGTTACCTAGGAATGTCATGGCCATGTTTAAGGATTAACTTAACATCTCAAGCTGTCCGTTTTTGAGTGTTGTAGTCTTTAAAAGGTTGATAGCAGAATTAAAGCTACATACAAGGCATCCTAAACATCCATCAATACCTTCATAGTTATATTTCTGAAGTGAAAGACATCTTTTTGACCCCAATTCAGATCCAAGACAGGTTACCATCTGAAGGAGCCTCTCTGTCCCCATTAACCACAGACCAGTAGTTTTATACCTTTCACCTTCTGACCTTCTAGAGGCTAATGGATTATTTCTAAAGATCATGAAAGATCACTAAAAAAAAGCAATGTATTGTCTGTAGTGTAAGTTTAAATTCTCTACATCAAACCAAGACATGGAAAACTACTACTTAACAGAAGCCAAAGACAGCTGGGGCCTAAATTTAGTGCCTAAAGTTACTTGGGATGAAAACAGAATGTCAGTGTCATGAAAAATGAGCAGTAGATTTAGTTTCCCCCATGGGCCCTCATGCTCACCATTTCTGTGAGATGCTGTTGCAGTATGAGGAGTGGTTTTATGGCTGTTTCCTATGAAACACTTTTGTTTTGAAAACAAGGTGGTTTTAAGCTTATATAATAAATCAACATTGTATACTAAATGAGGAAGCCTCATAACCAGCTACAGCACCCTGAAACACTTCCAAGCTACCTTTCCCCTCCTTCTCCCTTTCCTAATGCTATTAACTGCTCATAATTCCTGGAGTAAAAGCATTCGGATACTCATCTGCCAAATCCCACTGATGTCTGTGGCAATCTCACTGTTTTCTGGCAAAAGACTGAGTATTAGAACAACTGAAGAAAGACAGACCACCAACCCCCCCACATTTTCATACAGTAGGCCAGTTTTCAGGAGCAAGAAAGTGTTTCAGAGATTATCAATGTTAAATGACATTCTCTTTTGGGCAGTTTTAACCATAATACAAGTCTGGGAGTCTAAAACACTTTTCCTGCCTTCTTGCACAGAAAAATAGTAATTGCCAATCCTGTGCAAACCATATCCCACTCTGCACATTTTGAGTACTTCAGTTTGAGACCCAGGACCTAAAAAGAGCCAGCTGAATATATGACATGACAGACAGGATTCCTGGATATGCAGACCAGGTATCCCTTCCTACCCCCTTGACTGTACTGTCCTATCTTTCAGTATCCAGCTATTTTGGGCAGTCTATGTCAACGTCCTACTTAAAGGAAATTATAAAAAGGAGTTTAGAAACTGACTGGATCTAACCAATACATAGACAGAGATAACTTCTTCTCTTATAAAAATCTGCAGTTCTCTTATCAAATGTGCAATTCTTGCACATCCAGAGAGAGTATAATTTATATCATATTTCTGCAAGAAATCTATCACCTCCTCATCCAGCTATTGTGGCCACTCTATCTGCCGAGCTTATGGGTTTCCCTCATATTGTGTGTATGGGGATTAAATTATAAGCCTTCCTCTGTGAATTTGCTTCCAATTTTCCAAAGACATGTCCAGTTTATTACATTATTTGTGTGTTTCCTTTTTTAACAATTCTTCAGAACAACTGGTTTATTTCATCATCCCTATGTGGGTATGCAACACCCCCATGCACACACGCCCCATCCTCTGAGGACTTCATCCAGCATAAGGTCACCCACTGTTGTGTAACTTCCTTGAACTCTTTTTGGATTATGCTTTTCATCCAGAAAGTCTTTTATTCCCTGGAGTAGCATAGGTGTCAGAATTAACAATGTTCCCTACACAACACAGCAGGTGATGAAGTATTCATAGACTTATACTGTCCTTCTATAATACAATAGTTTAAAAGTAGAGACACTTGTACAAGCCCCAACAGTTAGTTTGTTGCATCTGCAGGAACACCACAGTTAGTTCTCCACTAACTCCAACCACACCATGATTAAGGTAAGATGCAGAATTAAATCTGCAATGCATAATTAAATTCCAGCATAATTATGCAGAATTAAATCTGCAATGCATAATTAAATTCCATTAATGAGTTGTCACACAGCAGTTGAGCCCTAGGATTGTCTATGAGCTGACTCCAGGCTGCAGCAGGTTTTAACTGTGGCTCTGCAGTAGCTGAGATAAAGAGGTTACACACTGCTGCTCTTTCACTGCTCCTCCTTTTGATCCCAATTCTTTGCTCACATTGGGAAAGATCATAGGTACGTTTCTCACCCTCTCCTCTCCTCACCACCCACGCCAAAAGCTAACTCAGATCCTAGCTAGACAAGGGAGTGCCTACACTCACTGACAGATTTTACAACAGCACAGATACCTCATTCTGGCTCATCTACAGCCAGACACATCTGCCTGCAGCTCTAAATTGCCTTGTCTCACATTTGTTGTGGACTAAACTACATGCAGGCAGCAAACACACTTGCTAAGCCTGCAACTATCTGAGTAACTTCCTTTAGTCTTTTGGGATATTTCTGTCTTAAGAAATTTGGGGGATGATACAGATCAATTTAGCAAACAAATGACAGATTATGGTGTTCCCAAACCCCTTCTGATGTCCTCACCTCTACCATCTCACTCTTTTGTGAGGTTAATTTGTCAGAGAGCATTTGAACTATAGTTCCCTAAGCAGTCAGTGCAGTGAAATGCACACACACCTTGGGTTCTTGCACTTAAAACTTGCTGGTTTTACTTTTGTTGTCAAAGCAAGCCAGCACAGCATGCACTGACAGGGGAAAGAGGACTCTCTTAGCTGTAGCAACACAGAACATTTTGAAGGACTCAATTTCCTTGCCCAGCATAAGGATTCAGAGCTAGACAAACCCAGTCATACACTAATCTAAGAGACTGGACATAGTTCAACCTCTGCTGCTGTGCTCAAGGCAGAAATTAATTCTCAAGTTTCCATAGCCTCTGCAGTAAGTCAAGCAACAGTGATTACTTGTAGACTTAACTAATAGTTATGAAATTGTGCCATGCTATGCTGACAAAATATTTATACTTAAACTGCTCAAGAACATTACTAGGACAAAAACCTGAGAAACCCATAATGAAAAGGAAACATTATGCCACAGTAACAAAATTAGTGTGTTACACTGCTGCCTAAAGTGAGGATTTTTTCCTAGCTGCATCTAATTTATACTTATCAGTAAAAGCACCCTTCCATAGTCAATGGATTTATTATTCTGAAAAGCAAAAGCCAACTCAAAACATTACATTAAACTGATAGACAGAGGGCCAGCCAGGGTGGGGGGTGGGGGGTGGTAGGGATTAGGTACAAATTGTTCACATATGTTTTTTTAAAGTATTATTATTGGCTATGTTCCACAGCACAGGGGGAGGGGAGAAGAGAGAGGAAGAAAGAAGTAGGAGGGAATTTGAAACTTACTGGTTGACCTCCCCACCATCTGTGATTGAATTTCTCTCGCCCTCGAAGACTGAAGCTGGCATCAAACACTGGGTCATACATAGAATTGCCAACAATCCCATGTGATTCAGGATAGAGTCCCTTTGTGCAGAAGTAGATTAATTAGTAAAACCCTAATGCACACAAATGCAGTGCTTCATAGCTATCTGCAAATACCACTAAATTATTTTAATGTAAGTATCTTTGTAACTACATACCAGAAAAGTTTTTTATTTTCAGATAAGTACATTTAACTTTCGCTGTAGTAATGAAAGCAGTAAGAGATGACCGAATTGTGGAAAAAACATAACAACTCCTGTTACTCAACACTTTCAAGATTTTCACACTGTTTAAAAGTTAGTTTGAGGTCATCCAAGAAAAAGCAAAAATGTATGAAAAGAAGATCTATTTGTACTTTCAGTTCCTCTTCATGAATGCCCTTTCTGGACACAGTAATTCATTCTCTGGTTGCAAGAGTAAAACTTAGCATTTCCATTTTATAATATATTATCTTCATGAGTGCTTCTGTGAGATAAGTTATTTCCAAGAAAAACAATTAAAGCAGGTCACCAAAAGCCATGGCTTTATATCACAATTTGTCCTGCAGTAAAACAATTTAGGGACAAGAGCAGAAAATTCCTTTCTCTGGGCCCTCTCCCATCCCAACCTATTCTTTCTCCATACCCTCCTGTCTCATCCATTTAAACATTTGTGCAGTGGCTGCACAAAATAAAGAAGGGCAAAAAATTGCAGCTGCAGGTGGATACTCCCTTAAGGCAGCCTTGTGAGCACTGTCAGTGTCACACAGGTGTGGGGACAGCCTGGCTGCCAGCCCTGCCACCGCAGCACAGCCGTGGCTCCTCTCCCTGCAGGGCCAGACACACTCAGCAGCAGCACATTGCACACTGAGTGCTGAGGCAGCCACACTGACTTCGCCTGCTCCAGCGAAGGAACAACTGCTGGTTGTACTCCAGGCAGCATTGCAGGGGTGGGTTTTTTCCCCAAGGAAAACTTTGACCTGTAATTACGCAGCAGTACAAATAACTGCAAAAGCAGGCATAAGAAAGCATAGCAAAGCTGTGACAGTGTATTTCAGTCCATTTCAGTGCTTCAAAATAAAAGAAAATACTTAAACACTTTTTCTTCAAAATGAAGAAAAAACTTAAATAAATACCAAAGAGGATGGACAATGGAGCAGTTATATATATATATATACACACACACACTTTTTTTTTTTTTTAAACCTGGCTTTCCATAACGCACATTTCTATCCCAGTGCAACATTTTATCATGAAGAAATCCTTCCCAGGGACTTACAGTAGCAAGGGTGTACAAGTTGGGAAATGTTTTCGTAGGGTAGACAGGTCTCATGTAAGGAGAATGTGTTCCACAAGATCCTGAAAAATCAATAAGAAATGCAAACATGAGGAAGCAAAGCTCTTAGACATGGAAAACAAAACCAGAGAAAGTAATTTCTGTGACTAAAAATGATGCAGAAACTAGTTAAATTTTAACTAATTTAAATGAACTTTCTGCTGCTTAACAGCAGTCAGCAGTAAGGGCAGTAGTAAATCTACTCACACACTCTTTGGACTTCACAACTAACAACTGAAATAATGCAGCCAGACAACTACAGAACCAGCTACATTCCCACAGACTGGAGTTTTTCCTGAGGCAGTCTCCATCCAGAGTCATTGGAAGTATCTTGTTAAGTAAAACAACATGGGAAAACACAGGTTTATTTCAAATGATAAATACACCAAAGCTGCAGTTTAACACTGGGCTTCGAAGCCTCGGCCCCCACATCATAGAATCATTTAGGCTGGAAAAGACTTTGAAGATCATTGAACCCAACCATAGTTGGCTACACAAATACGAGGGTCAGCATATGCATAGGGGGGAAAAAAACCATTTCAAGGGTATGGGTGCACACACAAACTACCATACAGAGAGGCTCAACTGTGCAGTGCATCCAGTACTCAACAAACCCAGGAGGATGCCCATTCCCAGGGAGGTGAGTGAAGGGCATGCTTTCAGCTAGTTAACAGGTATCCAGCTACAGCTTCTGCAGCCAGTTATCCATACTTCTGACATTTCTGAATCAAGTGGAAAATTTCATGGCACCTCGCAACTAGCCTGTAAGCATGCATGATATGTGTCATGTACTAAAGATGCATTTCTTTGCTGACAAAACCTCATGAAGGTCACTGATTCTGAGCAGCATTTCCCAAAGCATCAGCTGTGTGTTGCATTAATCAGGGTGCTTTCAAGTCACCAGCTGACTGGAGACTTCTGCCATTTCATCTCCATGCTGACCCTTCTGTTGGTCAATGAACAGTGAAAGTAATTGGGCTTCAAGAGACTGTCTTCCATTTATTGATAGAAAATAGATGTACTCACTCAGTTTTTCAATATTGGGCATGACCTTGTTCCCCTTCTTCATATATGATGCACGGAAACCATCAACAGAAAAGATGATCAAAGGAGGACGAACAAAGCTAAAGGCAAAAGCAGCAGGAATATAAGGCAACATTTCAAAACTGTAGTTTTTTCATTTCCACTTGCTCACTGAGCCTCCAGGAAATCTAGAAGTTCAGTTTCTGTATAAACTACATATATGTAATCTTTTACATACTTAACAACAGAAACTGATAATCCTCACGCTTAGTAACAGCCAGTGCTCACTCAGAGTCAGTGAAAGGGCTGATATCCAGCATAAAATACATCTTCCCTGAGCAGCTAAAAACATATAATCCATAAAAGCAAGTGCTTGTAGAAGGAGATGGAGGAGGAAAATTACCATGCACAAGTACCCAGCCCAGCACACAATCTCTAGTTAAAAACCACATCTCATGACAGCTGGTCTTCTTTCTCAAACAGAAGTCCATGTGGCATTTAGAGCAAGCTCTGTGAGGCACAGTTCTTTCTAATATAAAGATGACAGTATTTAATGTTACTTAATTACTTTTTTAAATTTACTGCTGCTACTGAGAGTCAAGCCCAAGCAGGCAGATATGTGTCATGGATGGACACACCTGGGCTTTTAATGTCACCTGCTGCAGGGGTTAGAAGCTGTCACTGTCACCAGGAGAAGCATCTCCAGACTATCTCCCAACAGCACAAGCTGAGCTGCAACCCAACACAGCACCCAAACAGATGCTTACCTTTAGGGATAATAGTGAGAATAATGGTTTCAAAAGTGCTTGCTTTCTCCATGTTACTCATGTGCTCAAATTCCTCACTAATTTAAGCCTGTATCCCACTGCAGTTTAGAAACCCTTTCATTTAAGTACATAATGCTAAAAGTACAAAATTCCATTTTAAAATTGGCCTGAACTGTGTTCACATAGGGCTTAACCTGAATTTTACTGAATTTTACTGAAAGCTGAACAACCTAAGCCTTTCCACTGACTTTAGAGGAGTCTGGCTACCTTCCCAATGCATGTAAGTGAAGAAGGCAAACCCAGCAGCAGGTGACTGAAGACCAAGAACTCGTATATATCCATGTACCATCCACCACTACTCAATCAAAGGCAGATGCCTTTACAATATTATGAGCCTAGCTGTACAAACAGTGAAGCTCAGGAAAGCATCCAAGCAGTCATTCAGCCTGCAGGACAGGGCCAGTGCAAAAATGTGGTGGGCAGAGGTCCAAGTCAGTGCTGGGGACAACTGACTTTGCTGCATTTGCCTTTCCAGGTGCAAGCAAAACACTTACCCTGCTGGACATTCAGGAGCCTTTATCTCTTCACAGTCATCATCCACCCAGTGGGTTTCTCCTACCAGAAAAGTCACATTGGAGTTTCAAAAAATAAAAGAAAAAAAGATGCAGCTACAGGTTTAACAGAAAATATATATTAAAAAATAAAGTCTAGTTCCAGTTAGTGAACTAACTTGTCGTACTTCCCATAAATAATGAGAACATCTTTTCACAAAGATGAACAAGTGATCTGGTTATATTCTATTCAATGAAAATATCCAAACTAGCACTTCTACAAGCACCTCTTAAAACTGAAGTTAAAAGTGTCCTTTTGACCGCAGGAGACATGCTTTAGGTAATGCTTTAGGCACAGTGGTCATCTATTTTAATTTTTTTTTATTTTTGATCTGTCAAAAGCAGGTAGTGCTGCTTCTGGCTGTGAATTCCCACCCTCCTCCCATCCCCTCTGATGTCTCCATGAGCTGATTCAGCCGGCTAAAGGCACAAAACAAAATTCATTCTGGGGAAGAAAAACAACTTTAAATAGTTTCCAGCTGGTTTAGAGAGGTGATCAGCTCATGGATCAGGTGAGACTCATGATAAAAAAAGCATTAAATACTCTTTCAGAGCTAGATTAGTTAAAATTACTTTGTGTAATCAACTATTTTCTTAAGGTTTTCACTGCTGAATGCTGTCTATAGAGTGGCTCACGACTTGCACTTTTACAGGGCAATTGAAAAAACCAAATTATTAACTAAGGAGCCTGCTTCCTGAACCTGGCACTATTAAAGCCAATTCAATTAAAAGAACAAAACAAAAAACAGCATAGAAAAGACCTGCAGGAAATGTGTGCTACAGCAATTCCAACTGACCATGACAGGAAGTGGAGGGACAATTTCCAAGAAAAAAAACCAAAAACATCACACTACCCTCAGATAGGCAAAGGCACAAATAAAGAGTAAGCACTGTTCTCACATACAGCTTAGTACAGCTTTTAACAGAGTTCCAGGGTCGTTGAGATAGTTATTAGCCAATTAAATAAAGATTATGTACATTAAAGCTGGAGACATATAAATTCCTCTGTCTTGACCCTTGAGAGAGGAAGCTCACAAAAAAAGACAGGAACTGGAAACTATACCAGTATTTAAGTGGTCTCAGCTTCAGGTTTCTTTGGGAATGGGAAGGACAATCTACAGGAATTTGTTGGAAAATACATATTTCATTTGGATTCCCAGCAGCAAAACCCAAGTAAACAAAAAGGCTCACTTTCAGTGTATGGATGGATCTGGACTATTATAATTTTGTGAACATACACACTTGTCCAAAATGGTGAAACAATTTCAAACTGTAACCCTTGCCCCAGTAAAGCTAATGAATGAAAAAACTAAGAACTAGCTGAGATACAAAAGCAAAAACCTGTAGAGCTCATTACCAAGGATCAGGAGACTTGCTGTGAATGGCAGACACACTAGACAGGCAGGATACACTCTAAAAGAGCAGAGCAGTGGATGAAAAGAAAGTCTTCATCCACCCACCAAGCACTGTGGGCTGTTCTGCGGCCATGGCGTGTCATGGTCATCCGAAGCCCACGCCACCACCTGTGAGTGATAACCCTTGGATTCTTCCAGCTCCTCTTCCACAAGAAACAAAGCCTACAAATGTTAGGCCAAGTAGTTTGAGCTGGAGCTTTTGTATTGGGGGTGAAGAGAGGTCTATGGGACAGTGATAACATATCTAGGAATGCTCTGCTCCTTCTGAGATCATTAGATATCCCTGTGATGCAGACAAATGCATCTGAACACTTTAGAGCTTTGCTTTTAACTCTTCTTCATCCACCTCCACCTCTTCTCTTTCTACCATTGTTGCTACAAGCAAAGATAACATCCTTCTACAAATTATATGTATTTACCTCTCCTAGTACCCTGAAAACCATAAATGTGATTCCCCATTTCCCTTACCACCCAAAAAAAAAAAAATCAGAGCAAAACAAAGAGTGTTAGTGTTCCTCCTTGGTATGAAAACTCTTTTCCCACAAGACTGCCTTCTATTGGGTTTGGAAAGATAAGAGGTAGAGAGACCAAAGACGTACCTTTGCAAACGACTTGGTAATTAGTACAACAATCTCCTCTACTTAAGCAGTCTTCAGAGCAGTGACAAGCATTGTCATCATTCCTGGTTTCTCCACAGCGATCTTTGGTACACTCCCAGCCCCGAGCTAAAATATTCACAAAGTAAGCAAGAAGGAGAGATTGTAATCAAAACAAAATGTATTCATTCATGCTATAACGACAACACTCTAGTCGTTAAAGTAGGTATGTCAACCAGAAACAAAAAAGACCTTAGTCACTTGCAAGTGCAGGAGGGCTCCTCCACAAACACACTTGTGAGTGTTTCTGCTACCCTCAGGTGTTGTATTCCAGGCTTTGTACAATCTGAATGCCAGAAAAAGGGTGGAAAGGAAAAGACAAAAACAGATCTTGGCAGATAATGGTGGGACCTGAAGCACAAACTATTACTTGGGTAATCTTTTCTTTTCCTCACAACTACTACTGTCCCCAGTTCAATCTGTAGAAAATAAGAAAGTAGAAAAGATAGCCTGGATGCAAAGTGATGCCTCACTCCCACCATCAGTTCCTCATCCATAGTGCAGATCCAGCACCAGCTGCTAAGATATGAAAAAACAAGAGCTATTCTTCAAGGAAAAGCATGGCATGGCTGCTGTGAAAACTCCAACTCTTCTCATCTTGCAAATTTATTTAAGATCTGGCCTGTCTAAATAAGGCTCTCTTTCAAGGGTAGTACATTGCTTTGGAACAGGCTCTATGGTTTTGAAGATACAGTTTTTCACAGTAAGGCCCACCCAAGAAACTTTAAAAATCGCTTTAGACAACATGAACCCAGTAAAAAACCACACATCAGAGCAATGTCTTTTATCTCCTTTTCTTTTTATTTTGGGGCTTTTTTCTATAAGTGTGTAGTATTTACAGATTACACATGTGATAATTGCCTGAATAAATGCCTATGGGAGTATATGACCATTAGCTCAACAGCCCCAGGGGCTACACAGGTATCCATATGCATATGCAGACATATTTGTCTGCTGTGGACAGGAGGGTGAGGAACTGAAATTCTGCCCTTTGGTAACAGGCATCCTGTTGAAATTCTTCAAAAAGAGCCTCTCATTCTGCAGCCATTTACAGTAGGAGCAGAACAGTGACAGCCCAAAATTCAGAAATTTTTGGCCTGGAACCAAACTTGGTTTTCAAACTAGACTAACTAGACCCTTTTAGGTACATATCTATGAAAATGATATAATCATAAACAGAACTGAGGAAGTTGAGACTTTCAAGCACGGCACATCCATGGGCAATGATATTTTAGTCATGAGATGTTTCTCCTGGGTGCTTAGTAACTGTAATACTTCAATAAAGCAAGAATAAGTTCAATGGCAAAAATAAAAGGCACCTGTGTCAACTCTGACCACTGTGCAAACACTGAAGGAGATGGGCACAACTAATAATTTAAATGCACTATGCTAAGAAGTAAAATATAACTCATGTCTCTCTTTGAAGTTTTCCTTGCCTTTGACTCAGAGGGAAAGAAAATTTAAAAAAAAAAAAAGTGAACCTATTGCTGTATTTCCATCCCCCAGGGTCCAATGAATTGAAGACAAATGTTTCTGCCAGTGTGGTATATGCATCCTAACTCCTGGAAATCAGGGTCTGGGACACAGGTAACAAGCCTGGGCTGTCTCCTGCTCCAGGAGGACCCACACCCCTTCAGTGCTCCCAGCTTCCAAGGCACACACACAAGTGAATTGCTCCAATGTTAAGTAATCAGTTGGGATGAAAAAGGATGGCTGACACAAAATAATCAATGTCCAGTTTTTACCATGGCTTTTATTATTGCTTTTAATTTAGCATCAGAAGATCTGCTTTTCTATGTGGTATGAAGAGTACCCTGCTTTTTCTGCCCCTACAGTGAGGATTGATAGGTGCATGTTCCAAGTGCTCCTTGCAAGGAAATGTGGGCTGCATTTTGGGCTGAGCTGAGCCTGCCTGGCCAAGGCAAGGTGATGAGGAGATGCAGGTTAAGTCAAGGAGTGCTGGCTTATCAAGCAGGTCCTGACCACTGGCAGAACTCAGGTGTCAGCAGCGCCTGGCAGTGCAGGACAGGAGTCACATCATACCTGTCTTTAAGCACAGCTCATCAAAGTCGAAGCAGCAGCTGTTGTAGCTCTTGCACAGGTTGTCACAGCGGCAGCCAGGAGGCTCTGCCTCTTGAAGTTCAAAGCATCTGTTTTTGCAGGAGCCAGAGGTATTGATCCAGGGGGAATCTGACAGGACTGTGTGGAACAAGAAACAGGGCAACATCTGTCAGGCTGGCAGCGACGGGACAGGAGGCTCAGCCCTGAGCCACTCGAATGAGCAAGACCTTGGATGCTTGCTCTGGGAAAGGGAAGGGAGCAGGGAGAGGAGAATTGCTCAAAGAAACGAAACAAAAGAACAAATTCCAAAAAAGTTGTTCTTTTGGGGGAGGAAAAAAAAAAAAAAAAAGGAAGCAGCATGCTGTGATAACATCCTGCAAAGAAACAGCTCTGGCTTTACCACTGTAACAATCAAGAGATCATTAGCAGAAACGTACTGAAGTCTCCAAGGCCCCATTCCAGGAACTGTAGCTATTCCACAGAAGCAGGCCTTTGTTTTCAGAAACCAAGTGACATTTTCATGGCTGGTTGGGCAGTTTACATAGGAAAGGACTCCAATTAATCTACATGCAGACAGCAGGACTTAGTTTGCTACACTTGAAGGTGTCAAATCAATGTAAAACGTGAAAGAAAACTTTAAAATGCTCTATAAATTAATGGAGAAATAAAGTAAGGCTTTTTGGTGGGCTTCTGCAGGGCACTAAATTCTAAAAACTTTAAAAATACAGAAGTATTTAAGAACTTAATAATTATTATGTGTATAATTAAATGGAGGACTGCCAGTCTTAAAACCATGAATAATGTATTAGACTTCAATAATCTATTTATTAGTAAGGGCTGTTAATGTCAAAGTTGATATACATCTGCTCTTTTTTCAAAGCTTACTATTTTATACACCTAATCTATTTTAGAAGTTTTTCTTATAAGAGAATCCTACATTGCAGCTTATCTGAAGCAGGAAAATTGTGTACTGTTCTCTAGGGGTAATTGTATTTTATGAAATAAAGTAAGGAATTTATGTTCTCCTTTAAAAACAGAGGTGTTCCAAGGAAAATTTCACAATGCCTTTTGTTCCTTGAGAGACCTATTAAAATTAAGTATTTGAAATTGTCTTGTGCTTTGTTTTCTTTTAGGCCATGGTTTGGTTTTAGGTTTGGCAAGCTTCACCATGATTAGCAGTACGACTTTTAGAGGACTGACGCAATGGCACTTTTGGGAAATAGTTGCTCTGATATTTTCTTATGTATTTTTCCCCCTACATTTTAACATAGCTGAGAGTCTAATTTCCACATAAACTGAAGGGAAATCTCTTCCCAAATAAGATGGCATTAACTGAACGCTGTGAGAATGGATGGAAAAGGTGATGAAGGGGGACTTGGGAGGTGATGCTGTAGGAGCTGATGTCTCATCAGCTCTCATCCCAAGCACTACTGCTCCGCCACTTTCCTTGGAATGGGCACCAGCACAAACTACTTCATGGAATAAACCTGTCGGAAAATCAGTGCTACAGCAAGATCATAGGTAAGAAACTCAAATGTACAGTGGCTGCAGTCGTGGATCATGGCGGAGTCAAGGCACACTCATATGACTGCTGGAAAAGGCAGTAGCAGACAACTCTGTCTCACCATTTTGTGTTTTTTTGGTTTTTTTTTTAATCAGGTCAGCAGTGCTGGGGTGAGTAACATAATATACACAGTGAAGTTTGAGTCTATAGATGCATGCCCTGCAAGCATGCTCTTAGTGAGCCATCAGTTTTTTGGCCATCTGAAATTCTAAGGAGCTAAAGATTGTGCATCTATGCTGGCACTACACAGATCAGTATTTTCTTTGCTCACATAAGTAGGTCACAAAGCTATGCCAAAATTTAATCACATCATAATTGTTTCAAATCATGTGAACACTCAAATTTTCAGAGCTATGAAGTCCTGGTCCTCATTTTTGATGACAGCTGCTTCCTGTCAAATGCTTCTGAAAATCTATTACCAGACAATATTTTCATGTTATTTAACCTCTTCCACTACTTTCTCTTTTCTAGGTAATATATAATCACAGATCCAGTAAGCTGCAAGTCAAAGAAACTTGAAGGTATCACATACCAGCATACAAACCTTACCTTGGGCACTACCCTTTTCATTTCAAAGGGCTGAGAGGGAGATCTTTTCAGAAGGCAAAAAAAAAAAACTCCAAACAAACCAACTCATCAACATGTGCATAGGAAAGAGAAGGTGTAAATCTGACTGCAGATTACATAAGAGACAGTTAACTGCAGCTCAAGGAATGTCTACCTTTTGTAAAGAGCAGCTCATGTATATCAGGAAAAAACCAGAACAAACTGCCCACAGCAAGCTGTGAAATCTCTGAGCTTGAAGGTTTTGAAGAAAGGCTAGGCCAATATATGCCAGAAGCACTTGTGTAACAAGTGACCAGGTCTTGGGATATGGAGGTCTGTTCAAGGCTCCATCTAGCTCCATCTTCTATAACTGCCAAGTAGGTTTTCCATTTCATGTAAGAAAGTTTAGCCCACCTACCTTGTCTAATTTTTTCACATCTCTTGACAACCACCTCATTAGTGATGTAGCAAATTATCCCAAATCACCTAGCAAATTCAAGTCACACCTCCGGAGTCAATGTAGGACACTTTCCATATTGCAGCACAAAAGAGGACTTGCTAAATTTCTCCAAATACATTAAGATTGCTCCTTTGTTTCTCATGCTTGACCTTGCCTTTGCAGCCAGACCATGATTTTCAGGTCGTGCACGATGACATGGCACAGGCACTGCCACATGCAAAATAGTTTGAAAATATATCATCAGGAGCTCTATCCCTGGTGAGCATTTTCAAATTAACAGAAAGCCCTGAACAGAACTAACTTGGTTTAAAACCCTTTTCAAAATTCCTGCATTCCTCCACATCTGACCACCTGCAGTGAGATGGTGCAGCAGGAACCTGAAGGACCTCAGCATGAAGATACTTCCATCCTTATTTCATACATAAAGCTTTTCACATTGTTTTCCATACATTCCTTTTATTGCCACTAAGCTCAAAACAGCCATCTAATTGTCCTCTATGTCATAGGTTAGAGAGTGAAGCTAAGTAGGGCAATAGTGCCTTTGTGATTCAGTTCATGGAAGTTGTTACATTTCCATTTTAAAGGTGTTACATTTATCTTAGAAAGTGCCATATCAAATTATTTCCTTTAATTCTATCTGACTACAAGGTTTAAAAATAATAAAATTCATTTATTTTCAGCAGTGTTTCAAACAGGACTACACAATATAGACACGCTTACAGAGGCATTATAGGAAGGAGGCTACCTGGTAAAAATTTGCCATTTTGTATCCCATATGGAATCTATATGGAACAACCAAATTACTTAACACATCTGGAGTGCTAGTTCTGCTAGCACCTATTACAAACCTGAATTTCAGTTTTGCAATGAGTTAAATCCAAATGAAAAGTCAGATAAAGGAAAAAATACAAGTGTTCCAACAGAAAAAAGGCATTACTCCATTTTAATGGCATGCTTAAAACTACAGTGAGAAGAGGTGGAAAAACTGCAGTGTTTCTCCTTCCAAAGCATTAAGTTATCCTATTGTGATCAAGAACCACGCTTCAAGAGATTAAGGCCATTTTCCCTAAAAGTGCTTAAAAAGATGGCTAGGAAATTCATAAAGCAAGTAACTTACAAAGGCAAAGTTATGAAAAAATGCGAGCTTTGGTATAAATTTTAAATTTAAAAAAAGAAGAAATTTGGTATAAATTTTAAATAAAAAATTTATTTCAATTAAATAATTTGTTGGGTACAAATATTAAACATCTCAAGTGTATAAAGACATCTGTGCACTGTAAAAAGAGAACAAGAAGGGGTGTTTTAGGCATTGTGGTGGTACTTTGGCATGCATTTACAAAGGACTAGGAAAAAACCATGTTGGTTTTGGCTCAGACCAGAGGTCTACACTAAATGAAAACTAAAATTTGCGTACAATCATGGCATACCTCTGGAGAAATAGCAGACTGGTTTCTACAATAATGCTTGGTAAACAAAATGTTTTGTCAATCTAAAATAATTAATTCTCGGCACCAAGACACTTGGAAGCAAATAAGCTAAAGAAAAGTGAAATCAAAAAACAACTTAGGTCAATCTTTTTTTCTGGATATTTCACTGGACTGCTCATCTAATGAAATATAATTGGAAATCATGAAATTAGGAGTGACTAACTAGGTTCTTTGACCACAGTGCTTTCAGTTTACTAAAAAACCCACAGATCTCCAAGTAACTTTTTACTCTCTATACTTTACTGTGACTGTATGCCTTTATTCTTTGCTATCATAATTATTTTCTCCATATTTTTTTTCTCTTAATAAAAGTAACCAAGCTACATAAACATAGAATGGACAAAATCCTCCATTACTTTTGTCTCTCATTATTGCATCCTTGACTAGACTATTTCAATGCCAGATGCTGGGCCAGTCCCACCTGCAAGCAAATTTTCAATAGACTTCCAAAAGTACCCCATCTCCTGCCCTTTTTCAAGAGAGCCTGTATTTCTTCCTACTTTTCTGGAATGCTGAGCCAATCCTCCTGCTATTGGAAGGAGTACACAGCTACTGTTCCCAGCCCTGGTGGTGTTGAACAGTGCTGGCTGGCTCAGCAGAGTTGGCAGATCAGCTGCAATGGGACGCCAATATCAGACCTTTGGGACTTCAGTAAAAACCACCTGAGCCCTGCCTAGACAGCCATCAGTGAAAGCAAAGCAACTGGCACTCAGGTGTTGAACACTTGAAATGCAAATCCTTCTCATCCCTATTACAAACACTACACATCTGTTCTAACGTTAACATCCTAGAAGATCTTTAAAAAAATTTTTTTCAAGCAATTTTTTTTTTACTGATACAAAGATCAAAAGCAACAGCTACTATCTTCTTGATTACCTATAATGCCCCTACTCAGTGACCAGCAGCCCTGGTAGTGGCTGTGATTAGACACCAGTTTCTCAAAGAGGGAGGACAGAAGGACACAGATACATTACCAGGAACACAACATACTCTGGCCACGGCAAGCAATTTTATAATTAAAATTCACAAGCTATCATTACAGATGGGCATTGCAAATGAACCCTTTCACTTCAGTTATGTTAACCAGCTCTAAGTCAATGACCACAACTTTCCTTTCTCCTGCCAAAGTAGCAGAGACACAAGTCAAGCCTGCTTTTTTTTGAATAAAAAAAGACTAGTGTTCTGGTTTGTACATTTTTCCATTTGGACTATGCTTGAGCTCACAGAACCCCATACTGCCCCACAACAGAAATAACAGGTCGTCCTGCGGCATGCTCTTGCTGTCTTCCAAAGGAAAAACGTAGAAGGTGTAAGAAAAACAGGGGGCTCGGTGACAGCACATCTGCACGAACACCTGCTCTGCTCTCCCAGCCCTCTCTGCTGTCAGATGTCTGCCGTCTACTGTTCACAAACCAGCATGACCTCAGGAGCCACAGAAATACCCAAAGCTTTTCTCACCAGTGCCTCTTGAAAGCATTAATCAAGTTTCTAGAAACCACTTCAATAGCTACCAAAATAAACCAACACCCTTAAAGCCATTAGGGAGTTTCTGTTAGCGCTAGAAGGAAACCATGCAGAGTACAAAATACTGCAAACACTTCAGAGGAGCTGATGAGACCAGTCTCTGTGAGACTGGCAGTGCTCGGTCCTAAAATAAGCTAAATTTTCCATAGTCACATGCACACAGAGCAAAAGTTTAAGTAAATACGAGACCTATAGGTGAGTCCCAAAGGTCAACTGACTCGGGCTCAGCAAGTTATTTATTCTACTCTATATCCTAGAGGGAAAAGGAACAAGCAAACTACTGTTACAGAGTAGGAATGGTTTCTAACCACAGTCTATAACATAAGGGTATATCGTGATGTACAATTTATGTCCTTTACTGTACCTGAGACCGGGCCCTCATCCCATTCTTCAGATCTTCTAAATCGATTTGTTGTAAATCCCATGCAGACATTTACTCCGAAAGCAAAAGCAAATAAGGATATAACCTGCAAAAATAAAACAGCAAAGTAAGCGAACTGTGCAAGAAGCAGGACTTCTGCACTAAGAGCATTATGCATAAAGGGCAGATATGGTCCTCAGTACATTGGAGCTCCCCAGTAGTGCAGTTCCCATCACTGGAGCAGCAGCTGACAGCGTCACCGTTAGAGAGTAACACAAACCAGAAGGGGTTTATGAATAAAACATCTCTTTCTGAAGCTGAAACGCTCCTTTTTGTAGGAACTTATTCAGGAGAGACGGGCTACTCCTCCTCTAAAAGCAAACACACTCCTCTCTCCTCCCCTACCTGGTGCGAGTGGACGCAGCCCTGCTTAGCCATACCAGGGAATTCTTGAAAAGCCTGCGCCGCACCGTCGCCTTTTTTTATAGTGAGCGCGGAGCTCTGTTTGCTCGGGGAGTTCGGGCTATTAGCTACGAGTAATCCCACCTGGTGAGGTTGACAGGCTCGTGTGATTTGTCCAGGGGGTGATTTCATCATGGTTCACTCACAAATCGCAGCTCCGAGTGCAAGAAGCTCCAGGCATCATCCCTCGCTGCGCCCTCCCCCCAAACGCACACCCGCGCGCTTTTATGTGGTTTCCTCTGGCAGAGCAGGGCTCGCTTGTGCCGCTGCGGCCAATAGCTGTTCCTGCTCGTTTTATTCTCCTCACAGAAGTAACATGCTTAAAAGAGAAACCAAATGCGGCTCCATCTGGCTCGGAGAAGAAGCGGGGGGAAGCTCGCTGGGGGCTCCGAAGTGCAAGTCTCCCGCTGCCACCCCAAAAGCGCCGCGCTTGGTGTCAGGTGTGGCAGCGCGGGGGCCTCGGCCCGGGGCGCGCCTGCAGCCCTGAGCCCGCACGGCCGGGCGGGTTTGGGGAGCTCCCGGCTCATGCTCCGCCGGTGCTCCCCAAGTTTGTCACTGGGCTGCAGAGCAAAGGCCTCTCAGAACTGGAGACACCTTCAGAGCGGGGCAGGGTGGTATTTTTCAACGCTGTTCTCCCGTGCTGCTGTGACAGGGCAAGGCTCGTATCGATGGAAACACAAGCAGTTTCATCTGAATAGCTGGAAACCCCAGACTTCCAGAGAGGAAGGGAAGTGACACGTTCCCTCTGCCCCACATTTCCCCATTTTCATCCACAACAGAAAGCTTGGTTGTTTGGATAAGTACTTTTATTTACAAAGCAAATGATAATGCTGAACAGAATTACGGTTCAAATCAGTGGCCTAAATATTATTTACCAAGGCAAATTATTTACCACTGTAGTTTGCCACTTTTTTTTTCTCTGATGAAAGCTTCTTTCATGAAAGTGTTTACTAACAATTACATTTAAAGGGACAGAGTCAAGGTTTGTAAGCCCTCGGATGGACTGAGCTTCCCTTGGGACCTGTCCCATATTCTATACTGGCATTAAGAGACACAGTTCAGTTTTCTTTAAAATATCTTGCAGTATTAAACACATGCAATTCTGAACTTTGTTTAGATGTTACTTTTACCTGCTGAAATAATTCCCCCACCGTGTAGATTTACCAGACAGAGTCTAAAAACCCCTTCTCTTTGCTGCCCAAATTTCAGCCTGCCAGCCTTTGCTAGGACCTGATCCTTTTTTATGCAGTTTCTTAACCGAAAGTGGCTCCATTGTGCAGCTGCAACTTTGCATTGCAAGGCTCAAGGCAATGTAATTAGCTTGAAAATTCCTACGCTAGGACACTGGATTCCTTTTCCTTTCACAAACTGAGACTATGAAAGACCCATCTTCTAATGTTCACTTTATCACCAGCTGGGCTGAAAAAAAATTAGGTTGCAATAGGTGCTGTTTTTCTTGCAAAAAGCTGTGCATAGGGATCTAGAGGAAAGTAATCATCAAAGGTTTTGCTAGCTGTTCCTATAAAATTCTTCACCCTTAGCCTCTGGTATATCCTGTGGTTAAACAACTTCATCCCCACGCACTAGGTAAGTACAGCAGTGTGTGACCACAGCAGAAGGGAAACCTAAAGTGTCACAAGTAAAATTACTCAATGGGGTTGCCTATGTATCTTAACTAATGAAGTTCCTGATTTCAGAGGCAAAATACGGAATCAGCAGCCCCAAGCCCTCCTCCAGGCTAGGACCTTCAGATCACCAAGGGACTCAGGCAAAACTGACTTTACAAATCGGCTGGTCAATTTTGAGTGCCCAAACCTACATGAAGTCTCAGATGCTCTCAGTTTCAGAGCCTTTGCTGTTCCTATGTAGGTCCCTAACACACAGGTCCTCGGTTCTTTTGAAAGAAAGCTACGTATGTTAAAAATGGCCATTCAGAAAAAACCTCAACAAACAAAACCAAAAAATACAGCATTATGAATGACTTCTACTGATTTAAACACAAGTATTTCATTTTTCCGTTCGTGTAACCTCTCTGGAGCTTGTAAACTTCACCATTTTACATAAATGGAAGAGCTTATTTTATGTTTCCTAGTCCATGTTACAAGTGTATTAAATTAATTAAGCTCCTTTGTAATGCTCTTTAGAACTATAGATGACAACTCTGAAACTGCTAATCTTTTTCATGTGTGTTATGTAAGACACATTTTCCAGTAGCTCTGAACTGAACAGAGTCAGATGCACAATGTTCTTTATGTGACAAGGATTGTGCCTGAAGCCATCCCACAGATTAAAAAGGAACTTACTAGCATAAACAAGGTCTAATGATTTTGTTCAGGAAAAACTTCACTGCTGGGATCAGTGGCAACTAATTTTTTGAGCGACTAATTGCTATTTCACTAATCAGAAAAGAAAGGACTAAAGCTGACATAATGTATTCCCGGCCCAAGAATTCAGCAATTCAGTGGAGGTTTTAAGGCTTAAACAAAACACATTAGAAAGGAATTTTAACAATATCATCAGAATATGAAATGCCTCTTCCTCAATTTTTGTGCATAAAAATTGGCCTTTGGCTTTTCAGGCTTCTATGATTACACTGAGTATTTAACACGGGATGCAAAGCTTACAACGAGTCACCAGATGGCGCCTTACATGAGACGTTCGTGCTCTAACATTTCCAGTTACAAATATTCACAGAATCACAGAATCATTAAGGTTGGAAAAAACCTTTAAGATCACTGAGTCCAACCCCATGTCCACCATTAAACCATGTCCCTAAGTGCCACACCTAAGCGTCTTTTAAATACCTCCAGGGATAATGGCTCCACCAGCTTCCCTGAGCAGTTTGACAACATTTTCTGTGAAGAAATTTTTCCTAATACCCAATCTAAACCTCCCTTGGTACAACCTGAGGCCATTTTGTCTCATCCTGTTATTTGTTACTTGGAAGAAGAGAACAAACCCCACCTGGCTACAGCCTCCTTTCAGGCAGTTGTAGAGAGTGATAAGGTCTCCCCTGAGCCTCCTTTTCTCCAGGCTAAACACTCCCAGATCCCTCAACTGCTCCTCATCAGACTTGTGCTCCAGACTCTTCTCCATCTCTGTTGTCCTCCTCTGGCCATGCTCCAGCCCCTCAGTGTCCTTTTTTGAAGTGAGGGGCCCAAAACTGAACATGGGATTCAAGGGACAGCCTCCCCAGTGCCAGGTCAGTGCCCTGCTGGCCACACTGTCTCTGATCCAGGCCAGGTTGCCATTGGCCACCTTGGCCCCCTGGGTACACACTGGCTCATGTTCAGACACTGTCGATCAGCACTCCCAAGTCCTTTTCTGCTGGGCAGATAACTGACTGAGGGTACCCTCAATCCCCTTGTCCAGATCATCATTAAAGATATAAAACAGAACTGGCCCCAGTACTGAGCCTTGGAGACTGGACACCAATTGGATTTAACTCTGTCTCCACTCTCTGGGCCCAGCCATCCAGCCAGTTTTTATCCAGTGTAGGGGGCACCCATCCAGCTCAAGAACGGCCAATTTCTCCTGAAGAATGCTGTGGGAAATGGTATCAAAGGCTATTCCACAGAGTTAATATAAGCAAGGCAGTACTTACAGTCTTATATAAAACTCATTTTTCTTGAACAGTTTTTCTAAAAACGAAAGGAGGAAAGGAGTGCAGAGAAATCAAGTATACAAGCTGAGTCAGAGGTTGGGGATGGAGTGGATTCTAATAAAATGAGCCTTTTTAGCTACTCCTGTCCACTTTGCACTGGATGCATGGGGTGACTGGAGGACCAGGATGAAAGCCTCCAGTAGGCTTCACAGCAGCATGAAAGACAGAAAGGTGAAGGACTTCTCTAAAGAGTCACAGAGCTCTTACTGTCCCAAACACAGCATCCACGTATAGTTGTGGCCAAGAAAAACAGCCAGTTGAGTGAATAAAATAGCAATTTCAAGGAATAAAACCTTTTGACAAACAATAGAAATTTAAGTAGTATCCACATCAAGCCTACTCAGGTACAAGCACTGTGAAACCAAATGAAATTCCAGCAGCCAGAGTGAGCAAGGGAAGAGTCCAGTACCTTGCTGAAGGCACCCTGAGTTTTCTTAACAAAATCAAAGAGGCACAACGTATCAAGCAGAGCTGATTCCTTTGTATAAAGGACTTTAAACCACATTTTTATTACAGAATCAGAGAATGGCTAAAGTTGGAAGGGACCACTGGAGGTAATCTAGTCACCTCCCTGATCAAACAGGGTCATCAGGTCACCTCCCTGATCAAACAGGGTTCCTAGAGCACATTTTTAAGGATGGTGACTATATCCAGAAAAGGAAGCTCTACAGCCTCTTTGGACAGATTGTTCCAGTACTCAGTCACTCTCAAAGTAATAAATTCTTCCTCACATTCAGGTGGAGTTTCCTGTGTTCCAGATTCTGCCTGTTGCCTCTCATCCTACAGCTTGGCACCACTGAGTTGGTGGTGGACTTTCGAGATCTTTAGAGATGAAAACCAAATACCTTTGGCACTCAGCCAGCACAGTGGCTGATAAACAAGACAGAGAAGGAAGGAAAGATGTATGTGAAGGGAAGGACAGCAAAAGGACAGCAAAGCCAGCCTTGGTCAGCAGTGTGATGACCAAAAGAGGGGCAGGAGGCGTAAGAGTCAGTGCAGGAGTATGATGACCTATGATAAGAGGTCCTTCAGCAGAGGTCAGCCCAGGAGCCAGGCTACAGGCAGATACAGAAATGCAGAACAGTGATTGCACACTGGGTATGCAGGAAAAAATATACAAGAGTTGCTGCAGGATGATGGATCTGTATCTGCTCAATTTGTAAGAGCATCACTGAAGACCCCAAAATAGGGTCATTGAGAAGTCCTCTTTTTACCTGCTGAAGGTAAAACACATCAGCAAGTGATGGATTTCAAATGGCTGGCAGCTGGCTCGGAAACAAAAAGTTACAACATGATCACAAATGGTAGGAAAGAACCCAGATGTTCACAAGGATGCATTAAGGGGGTAAAGGTAGGGCAAAGAGAAAAAGGAGCTCTCAGCACAGGCAAGGGTCATACTATCCACTCATGTTTGAGAGCTGCAGACACTTCTGCAAGTGTCCTTTGTTCTTACACATATAAAAGCTGCATTTTGTCAAGCAGGCAGAAGGCACAGGACTTACTGGCAAGGACCTGCACCATTATGCCCTCT
The DNA here is from genome assembly GCA_013396875.1 of Vireo altiloquus. NCBI lineage: Eukaryota > Metazoa > Chordata > Aves > Passeriformes > Vireonidae > Vireo > Vireo altiloquus. Next base: position 327,038 of record VZRF01008733.1, read on the forward strand.
GTTACTCCACGAGCCTGGGAAGACCCACAAACCAGGCTGTGCTTACATGAAAGTACACCCTCCTCACCACAGTTTCTCAAAACACCACGAGTCTTCAATTATCTGTCTGCTCATCACTGCCCCAAGGGGAATGGTATGCAAATCATAGTGCTTGATGCACTGAAGGACTGTGGTGAGGATGACTTTCTTGGCCAGAAAGATCCATAAAGCAATGCCAGACCCTCAGGGACAATCATGGACAAATTAAAGTCTTCAAAATTGCAGTTTGTTGCAGCCCAGCCCCTGAAGTACCAAGTGCCTTAGGCACATATAGACCCATCAACATTTCTGAGCATCCTGTATAATGCCTGCAGGGTTCACAGGGCTGGAGGGAGAACACTCAGATACAGCCCAAAACTCACTGAGTACAACCAGCAGAGCACGTCGCCCAGCAAAGCCTGTTGCACCCCTCCTCACCTCATCTCATCTCACCTCAGTCTCATGTATGTGTCCTGCTCAAAACACCAGGGACTGGGATCATGCCTGTCTGAAATCAAGTTCTGCCTGCCCAGAGGCAGAAGAGGAACCACTGGCCAGGGGAGGACCTGAGTCCCTGTCTCTACCTATGTAAAATGCATACTCACTGGGATAACGTCTGAAACCCAGGTGAGCAGCCTGATGAGAAAAAGGAGGACATAATGCATTAGAGAAATAAATTTTCTCACACCCCACATCAAATACAACAGCTTCAGTGGCTCACTGAGGACTGTGGATTTGGTGACAGCACTGCAGATTCTGAAGCTGCCTGTGACGCCTGTGGAGGAGTCTTGGCTCAAGTGGACCCTTCACACACAGTCACCATTTGTGGTGGCACACAAGCAGAACAAGGTTTATAAGCGAGGTTGTGTCTTCTAGCAGGACAACTAGGTCAGCTGGAAAGAAGAGTTTCCAGTGACCTGAAGAAATCTCTGGGTGCCTGAATGCTCCTCTCTCCCAGCAGTACCACAGCTAATACACCACCCACTCGAACACAGGGTATTACATCTCTCACTGTGAGCCACACACATGGCAGCAGCAGCATTAACCCCAGTCCCACATTTATGCCTTCCTCATCTCCAAAGAAACAAACACACACCCAATTCCGTTTCTGACAACATTACTATTATGAAACTGCACAAGTACTTCACTAAAATACACTGAGAATTATATTTCTTAAGATAGTCATATATAAAAATTCTAGCAACTGCAGAATAAAAACTGTTCTGTGATGAAAAATCTCATATTCAGGGAGGATATGAACAAGTGAAACATGGAGCCACAGAGTCCGTATGTGTTTTCAGCACGGCCCATAAAAGGCTGTGTATTCGGGTCCTCATCCTTGTTTTACACCGCTTGATATGGGTGTCACAGGTGCCCATTAACAGCTTTACATCGGTCTTGTTCAAAGAGCTGTAGATTTCAGTGGTGTGAAATCCACCCACCTAACCCCCCCGCCCCCCGGACAGCAGTCTGGAGGTTTCAAGGACCTTGCAGGGTACCTTGCATATGCCACACGCAATCACTATTAATTTATTTTAATTTTACAAGTGATACAAGCTATTACATCCCACAGAAACCATGCATCCCATTTAAAAAACCATTTAAAACAATGAATTAAAGCTAAATGAGAAAAAAACCCAAGCAAAACAAAAACTAACAAAAAGCAACTAAAAAATCCTGCAAAGATGAGAAAGCTACTTAAAGATGTAAAAAGCGGGTTTTCTAGACTTCATATTTCTAGTTTCTTTTTGTGACTTGTATGTACATCCTTTACCATGTTCAAACCTTTCTCAGTAGAATATGAGTTTTGAATCTCCTGGGTATATAAAACTTCTTGTGGGGACTTCTACAATAACTCTGTAACATATCTCTCTGACTTGATTACATTTACCCTCAGCTCAAACTCTATTTTGGCACATTTTCAAGGTCAAAGCTTGGATATGATTAAAAAATTTCCCAAGTGCTAGTCTCTCCCGTACAAGGAAAATGTGGATATAATTAATACTGTTTTGTTTACTTTGTTTTCTTTGCAAACAAGAGTTTCTGTTTGCTTGAAATCCTTTTTTTCATGTTTTCAGCACTTGGCTCGAAAAAGAAATATTTTAATTAGTATCTTTCTCCTAGTTAATCTAAAAAAACCCCACTGATATTTTCAAAACAGCAAAATCTTATTTGATTTCAGTTTAAAGAGATATGTCACTAGGAATATTGTTCTCAACTTGCCTGCAGCGGAGGCTTTGGTCATGCTCTGCAGCATCAGTACTTCTGCAGAAAGATCAGAGTAGGGTCAGGCTGGAAACAGAGGATTCCAACACAACAAATAGGGACATGCCTTCAGGTGGGCACGTTTTCCTCCTGGATCTAGGTATAAGAGGCATCTAAGGCGGAAGAATTGGCTTCTTGTATGGTGATGGGTGTTTGCACCTATGAAAGATTTTTTTTTTGGCATGGTAAATGAATGCATGAACATAGAACAGACCTTGACAGTGTTGCAGTTGAGACAAAAAAAAAAAAAGCTGAGGGCCTTCTAGGGCTTGAACCTCCTTCACATGAGCATGAGCCTGACTCAAACAGATCTATTTTATTTGCATAAGGACTGCAGGACTACACCACTAAATGCAATCAGTCCAGCACAAAGAGAAGGAAATCCTGAAGAAATCTGGACAGCCGATAAAGAAGAGATGTCTTCTTAAAAAGTAAAATAACAATTATTAAACACTGTCTAAACTGCCTGATCTGATTCACTGGCCCCATGAACATTTATGTGGCAGATGATACAACAGGAACTGTCTGGGCTTTTGTTCATAGAAAAATGCATATAATGAGGACAGAGCTAACATCTTAACAAACTTAATCCCATCTGCACCCCTTTTTTGGGTGTACTGATTTATCTCATAGTTGAAAGACACATCTTTATGATTTACATTTGATAGCTTAAGCTATCCTCAGCTGTTGAGAGGGGTGAGGTATTTCATTACCTTGGAAATAGCTGGCTTTTCTGCCCTTTTCCTTCTAACAGAAATAAGCCCAGCAAGTAGAATCCAAATACCAAGTGTCTACCACTAGTCCTGGCAGACTGGCAAGCCCTTGCTATCACGTCCATCCTCTCACCCCAACCATTTCTGGGGATACACTGCAAATCAAAAGAGGTTAAAAACTTCCCTTCCTTTGACAGGTTTTACAGTTGGATGAGTTTCCTGCCCTGGTCCTCAGCCCTGGCAGCAGCGTGACTGTGAGATACAGTGAGCTGCAAACTGCTGCTGCTTGTGAGCCCCAAGCCGGGTGCTGTAATTTAGGACCATCCGTGGGCAGGGGAGGGGGCAGGGACAAGGTCTGCTCTCCCCCCATTCCCTCTGCTCCCAGGGGAGCAGTGTCATCGCAGCATTCACTAAACACCTTGCATTTCTTAAGAGGCATCTGCTGCTGCCTGTTGTAATGGCAAAGCACAAAAGCGTAAAACGATTGCATATTGCTTTTTGGGTCATTTTGGACAGATGGGCAGCTTTCCAAGCATCACAAATTTTCCTAAGTTGAAATATGTCACCACAAGTTCAGTTGAAGGTCACATTTTTTTTTCTGATTTCAGCTGAGTGCAAAGATGACAAATGTAAGCACAAAGGGAAAAACATCCTGTTGGAACAGTACTCCCTGTTTTCTACGGGTGAGAAAAGTATAAGCAACATTTCAACAACAAAACAATGTGATCCATTGCTGAATGATTTTTTTTAAGCCGATGTCATAATGTGTAACTAAATAAAATTCAAAGTCTGCAGGAATGCAATATAAAAATAATGAAGAAAAATGCTAGCAATCAAAAATGTGCAACTCTGCATGGGTTTGCATAAGGATTATCAGGGGGGTTTAGGCAAATACTTTTTTCACTTTCTCAGCATAAAACTTTGGAAAGGAATAAAGTATTTTTTAGAATGGATTAAACAAGTAAACTGCAGGGGAACCCAGGTCACTTAAATATTTATAGACTTCTTCATTATTTTAAAGCAAATAATCTTATTGAGTTAAGTTTTGTTTAACTCATATTTTGGTTTTGTATTTAGCAAAACAAGACTCTCAGAAAGAAACAAGTCGTTGGTTTAATGATTGCTGACTTCTGTAGACCAAAAGCAGCTCTGCTTTGCTCAGCCTTCAGAGAAGGCTGCCCACCCAGTAAATGTCCTTTTCACAGCAAACAAGACTGAAATCGGCTTGAAATTATACTTGTTGAAGGTTTCCATGGCTGAGACAGAGGTTCCTGGGCATCCACGGACAGCCTGCAAAGCAGCTGGGACTATTTAGTTTATTGTCTTTTCACTGTCCATGGCTAACCCTTCTCCAAGACACTGAAACCAAGCAACTTTGATGGCAACAACTGATCTAACCCATGTGAAAAAGACTTGAGTAAACTACTGCTCTGGTGAAGAGAGCAGGGACACCTCCTTTGCCAGCTGCAGGGATGGCCTCCAGTGCCTGTGGTCCCTGCTCAGGTGTGTGAGCTCGACACATCAACCTTTTGGGAGAGGAGGAATACTATGATTAAATCACCTTTAAATCAAGCAAAAAAAACCCAACCAATACACTTTGGGCAAAGAAGCCAGGATGGATGATGGAAAGAGGCAAGGAGCAGCAATATCTTCAGGTGGCAGCTGAAGTCATCGGAGAAGGAACACCCCCTATCCCTGGGCAAACTGGGTTCCCTTTGCACCGAGACAGAGCAGGACCACAAAGTTCCTCTGTGGTAGCTTAAGCCACGACAGCTGGTTTGAAAATGGGTGTGGGACTACAACCTCATCTCCAGACCTGTGTTTGTTGGGAGTCTAAGCATGCTGAGGCATCTGCTTGATTCTGCAAATAATTCAGTGTGGTTTTGGAAGGTACTGAATTAAAAAAAAAACAAACCAACACTAGGAAATCTTCTGATTTTGTTCCTACTCTGATGCATTATGAATAAAACAAATAAGCCAGCCTCCAAACCCCATTGTATAAGGGCAGGTGGAAGTACAGTCAGACCACAGGACAGAAGGCACAGAGGAGAGGCATGGGAAACTTTTGGAGAAGTGGCAGGTTCAGCACACAAGCCAGGCTTGATGCTGCCAACGCAACTGCCAGGACAGCACAGTAGATGAAGGGTACCCAACATCCCTCTACCATCACAGCCATCTCCTGCCATCTGTGGGAAATGCTTGGCAGAGCAATGGAAGGGCAGAAAAAGACATCTTAGTGTCGAGGGTAAAAAGAGACAAAATATATTATGAGAACAGAGGTCTGGAGATTCCAAAAGGGAATCTCCTTCTTGTTCCTGCTCTTTTGGGGTTTGAAAGGAGGAAAACATCCTTGTTATCTCTGCCCTATTGCTAATGCTTTCAGTTGTACTCTACTGTACAAGTTCACTGTATGTTACAGAATGTCAAAAAAGTAAAGTGTCTTTAGGTGCATTGATTTTATGTGGTCAAGCACTAATTATCTGAGTTAGTGCTTTTGGACTCGGCAGCCAGCTGACACTGGGACCCTTCAGGTTGTTTCCTGTAAGCAAGGACTTAGATTCTCTGGTACAATCCTGTCATTTACAAGGAATGTACAAAGAAATGCTCTTTCCTTGAGCAGGGAAAGGAATCCTATTGTTCTGGATATCCAAAAGGCACTTAAGGCCTTCTTACATTTCTCCTGGATGAAAGGTCATCAGCTCCAAGGGAATTTCACCCCATTTTACAGCGTTCCCTCTGTCCCAGCTGGAGGGGTGACCTTTTCTGGGGTTTGCCTATTGTCTTCACTGCCACTTTAGCTGTTCAGCCCCAGCATGAAAAGAAATAAAAACGAGCATTTATAGGTGATGGCAACTTAATTTTTTACAAAATATTATTTCATCAAGACATTTTCTCCTCCTACCCTCATAGTGACCATATTTTCATCAACTGGATGCTTATGATTGTCCCAGCCAAAATTTTGGGTGTGCGAAGAGCCTTTGAGGGATGCCTAAAATGACTGAGGAAGCCTTACCTCTCTTCCAGTGTCACCTGCCACAGGTACCAGCTTGCAGCCACAAACTCTTCTTTCTCCAAAGATGGCTGAACCAAGCCATATTTTCTCTTTATATAGCCCGTGAAGTCTTTAAGTATTGCGCTGAACATCCTTCACTGATCCTGATACATGAGTGCCACTTCCCACCATCCCACTCACACCTGAGGCTGATGCTGACGCTGACACACCAAACCATGGGCCGGTGCAGCTGGAGGGGCAGCAATTTGTCACAGTCCTTGCAGTTGCAATCAGTTTCCCTGTCCCATTTGGTAGCTCCAGCACTGAATTTGGTGCAGGGTTGGTCCCCCTTTGCTGCTGCCACAACACCGTGTCACCACCATCCTGTCCCTGCTCCAATAGCTCTTGTCCCATTTCCCCATTCTCCTGTCACTGGCCAGAAAAGGTTTTCAAGCTGTCAACAGCACCAGGGACATACAGATAATAGGACTTAAAAGATTTTTCAGCAGGGCAAAATATACAGCCATAGATTCAAATCCATAAATGTTCTGTGGATAGTAACTCCTATGTTGGAAGTAACTTCACTGTCTTCACCCTTTTTACTGCTATTTGTCGTGAGTGCTCATGTACCCTGCTGCACCTTAATCTCCTGCCTCAAGAACTAGCAGTTAAATCAGACAGTTTGGGGCAACTCTGCAGAGCTCAGTTGATGGACTCAAGTAATTGAAAATTCAGGGTGTGTGATGGTGTGTCCCTGGGCTGTATTCCTCCCCTCTGGTTTGTTATGCTGCTTGCAAAACAGCTGAGGAAACTGTTCCAATCCTGTCCCAGATTTGCACAGGGCTGTCTGTAAAACCCGGAGTGATTCCCTGTGCAGCCCATTTGAGAAGTCCTGCCTTTGCTGGCTCTGACAGCTTTTGCTGTTGCATGAACAGAGCAGTACAATCCCCCTTTCTTCAGATTAAGATGTTTTCCCCTTGCAAATTATCCACCTCTGGCAAAAGAATGACCGGGGGTTTTGGTTTGTGTATAAACACAAGGGTATGGATGTGTCTGGGAGCTAGTGGGCTAGTGTAATCTGGCAGCCTCAACAGCTCATCCTGCTATGTCCCGACAGCCACCTCCACTGCCACATGTGCCAGCATAGAGCCAGAAGCTTGAAATTTGGCATAGATCAAGAAGTCTGCAAGAACAAATCATCATTACCCAGGACAATCCATATATCCCAAGTTCTTTGAGCAGCACAGGTATGAGAAGCAGGACCTCAGCTGAACATACCATTAACAGCAAGCAGCAGGGAACAGAAGTCTGTGAAGGGAATAAAATGTGAAGTTTCAGTGATGGGGATGGGAGACAGGTGAAGCAGGAGGGAGAGCTTCAGGACAAGATGGCAGGAACAACTCCGGCCATATCCCACCAATGGTGTTTCTGCAGGTTTCTACATCAGATGACACAGGAGGAAAAAAATAGGTAATGGACAAGGATGGGTTTCCAAGAACTTCTTAAAAAAAAAAAAAGGAAGATAAATCTGGTGAAGAGGTAGGTGACAGCAAAGCCAGGTCCTCAAAACTAGAAGGCTTTCAGGTTAAAATCTTTAACTAGTCAAAAAAATACATGGAAACAGAAGAACAGAGGATGAGAATGCAGAAACATGTGCAGTAGAGCATTATTTGGAGAGGCCAGGGCTGCCATGGCCTGGACACAGCCCATCCCACCACAGGACATGGCTGAGGCCCTCACGAGCCCCTCATGAGGCCAAGATGGCAGCGCCTCTGGGGAACAGAAGGGAGGAGGGTAAAAAGCACTGTGCAGGTACTGATGAGTGAGGGGAAGGGAAGAGAAACAGCTCTGCAGACACCAAGGTCACCGAGGAAGGAGGGGAGGAGGTGCTCCAGGCACCAGAGCTGGGATTCCCCTGCAACCACCAGAAAATGCCTTAGAGAAGCAGGTTTGCCCTGAATGACTGTGGCCCATGGGAAGGCCCCGCAGCAGGGCAGGGAGAAGTGTGAGCGGGAGGGAGCAGCAGAGAGGGGCTGCTATGGACTGCTCATTCCCCAGTGCTGCCTGGGATGAGGGGGAGAGGCGGAGGAATCAGGAATGAAGGACTGGGAAAAGGGGAAAGAAAGGTGCCATTTTAATTTTAAACTGTGCTTCCCACTATCTAAATCTATTTGAAGCGGCAAAAAATGGAATTCATTTTTACCAAGTTGAGTCTGTTTTGCCCATTACACTAATTGGGTAAAGTGATCTCCCTGTCTTTATCTCAGTCCATGAGCTTTTCCACCACTTTTCAGGGGGAGCTTTTCTCCCCCTGCCCTGTTGAGGAGAGGGAATGAGAGAATGGACATCTGGCAGCCAGACTAGGCCAACCCAACACAGCTTCCTAGAAAAATCTCTACAAGAAACTCTGAAGTTAGATAAACAAAGGAGAAAGGTTTTGGATAAAACTGAGGTACTTCACAAGAAAAACAATATGGAAGGAGGGCATGAAGCCCCATAAAGAAATGAAAAGAAAATGGCTTGGTAGGAATTGTATTAAAAGAGTAGATGTCTGAGGACATAATCTCCCAGCCATGGATGTAATCCATCTGCAACAGGAAAAAAGCTCTGTCTGGCTTAGGGCAAGAGGACAGGGAGCTGAGCATACCTGCTATTATCGTGTATTTTTAATCTCTTTTCATCTAACTTTTCAAGTACAGCACTATCCACTAGAACTTCTAAGCAATTTGTCACTTCAAAGTTTTCAAAGATGAAGCCTTCTAGGACAAACGGCCATTTACCATGAGTCTTTCTCATGGAATTTAAACAACTGTACACAACTGTGGCAAAGATGAGTCCCTCCTTGCTAGGGCTTGCTCATAAAACGACCCATGTTCATAGAATTTTCAGAAGGCTTTATTTACATCAAGACAGAAAACAAACTTTTCTCCCTCCAGCCATATTAGCTGGACGTGATCGTCCTGTGAGACTGTGTCTGTGTGTCTCCAGCACAGTCTCACAAATACAAAAACAAAGACAGAACTCTTTCATTGGTCAGAGAAAGCACCTTACCAAAACATCTTTCATTATTTACATTCTTCTCCTGGGAACCTACAGAAGTTCCCTGGTGCTGCAAGAATCTGACAGGCAGAAAAGCCTAAAAATCTTCTTGAGTTTCCACACACAACAGGAAAATAGTTCTTCTGTACAGATAGAGCCAATATGTATTTATTTCTATATTTATTTCTTTTTTTGTGTACCAAAATGACAGTGACCCTGTTCCCTTTTACTGCAAACACATGGAGCACACACAGTTTCATGGGTGCTGAGACAAAGAAAGCCTGTGAGATCATTTGGTCTGGCACCCTGCAAACACATTTGTCATCTCACCCAGTGACCAGCGCAGGGAGGGTGCATCCCAGCTGGGCTGGTGTGGGTGGCATGTGGAGAGCCGTGCTGGGAGGCTCAAAACCCCTCATCCAGCAAGGTGTGGCATAGGTCAAGGATGCTGTCAGCTTTGTAAGCACCTGTAAGCACACTCAGTGTTACTGCTGTGTCAGCAGTATCAGGTTTTGATGTGTGTCCATAAGTGGTCCATTCATCTGGGGAAGTGCCACAAAGGAGCACTTCCAATGGCACAAGCTGGTGCTAGCTCAGAGCTGCCAGGAGCAGTCTCGTGCACCACCTTTCATTCATTTCTCACAAATATTCATTATCTCCACTTCCAGTTCGCCTAATGTCAAAGGATTCATTTGGCATCCTTTGGTAAAGGCTGAAGTGTAGACACTGCTATGAACAGCTCCAGCTTTCAAGAATGATGCTAACATATCTTTAACTGTCTGGCATTCAAACCCAGTTGGCATCCTTGATGAATAATTGGAAACCTCCCTGCCGCAGTGACATTAAGATCGTAGTTTAACCTTCATATTACAGCCACTGAAATAAGCTAGGATTTTGTAGAATAAATATTACTACACAAATGGAACACTATTTTGTTTTCCTAACATTTCATACAGGCTATCCTTCTAGGAGGAAACATTTCTACAGCCTTGCACTTCATGAGAAACTCTTAATCTACAAATGTCTATATCTGTCCCTGACCAGTCCAGCAGGTACCCTGTGGGCAGCCAATGTTAGGGGCAGAGTCACCTTTGCTTTCCTTTAGGTACAGGCAACCCCCCACTATCTTTCCCTACAGCCAGTGCTCACTGCCAGCCCCCAGCCCACCTCCCCAACACCCCACCACACATCCAGTGGGGAGGGCTGGAGCATTCGTGTAAACTTTAGGCAGAACCTCAACACCCCTGAAATGCCCTATTTCCCTTTTTTGTTTTTAATTGGGCATGTCAGTGTTCCAATTCCACTTGCAGAGCTCAGAATTTCCATCACAGATGTGGGGGCAATAAGGAACAGCCTGCACAGCATTGACACACAGGAAGCTTGCATAGATCAGCAGAAATTAGAAGAAAATCACAACCAAAATCTAAGCAAATCAGAAGCAACAGAAACTTGAAAGAAGGACCTAAGACTAATACTTCAAAATCAGAATAATCAAAACCATGATGAATCCATTATGAGCAGGGGAACTACAAGGCATGCAGTGTTTCATTGCTCCTTATCAACTTGCCTTTCTAATCAGCACTTTACAGTTGTGGCATGGGCAGTTATGGAAAAAAATACAGATCCTTGAGGTGCTACTACCCTGATTAAAGAAATCCATGTATTTCCCCTGGAGAAAAAGGCTTAGGGAAAGATACCTATAACAGGAACCTTATTAAGACAGATTGCCTTTAAGCCCAGGACTTTACCCATGAAGCTCTAGAAACCAGAAATTTTAATACAAATCAAAAGCAAATGATGTAGGGGTTCTAAACTCATATTTATGTACTTGCATAATATTAATACTGTAGGAGGTATAAACAAAACACAAGATACTTTGTTCATGTCTGTGCTGGATGCCTTGCCTTGCAATTTTGATGCTGCTGTAAGGTAAGAATATATATGAAGCGCACTTTATATTGAAAAGGTTAAGAGAGGAGATGTCTTCAGGAGGCAAAACAAGCTATACAAGACCTACTATGGTTTCAAAAATACGTTTTCTTCTCTGTGCATTAAATAATATTTTTTCTCCTATTTATGAATCAGCGGACTTCCAGCATCACCTCGAATGCATTTTGGAAGGACTTCCTTCTTGCCAAATCCCAATCCGAGTTGCATTTTGCAAAAACACATTCATGCTGGTTCGTTACCTGATTTTGCTTGTCATGATATTTATTTAAAGCCACTTTGGCAAGCCAGGAAAACACGCAGGGCAGAAGGGGAGGGCAGATGCTCCTACCGTACCAGAGGGTCTTTTTTCTCCATGTCTGAAGCCCGGCGCGGGGACTCCGCTTGGCCGTGGCGCTGGCAGCGGCTCCGGCAGATGCGCTGGGCCGGGAAGGTGCCGGGGAGGTCGCAGGCTGCCCCGGCCCCGGGCTGGCTCCGGGGGCTGCCCTGGGCCCCGGCCCCGGTGCAGCGTGGCTGAAGTCAGGGTGCCAGCTGCCCCGGCAGGACAATGGCTCCATTGGGACATAGCTGGGGGACAAAGGCGCTGCTTTCAGGAATGATTTTATATGCATGCATGTGACCTTTGCCTGAAATCGCTCTATGGAAAGTGTCCCTGTCCTGAAGCTCTGCTTTCAAATGCGCCACTCCCGGGCGCTTGCTTAATCTGTCCTTTCCCCCCCCTTTTTTATTTTTTGACATAGATGCCTCAGGAGAGGTCATGTGCAGATAACAAGGTGGTGCTGAGCTTTTTAGCATCATTTAATAGATCTGTTCAGTAATGCATAAGATTATTTTCTTCACTTTGCAAAGTCCTTCACCAGGATCTGCTATCTGGAATGCTTTTTCTGCTTTTAGGAATTTAACTACAGAACCAGAGTACCCCAATTTCCAATCCCATGCTCTTGAGCGAGCCTCCACTGGCTGGCACTTCCAGACACTTCCAAGCTCAGGCTACTTTTGATAGAGTTCATATAATTTTAAATTTATGCATACAGATAACAAGAGCAGGACCTTTGGGTTTTTAAATGGATTGGAGCAACTTGTTTATTATAAATTAATTTATTTTAATTGTGCTTTTTAAGTATTTTGAAGGCTTCTTACCTGAATGGATATAAAATAGTGGCTGTCAATACGCACCATGCATGAAATCCAAATATTGCTGTAACTGGGCTGGAGGTGGTGGGGTGAAGACAGAATCTATCACCTTTACCTTGGGATATGGCAGTGAATGTTGCAGGTGGAACGATGGGCCCTCAGAGTGATTCTTTATTAGGTTACAGGGAAAGTTAATAGCAGTGTGACTTGTGGTTTAGCCAAATTTTCCTTTATAAGACCTTGATTTTTGCTGTTTATTGCTCTGACAAACTTACATTTGCACTGACATTTTTGTGCTGAAAAGATTTGGGCATTTTTAATCTATTTTTAGTTTACAGCAAAATACACCAAGCATTTTTGAGATTAAAACAATGTATGTTAACCAAAATTATCTGTCCTTTCCATAAACAGATCTCAGGCTTACATAGCCTGGAGCAACAGACCAGATTTTGGGGACCAGGGAAGAATGGCCTTTGTCAAATGAATACATTCATTCATCCCTACCAAATTCCATACAAACTTTGTCAAGTTATAAATCTTTAAGAGATCTTTGTGTATGCTGAGCACTGTGTGCAACTTGCTCACAATAGCTGAGCTCTCTGAAGATCATCTTCTCTTGATGTCTTTGAGCCCCTTACTGACCATGGATCACACTGCATGTTTATTTCAAAGGAAAGGAGTTTTAAAATGTGCTCACAGACCCAGCCAGATCCAGGAGCGTGGTCATGGCAGTCTGTTGTACACCACTGCCTCAGCACAGCTGCACACACAGCCTGCATCTCTCCCATAAAAAGTGTGGTAATGTGCATGCTGGGAAAGAAAATTTCTTGTCCTGAAATAAATCCCACACCACCCCCCAAAAAACCCCAAACCCCACGGTGAAATCTCCCCAACCATCCTCTCTGTTCCCTACAGATCCTTCCTTCAACATCAGCCTCTCAAGAGAGGCAACACTGAAAAGGAGGATAAAATCAAAGCTTTGAGGAGCTACTGCACAGGCAGCAGGTCCTGGATCATAAATGAAGCAGGGCTGCTGTTGGAAAGACAGCACAGAGCACCTGATAATGCACAGAGACCACAGAAGCAGACAGATTGCAAGTGTTCAAGAAATACTAAAATACAGTATCGGTATTTCTGCGTGTGAGGTCAGACATTTTTAGATACAAATCCAGTTAGAGTACAAGCACCGAACGCAAGCAAATTAAAATATACATATATTCTGCAGTATCTAGATGCAAAATATCTGAGTAAAGGGACGAAAAAAGTATGAAAGAAGAAACAAACTAGCAGGCTGCTCCAAACACTGCGCTTCCTAATACTCATTTGAATTCCATGTAAAAAAAGATGCATCTCACTTGCCTTAGAAGCTAATGTGCAGCCTGCCATGCCACTGGCAACTTTTTAGCCCCATCTCACTTTAATATAATGTTCCTTCTTTTTCTTTGATTTTAGCTTATCACTTTTAATTTTTTGTTGCCCCATGAAAAAGAATCTATACTACAGCAGAGGGGCTTAAACTTATTGTTAAAAGTTCTCTGCTGAGTAAAGACATGTCTACATTACAAACTAAATTATTTCTCCACATTTACAGAGTTAATATATACCTGTATTTGGAGACAAGCACAAGCTTCCCTACTTAGTCTCACTTCAGCATGGTTTGCAGGAACTGGCAAGATTTAGCATTTCCCAATATATTCATTGCAATCTAAAAATATTTTGGTCGATCTTTTACATCAGTTTTACACCACAGCATTCTTGGTCATACAGCTACTCAGTTCTTTTGAGTCATACTCAATTAAAATAAATCTTAGACAGCTCTCACTCTGTATAAACACATTAAGGCTGTTTAGCAAAACAGATGCTGCTGTCCCTAGATGTCATGGGGAGCAGTGGGTATTGCTTTAGGTAATGCTTGGTCAGAATTAACTACCATAGTTCAAGCAGGGGCAGAGGCCTGGGGCAGAGGCACACACAGTGATGGAAGTGGAAGCTGGTGCCTGTCCTGAAGGGCTTTGGGAATGGATTTCTACCCAAACCCACATAATTTTAAATGTGTATGTATAAGGAGTTATTTAAGATCCCTAAAAGGCAATCTGTGCAGTGCCACCATCACTCTTTTACAGGCTGTGGCCATCACTGCATTTTCACAGAATCATAGAATGGTTTCGATTGGAAGGGGACTTTGAAATTCGTCTAGTGAGAAATTCCTTCCTAATATCTAATCTTCACCTGCTCTTTTCACTTTGAAGCCATTCCTCCTTGCCCCGTCACTAGACACCCTTGTGAAAATACCACACAGCCTCTCCCTGCAACATACCCTCAGTGAGCTGTGATTGCAGATGCTGGATCTGCTTTCTGGGCTTGGATTTAGCACAAGGCACAAGTCGCTCAGATCAGGGCAGGGCTGCACTTGCACAGGTATAGCTGAACATAGGAAATTTCAGACACCAAGGTCCTATTTTGATCATGTAAAACATCCAAGCTAATGAAAACAAAAATGATAAGTTTGCAGGTATACTAGGTACAGAAATTAGTATTCAGGAATCTGATTGTACAACAAAATTCACTGAGGAGAGTACTCACTCTAAGGGGCATAGGCTCATGCTTTCATGTGTAGCTAAGATTAATGAAAATGATAAAAAATATTATTCATTTTTCAATATTCAGAACACGTAGGATAAAAAATTGTACAGGCTCAGCTTTAAAGCAGCTGTTCTTGTCCGAATCAGAAATCTGAACATCTCTTGATCTCATGCAATCAGAGGGGGTAGCTATATAATTAAATCAGGCCACACATTGAGCACCTATATATATATTTCTGGAGCTAACATTAAAATCCTATTTTTAAAATATGTGTTTACAGATATCCCAGGCTGCTAGAAATAAAGACCTTTTGAACATAATTCCTTTTAATCCTTGCACTTTCTGCACTCATTTTAAACTGTATTGATACAAATAAATTCATCAGAAAATTATACTGGCAGTTTAATATGCCATGGGTATTACAGCACTAAAATCAACCATAAAAAACAGAAAAAAATGCTTCGAAAAAATTGCACTGCAGATAATCATGAATAAAAGAAGGTTGTGACTTACAAGAAATATACAACCCCTCATCCTGTTAATCTGTTCCATATTTGATCACTGAGCTGGCATTGCAATTGAAAAATATCCTGGGGGACTACTTAGTGTACTGCCTAATCCAACCATCCACCCCCTGCAAAGTACAACCTCATGTGGTTTCGTTTCATTAGGAGTTTCTCTGCAGCTCCAATGACCCAGCTCAGTTTCACCTCCAGGAAGCAGGTCTGAGCATGAAGAAATAGCTTCTGTGGCCAGAACTGTGCAGAAATATATAATTCTGTACAAGCATAATTGCATGAGCTGAGCTAATGGAAAAAACATACTTTGTCCAGCTACTTCTAGGCATGGCTGAAGTTACTCCATCTGCAATCTGAACGGGTTATGTGGTCTTGTATCTCTGACTTTGCCTTGGCATATTTTCTTGTTCTTAACCCTTCATTTACAGTATTACAGCTACATAATAGCTTTGTTCAAACTCCAAAGGTTTATCACTTCTGTCAAACAACATTTTTCCTGCCATTAGTTGTTTTTTATTATTTTTATTATTTTAGACTTCGCCCATCGGTGGGGATGTTATGGTATCCTTTATCCTCAGTTTATGCAAAAACATATGTTCACTATGAAAAGTCATCAGACCCAGAGCTTCTAAAAATCATATGTCAAAATATTACTCCTCTTTTCCTGGGCTCTGTTAACCACAGTATACCAGGCTATAAGCAGTTATAAAATAGCACAGCTTTACAAACCTACAGCAGCAGGATCTACCTCTGTGAGGATGTCTGCCTTTGAGAGTTTGGGATGGAAGAGAAATGGCCAAGGGTAAACTGTAGCCAGGAGTAAATGTGTGTGAGGAGATGAAGTCTGGATATGTGAAGAATCAAAAAGATTGTAAACTAAAGCTTAGTTCTCCCAGACCAACATGAAAAGGCTCTGCATGGGCTGCAGTTTTCCTCTGAGGGAGCTAGAACTAGCTGAGGTAGCTCATAGCTTTAGCACTTTGGCCATCACACAGGGCACTCTAAGGCCTGGATAAGACCAGCAAAGAGCCACGGGGAAGAACAGAGCATTACCAGCATCAGCCAAGACCCTGCTCCTTGGCTTGAGGGCTGACACCATGGCTCCTTATCAACCTTCCTTATCACCAAAACATTGCTCTCTACACCTTCAATCTTTCTCTTCAACTGGTTTTCTTGTCCCAAAGCCAATCCCTTATGTCTATCCCAAACAACTTTAATCTAACACAATTACAGCTCCACCTGGTTTTGAAGTCACTAGTCTTGTACAATATGTACAAGTGAAGTAAAATTCTACATCCAGAACAAGATGTACAAATTTCTTAAATTAAACAGTAACTCACAAATTGTAACTAGGGACCAAGTTAATAAAATCCCTAAAGAAAGGAACACAGTAAGTTTCAAGGCTGCTCTTACCCGCTACAGAAAATCCAGTGTTGAAACCTGACTATAAAGGCCTGACAGGAGATACTGTACTAGGAATAAGGGTTTGAAGGTTAAATAAAAAATAATATGATAATTACACACTCTCAGATGCTAACACCAATCCATAGGTGACAGTAGCCAACAAACATGGCCATAAATACAGCCAATATACCCTAGAGAACAGAGAAGTCAAGAAACTCCAGAAAAGGCTTACAGAGGAAGGACTGAGTACTTCCGAGGGGTCCCACTATGGGACAGGGGTTGGAAATACACATTGATTTGCAGGTGATGCACCAAGACCAGCCTTTGGAGCACAGTGAGCAATTTTGACCACCCACCAAGTAGCTGTTGGTCTAAGGTGTGGCATGACCTGGGTTGTTGATGCAGTGTTTGTAATTCAGGATCAGTGGGCTGGTCACCATTACTATAATGCTTGGATTTTCATCTTCCTGAAAATAAAGTTGAATCTCCAAAGTACACAAACATATCAATCTTTTGAGGGTTGGGGAAATCAGATAAATTTTTTGGAAGTAAAAAAAAATAATAATTTCTTATTTCTCATCATCTCCAGTTGAGGTATAAAAGCTGTTTCAAGTGACTGGACTCATCCTTGCTTTTTGTGTGAAGCCCATGGAAAACTCGTTGTGAAAAGAAGCTACAAGCCCAACTGCAACATGGAATAAGTGCTAGATTGAGCAGGTATTGATCACAGTGACAGCTGCTCCTGTACTGAAATGTACTCAATTCTGGGAAAAAAACCCAAGAGGGAACTGACTTGTTCAGCTTTGGATGCTGTAGAGAGGAATGACTGTGCAGTGAAGGTTTTTGGGCTGCACAAATCAATTTTACATACAGCTACTTGAGAATTCTAAAAGGACTTGTTTGTTCACAAAGCTCAGTTTATATTTCTGCTTACAATTTATCTTCTGTTTTTGATTTCTTACAACGTTTGTGTCCTTTTTCCAGACCCCCCTGCAAGTCTTTATTCACTAAAGCTTTCAGAGTTTTGTTTTTGTTCTAACAGTTTTGCCTTCTAAGTTGTTTTTGTTATGATGTACCACACTGAGTGCTATAACAGCCTGTGAGGGATATTTTCTAAGAAGAATAAATTATGGGCATTAATACAACAAAGCACAGAGCTTTTGAACATTTGGTTTCAACGTGGAAAGATTCTCTTTCATATGAGAGTCATGTTGAGGATTTATTTCTAGGGGTCTTTTTTCTGCTATTAAGATCTAACGAAGCAGTATTCTACTGAAGGCTTATTTTTTTTCTTGCACACTCTGTCATGGTTATTGCAGAGCTCTTCTGCTGTTTCTCATTTCACTGCAAGGTACCTATGTGCATATGAAAAGTACACTGTGCAGGGTTTGCTTTCAAGTTTTCCATTAAGGGGGGGAAGGAGGGTATGGGCATTTTGTTTGAGCTTCTTTTGTGGAGAGGGATTAAGGAAAGGATACGGAAACCAGGGGCAGAGTAGTTCTTTAAAATAAATCCAGATCTCTCCACTGTAAACACATGCCAACCAAATACACAAATTACAGCAAATTGGTTGTCTGTGTTCACAACTGGGCTCATGCTAAAAACTAAGAACACTGTAAGCATGAGTTAGAACATTTATTTGGACCTCCTTGTAAAGTCTTCCTTTCAGTAGGTTCAATCCTGCAACGTAAGTAATTTAGCTCTCATGAGTAGTCCCATTGACTAAAAGCAGGGCCTGGATTTACAGGGTCACCTAAACCAACAGAGGAGTTTCGAATGCAACATTTTCCCATAAGTCACTTCCCATTATACGCTTTTGCCACCTGGACTCCATCTCCTTAAATCTGCTTTATTGGTCCCATATGCCTTTATTCAGTGAAGTGCTCGAGCTTTGTTGGAATGGAAGGGACACAAGCGAGCACCAAGCAGCTTTCCTGAGCCGGTGCTGCAGCCGCGCTCCCGATTAATGCCTCCATTCATAGAGCTGTGTCCCCGCACTGCAAGCAGGGAACAGCCTCCCTCTTGTAGTGCCCAAACATGCTGGCTTTCTCTTCCAGATCTGCTCACAAAATCCACTGCATCATGGCTGCCTCCAGCTTGCAGCTCTGTGCCTGTGTCCTTTACATTATGGAATTGCCTTTTGCTGCGTACTTGCTGAGCGCTCGACACCAAGGGCTTCCACTCCCGTGGGTTTGTCCCCTCCTAGCTCCCAAGAGCAGGATCTCAACCATAGCCCTGCAGGTCTGGAGGCTGGCAGCCCCCAGCTCGCACCACTGTCCCCTTCTTGTACCATCTGTGGCTCTCCAAATTAATACTATTAATTAATTTAGTTCTCCAAAAGGCACAAAATACTTTTTTCCCCCTGATTTTGGTTGGATCTGGTTTCTGGCTATTTAGCAAACTGGCTCACCAGATCAAGCTGAGCCTCTGGGCTGATGCTCAGGAATCTCCAGAAGTGGAGTGGGAGGAGGACAGGACCACCACTTTCAGCAGTCCTGTATTAACTAATTTTAGAATCATACACAAATTAGGGAAGAGAAAGACATGGCTCCATCTTTCCTTCTGGCCTTATATCTCCATACACCTTCTCCTTTTTGTCGGCATTTTACTATGCAAACAATGTAAGAAAATATTTTTAGCGGAAGTTTCCTGAAAACAATAGCAATTTTTGGACCTCGACAGGTTTTTAGCAGTACCTAAATCTATTTCAATGGTGGCATGTTAGCTAGACACCTAATGTTAAGGTAAAGATGCAAACAGTTTGAGTATATCATACTCCAGATCAAAAAGTGGGGGGTGGGAACCGCAAACTGCAATGTTTGACTTGAACTCAAGTGAAAACATCTGAAGGCTTTTGTGGGTGTTTGAACTTCTCAGTGACAGGAATCAAGGTAAAAGCAACTTGATTGTTTCTTTTTATCACTTTCCAGCCTTGGTACAAAAACAGGAATTCGTTAATTACTTCAGACACCAGTGGGGTTGGATTGGCAGCAGTGAGGAGCTCTGAGCCTTTTCCTTGTAACTGCTGTGATGAAAAACTCCTGTGTGTTTCCTTCCTCACCACGTCTCACAAAGAGATTTACAGCTGTGTTTTAACCACGTGTCACTGAGCCAATGCATCAAGATTTACGGCAGAACATTTGGAGACTTATCATCAGCTGAATTTTCCCACTGATATCTATTATAATTTATAATAAGTGTTTGCATATTTAATTAGCTGTATGATAATATTAAATACTAGAGAAAAGTGGCCTAAGTGAAAGAAGCAAATGAATGGCACTGTATCCCTTCCCATCCCTGCAAAGGGTAAGCAGGACCTGAGGATCAGATTTCTTAGCTGCACCATGCTACTCACAAGCAGCAGCAAGTAAGTGTATAGGAATACCAAGAAATTGATGTTTATTTGCATGTCCTGAGGTTTTGCTTTAGTTCTTGCAGGATCTCTTACCATCAATGCTACTTCTGTCAGTTTGTTTTCAACCAGACTCCCAAACATCCCAGCAGAGACAAGGACCCATACAGTAAATTTAAGGTGGTGATAACTTGCTTAGCAACCTTTCACTAAACAAAGAATTTAAAAGCCATTTCTCCAGGGTTGATTGGTTTTGTTTTGGTTCCTGTTTTGTTTTTGGCAGTCCACATGCACAGGGCGAGGCTGGAACAGAGAGAAGCAAGGGACTTGTGAGGGGATGCCAAGGAAGAGGCCTGGGGCAGGTGAGAGCTGAACACCTCTATTTTCTTTACATTTCCTAGCACTGTATTTCTTGACAGCTCTCAGTTCCTAGCGCTGTATTTCTTGACAGCTCTCAGCCACTTTCATGGCATGGATGCCAGGGAATGGGACAGCACAGCAGGGAGTCCCCTCTAGGTGGCTTAAGCTACACAATTGGCTGTTACAGAGGTGTCCGTCTTTTCTCAGGCCTTTTTCCAGCCAACAACAGCTCAAATCCAGCTATGGTGATGCCAGCTCCTCCCTCTCATTTTCTGGCCCATGCCCAGAACATAATCTTCCTCCACATTTCAAATATGAAACCTTGCATTAAGGCTTTGAGCATTTCTACTTTTAGTTTTTGCAGCCTCTTCCATGTAGCCAGAAGAGCATATATAACTCAGACAGTACAGCAACTTGCCAAGTTGTGTTCAGCTGAGTTTCTTGCTTCCATTTGGAGTTAGCTGTTATGGATCACAGTATTGAAATAAACATATGTCAGACTGCATTAATGAAGAGCTGTTGAGCTGACTTAGAAAACTCCAAAAAGCTCTTCATCACAGCCTAATTTCTGGTTGCAGATTTCTTTGGTTCATCTCAAGTTCCAGATCCATTATTCTCAGTACCACTGCTGATTCTTATCACTACTTTTGGCTCAAAAGGTGAAAACACCTCCAGACTCAGCCTGCTGCACCTCTTGCTATCATCTCACCCCTAAATCCATTATTTCAGAGAAAAGCATTTAATAGAACAAGCCTAGAGAAGACTGGCACAAACTAACACGTGACAACACCTGTCCTTCTTCCACTTTCTCTTCTTGCCCCACTGACAGTAATTTCCACATAAATTTTAGCATATAAACGTCTTTCTGCAAAAAACACATTTTACCTTTTACAAGGTAGCACTTTCAGAAAACACAAAATTACTACTGAAGTAGAATTTTTGTTCCAACTGTCCCTCCTCACACATCTTCCAGGGGACCAATACAAATTTCAAAAGTAAAGCTAAGAACAAATATACTTCAAAAGATTACTTTTTAAGGTGTCTTCCTCCATTTTAAAGGATTTATAGAGCACAATCCCGTTTTGTTTCCTTCTCAAGTTACCTGCAAGACACTCTGGAACTCTTGAAGCATTACAAAAGGCTAATTTAGGTATACATGCAATACATGCATAGTAGAAATAAAGCAAGTAATCAATTCTTACAACTAATTATTCAAGCTTGTACTCTCCTGCAGAATTTCACCCCTCTAATAATTCAGCTCATACTTTACCAATAGCTAAAACCAGCAGGATCAATATGGAACTATGCAAATAAATAACAGCAATAATATAACATCAAGAGGGTTCCAAGAGTGTTGCCTCTTTCTTGCAAAGCAACAGTCTGCTCTCTCTGATCCCTTATGTTTTGCCATTCATCTAAGGTTGGACGTAAGATGAAATTGTTAAATCAGAGGCTGGGGAGGATGCCAGACTTCCAAACCCAGCCTGTGAAAGGCCCCCTCTGTCCATTGCAGAATTTCACAGGGACTGCAGACAGCGGATCTGAGACAGCCTTTCAGGCCTGTCTTTATCAGTCAAATCTCCTCTTGTGCTCTGGAGGAACCCCTGGAGAGACTTCGGCCCCCCGGTTGTGCTGGCGCGAGGGGGCTTGTCTGTGTGCACCCCCAGCCAGCCAGACCCCAGGCTGCCAGACTTTCCCTTCACACAGGCCAGCTCTCAAGCAGCACCAGCCTCCCTCTGCTTGCAGGACTTCTGATTCTTGAAGGAGTTTTGATATGCAGGGAAATAAGATACCTGTCAGAAGAAGAAATTAAGACCCTTTCAGTTTTATTACATTCCTTCCATTTCATAGGCAGGCTGTTTCTTTTTTGTTTACTTTGCAAAAGACATTATAATATAATAATCAACCACTGGAAAGAGTTTGTTTTTGATTCCTTTGGATGAACTGCCTTAATGTCTGAAGTAGAAAAGATTAGTTTTGTATTTACTAACATGCCACAGGCTCGGGGAGAAAAAGGGGGAGTAATCCCTCAAAAAGGGCTGTTTGTTATAAAACCCACCATAAGTAATCAATATACCCCAAAAGAGCAAAGGCAGCAATGGAGCAAATCCTTAATGTGAACCAGACCGAATAACACACAACAATCAGCTTGATGGGTGAAGTAGTGATTTGGCAAATGTTCTGACATTTCTTGCCATGGGATTTCCAGACAGTCATGGTGAAAGTAAGTAAACATGCCTCATCAGAAATAACATTAGCAACAGGCCCAACAGTAACACACAGCTGGGCTGTTCATTCAGAGCAGGGATTCCTTCCTTTACCTGATACTAAATCTTACCCTCCACATAGGGCCACAAAGCAGCTTGGATATGAACTTTATATCAAAAATTTACTTCCATCAAAATACTCCTGAGCTGGAGGTGCAACAACATGATTGCCAAGTTCATCCTTCATGACAAAACCAAGAGGTTCCCTGAATTAATCCATATCCATTATGAATGTTTGAGGAAACATTCCAGGAGCTGGCACTTTCTGGCTCCTCAGCTCACGCACTTTCCATTAAACAAAGAAATTCTATATTTCAGCAACAGGATTACCCAGGCCTTTCTGGGAAATTTTAAGCCAAAACAATTTCCTCACATAGAAAACAAGAATAAGACGGTTAAAACTTGTTAAAGGTTTTAAAGAGTGAAAATACTAATTGCTATTCCCATGTAGCAACTGAATCTTGATTTTTTTGTTTGTATTTCATTGAAGGAACTCCTCCCATCCCTGGGGAGCATGAACTTGCAGAACAGAGAGAAGCAGAAAAGGGATGTCTCATTTTGTCAACAGATGGATTCAGTCCCTCCAGGAAAGGGAACATAATACATAAAATCACTTTATAAATCTTCAGCTCTAGAGCTACTAATCAAGGGTTGCTTCAGTGTCTGCAAATTCAGATGATCTCCTAATATGCAGCCCTTCTTTCTGATTAGCTGCAAAGGGATGTGAGCTTTTTTGGTGACACCAAACTTGGGAGAATTTGAGACAGCCCCCTCAACTGGAAATAAACAGCAGCAATTGTATACAGAGGCTGGGACTTTGGGATAAAACATCAGGGCCTATGGGGAACATTCCTGCATTAAAGTCAGTGTTTGATTCCAAAATTTGGCATCTTCAAGATGTTAAGAGAGATTTCAAGAAAACAAGATCATCACTCAAAGTGTGACAGAGGCTTCTAATTGTTACAACATCATCTCCAACAAGCATTAACACAGCATTTTAAACACTGAGAGCTGGGGTTTGATGCAGCTCCAGGAAAGTGCTTTGCTAAGCTTTGGAGATGATGTGCTAAATTTGGAAGGTTGTCCAAAGAGAATACTGGTTATATTCACCAAAAGTCCATCTAATGTTTTACAATGACCCTAAAACAGGCAGATTTAACAAGGGATGGCAAGTAGCCACTGACTTGACTCCAAGGTCACCTGTCAAATACAAAGAGCGATCTAGTACTGAGAAGCCACATGATGCTCAACAAGCAGCACAAGGCTGAAGGGAGCTTGAAGTATGGCTGAGGGACAACCTCCTGCCTAAAACAGACGGAGCTCCCAGCTGGTGCTTCTCTGTCTTGTGCGTCTCTGCTACTGAGGACCTGATCAAGATAGCAACAAATTCTGTGTTGTAGAAGACATAAATGTAGGCCAACAATTCTCCTGCACTTTTTAGTATATTCATATCTCTGCAATAACCAGTTCTAGCAAGCTCTTAGGGTATCAGCATTATCACCCAAATGCAAAATACATCACCCAAAATGTACTCCAGGTCACTCAGACTAGGATAAATTCCCACTGCCACTCAGTCTGTCCTCCAGCCAGCCACTGATTCACGTCTGTTGCTCTGGCTCCTTTACATCCTGTTCAGGTGCTTTCTGCGCAGGTCTTGGTGCTGTAGACCCTTGTTTCAAACAACATCAACAACAGCAATAAGCAGATGTTCTTCCACCTTGCTTTATCTGCTTCCCACATCAACACCATATGACAAAAAAAGGCAGAGAGCTGTTCCGATTAGAAATGTCGAGCCAGCTTGCTCTGAGACATATCCATTTTGCAATGCTAAATGCTGCTGAGAAGAAAGGGGCACAGACCTCACCCTTGCTGCTCAAATGCAGCAGAGCTGCACATCAGGGCTGCAGGACCAGCTGAATCTTTCAGGTGCTGCCAGTGATACCAGAAGCAGCACAGCGGGTCAGCACAGTCACTGCATACAAATTCCTGGTTTCTTTATTATGGAGCAGCAATCAAAGCTTCTCTATGGCCAAGATGATCAAGAAATGTCCTTGCAGTGGTGTCCAAGCAGTTTCCAAAATATCTTGACAGGATATTCCAAAATACCCTTTGAGGTAAAGGCAGCACCACTTGCAGATGAGACACAGGGACATTAACAAAAGATTTCTACTGCATTTAAGAGCCTATCTTAAGACTTCAAGAATGCCAGTTTCAAGAACGCACAGCATCATAAAGCACTACTACCATAGTCTGTAACAGGCACTACCAGAGACTGGCAGTACTAGATGTGTGCAGCACAGACCCCTGTTACCTTCAGATGAACCCATCAAGACTCAGCAGTCCTCCTAATCAGAGCTGGGCATTTCAAGCTGAGTGCTGAACAGCAAAATTTAAAAATGACCTTTTCTAAAAATTATAGCTGAAATGACCTGGCAGCATCTCATAATAATTCTGTCTGTGGAGACACTGAAACAGGATCCAGCTCTCCAGAACAAGACTGAGCTGATCTGAGCATGACCTGAGTTTTCCTGCAGCCCCATTCCCCACTCAAGACACTGTGCTGAGATTGTCTCATACTTTAATGTACTGCATTGTCTAGATGGTCTTATGTCCATTCAAATGGACCTTATTCATAGTCTCCAAAGAGGGTACTTTGTGGTTTGATTATTTAAAAATTATTTTAAAAGACTGAATTCAAAGATCAATTCCTAGGGTTTTGATGATGATGTGCTGCCTCCTTCATGGTTCAACAGGAGTACTGGAACACGTCTGGCTCGCATGAGGTAAGAGATTGGCAACCACAGCTGTTGTAGGCTGTCATCCCTTTGGTAACTCATACCTACAGAGGAATAAAACACGTATTTCAAGCCCAGGAGCAGTGAGACTCCTGAACCTCTGGTTACAGCCCAGTGGATCATGGCTCTAAATTATTTTGTCTAGCCATCTTTGCCCATTATCCCTTGTTGCCCAGCTTTCCTTCCTTGTTGCTATTGCCTCCCAGATCTTCCTTTGATTTTATGCCCTGTCACTGGTTCTTTTCCCAGTTCTTGATCCATTTGCTTAGCTCCCTCACTCCCTCAGATAGCTTAGCTTTTTATTTTGTGTTTGATTCACCTTCATCAGAGGTCTGTCCAAGCCAACAGACTTCACTCTGGAATGGCTGAGCCCAGAGTTTCCTTCTGCTGCCTTTGCCCTGGGAGCAGTGATCACATGAACTGCTTCAGCTTTATATTGAAGTGCTAACTCACAGAAGTTCACAGGGCTTTCGTTTTGCCATGCTGGAGTCTCTTCTGGAAATCAGACAAGAACTTCTAAATCACGTGAATGCTTTGGCCAGTTCTACCTCTCACATCCACTGAAAAATGTGAGCCTTTCAGTACTTTGGGCAGATGTCAGTGGATGATTCAGGGAGCACATGCACATGGTTGCCAGCCACTGAGTTGAAGAAGCCCTGGAGAGAGTCTAAGAGATGATAAAGTTGAGCAAAACTTAGAGTTAATCTGAAGCTTGTAACTTGCTCTCAGCTCCCTTGGGGACACACAACACACACTGAGCAATGGATTCCAAAATATTAAGAAATAAGCTAGCGTGTAAGAAAAATAAGGATCTCCTGTTGAATTAAGCAGTTAGGTCATTAATGCTTGTTCATATTACATTACTCACACTTGAGAGACAAATAACTATCTGTTGCCTCACTAACCCACATATTTATTTGAACAAATATTTCCCAAGAAGTAGGGAGAGAGAACCATTTCAACAGAAAAGTTCTATATTATGGTCTTATCATAACAAGCCACTTCACAGTACGCTGATGTGTATCGTATACAAGCATCCATTGTGAAAAGCTATTAAGTGTATCTCATTTTACAGTGCTGACATGTTGGTTCCTTCACAGAGGTCATTAGCTCACAATGGGGCCTCTCATTTCCTTATGCCTTACTAAGGTTTTGCTGTATTTCAGAATCAAACCTTAGTATGAGCATTATTAACTCAGAGGGACATGATTGGTGCCATATAAAGTCAATTTATATAGATATCTCGCAATCATTCAGAATGAATTTTACATATTTATATGTATAAAAGGAAATCTACGATCTGCGAATGGAAAGGACATAGTACATGATTAGCTCAATTTCAGATGCTTAAGATGATAATAGCCAGAATAGCCCTCCAAAAAGGAAAAAATACCCTCTCCTTAACAAAATGACCCATTTTCCTCTGGGCCAAAAATGCTGCTCAATCACCTGCTGCCAGGCCACCCTGTAAACAGTGCTGGACATGAGCAGAGTATGGAGGTGAATTGCTGCCTTTATTTTGATCAAAGAGGATTGGAGTGCCAGAATGACCCCCAGTCTGGACAGCAGAGACAGGCCAGGCAGTGGTGCTGCTCCCTGTCCTCAGGCCACTCTACTGCCCTAGAGCTGTGCCAAGGGCAGAAAGCTGTATCCATCTGGGCTGTGGAAAACACTAGAGAAAGTCAAAACCTCTCAAAAAATAAAACAACAGGTTTTGGGAATAGACAGTGGCAAATGACCACAGTGCCCTCACCTGCACATGTGCATATGCAGTTTCAACCATCTCTGTAACTCTCTCAAGGCCATGAGACACTATTTGGTAGCATGTAATGATGCCCCATGCATAGAAATACTTCCATCTTCTGGTTCTGCTCTTCACCTCAATGAGGTTTGAAACCATGTCTGAGCTGGAGAAATGTTAAACAATAGCAGAGGAAAAGAAAATGGAGAGAAGGAAGAGAGGAGACAGAAGAGCAGGGGGATGGGGCCAGGGAAAAGAGGAGCTTGAGAGCTGATGGGGTGCAAGGTGCCCTTATTTGTGCAGTGTATTCAGCTTGTGAGAGGTGCACAGTGGTTCACCTTCCAGTCCATCCCCTTCTGCTGCCTGGCAAGGTGCTGGTACAGCACGTGCTGGCACATGGAACGTCCAAAACAGCTCATTTGTGTGCTTGAACATATCAGCCACAATGAAGAAGGTGGGCTGGAGAAAAAGTCCTGGCACTTATTACTGCAGCTCGAAGGCCTGCAAGGGCTTTTTGCCCCCCTGAAAGGACAGAGAAGAAATTTGTGTGCAAATAGAGGACCTGAGCAGTAGTTTGAAGGAAGAGGGAGATGCTGCCTTCACAGAGATGAACTCTGCAGATACAAACAGAAACTAAAAAATTCTGAATTATACCTGGATCCAAAAAGCTGGGATAGTCATGTCCCTCCAATGAATGTCAAAGCCCCAAGAATATTAAGTATTAGACAGGCAACAGCTCACCACCTGGACTTTCTTTTGTCAGTAAGAGCATTGTGGATGTCTTATACTAATTCATCTTTACATTAAATATCAATTACCTAAAAATACTCTAGGATTTACAGCTTCCCCTCTTTTTCTGTTGCAGACAAGTAACTGCCATGAGTTGCTTCAGGAGCACAGCATGTGGAGCAGGATCACCTCAGCCTGAAAATCTGTCCAGACTGAATCCTCCCATCATCCTCAGGTGAAGCCTCCATCATGTTTAAGTACAAGAAAGGTAGATTAATGAGAAAAACTGGCACTCAAGCTGAGGAAACTGGAAGGGGGTCTCAATAGTGTTGCAATATCTGCTTTGAATGGTGGCACTGATTTCCCAAAATCAGCTCAGATTCTAGGGGAAGGTACAAGTCATTGCCTAAACTCACAGCTACAACCTTTTATATGTACAGATAAAAATGCAGCTCAAAGGCCAATTCCCAACAGTGCTTCTGTGCAGCCCAAGTACACATTACAGAACAGGTAAATCAGGTTCAAAGTGTATTTGATTTTTGTAAAACAGCAGTAAGTCACATATTTAGAAGCTTTCTCTATTCCCAATAGCACAGGTCATTAAAGGAAAATTAAAAGTGAATGCCAAGCTGTTATTTGCAGTTGGATGACAGATACTCAGTCATGATTCATTGCTTGACTCTGAAAAAGAAATGGAGCTGTTGCTAGGTTCTCAATCGAGGAATACAGCACTCAAGGACAATGTTCAAAAATTAGGTAGCTGTTGTACATTATATACATTACCACTTTGTTGTTTTCATTTTACAAACGATTCTATCTTAAATTTTTGAACTTTTTTTGCAAAGAGTACTGTTTTCAGCTGCCCTTGCCACACTATTTTATTCCGAGGTTTTCATATCCCTTCATCATAGCAGTAGTCAACCACCAATTCCTTGAAGTCCTTTATCAGTTCTCCTACAAATTCTCCTACAGTTCTCCTACAAAAAAAGAAATTGCATTTCTTTTCCATGAAGAGATGTACAGAAAGCTTTTGTTCTCTCTCCTCCTTTTGTCTTGTCTTACTTATTAACTGCTGAGGGTTTTATAGAGAACCTAGAAGATGTTCAGTGCTATAAAAACAAATGTCTCTTTGTAAAAATCTAACTCTCAAAATAGAAGCAACAGAAAGTGTTCAGTATTTTGCAATTAGTCAACTTCTCAATAACAAACATAAGAATTCCAAGATTTTAAAATTACATTTGAGATGGAGAAGCATTTTTCATACATACTGCTCCAAACACAAGAAAGATGCTTGCACAGACTCCACAACTGAAAAATGTCCACAAGGAACAAGGAACAGTTGTGTTTGGTTCTCAGAGAGGAGAAATAAGCTGTAGCAGCCTGCTGGCCACAGAGCTGGGAACAAACCATGAAAAGCTATGACAAGACTCAAACCCCCAAGTGTAGGGTATCAACCTGCTCCTGAGCAGCTTAAACCCTCTGCTTTAGTGGATGTCTTTGAGTGATTTATCTTGAAGCTTGGACACCCCTCTGACATGGATTATATCCATAAGCTGGAAGAAGACTTGAAGGCAAAGAAATAGCAGAGAAAAACAAGTGATGACAGCAGCAGTTTCATAATGCCTAAAAGCAGCAGAAGCTGCCTTAGGAAGGTAAGTGACAGAGCTGATGTGAAACGTTTAATGTCTCCAAGTCTCTCTTCCCTGAGTTAACAGACCACTCCAGTCCCTTCTTTTCCTCCCTATCTCAAGTATTTCACTATACAGAAAAACTAGGAAATAACTGACTAAAACTAGCAAAACAATAATGCATTGTTAATAACTTCCATGACTGCCATATCAACTTGAAAAATTTTAGTCAAATAGTTCCAAAACTTCTAAGAGACCTTCTTGCCCCATATGCTTTGATTTAGCTCCTGAGTGGGAAATGAGCTACAAAACAGGTAAATTTCAAAAGAGACTTTTTCCCCCCCAGAAATATGGTTTTGAAAAGGGGAAGAATCAATCAGGTCTTGCAATATGCTTTCATTTGTACTGTGCTTTCAAACTCTGTCCTTCTTTTTAGGGAATATTTTAATTTAGAAGTTTAATCAGTTACTTACACTTCACAGTGTGCTTCATTTATGAAATATAGGAACATTTAGAAAATGAGAAGTGCATTTTCAGAATGAATTGCTTCAGACTAACCCTCTTGTGAAATTCAGTTCTGTGGATAAAAGTAAAATATAATATAACAAATAAAAATAATAATAATAAATGAAGAAAGAATAAAAGTAATTAATAAAACTCTGTTTGACCTGAAATGACTTTTGGAGTAATTTTTGAAGTTAGTTTCTTTTCCAGTCTATCATTGAGACCATTTTTTCAAACACAGCAAAGAGAAATAACTGCCAGTTATGTCACATAAGCTCATCTCACTCCAACCTTCCAAAATGTCCAAAATGAATCTGATTCAAAACAATCACTCAACCAATTCACAACAAAATTAAGACACCCAAAGAGGCGCAGATGTGAAAACTTGAATTCTCCCTGTTGTATTATTTTCTCAGAGCAAAGTCACAGGAAGCAGTGGAGCCAAATGAACTGGCTGCTGCTGCCAGAGAGGGTTTTGTTCCTGCTCATGCCTCCCTCCCTCTTCCCACTCCACCCTTGGCTCCACAAGCCAGGCATGAGCCTTGCTGCCTACTCAGCCTCTGCCCAAAAGTTTCAGCTCACTAACAGTGCAAGAATAACTCCAATTTTATTCACAGGTTAGAGAGTTGTATCAGGCCACAGAAGAGCCCAGTTAGCAAAAAAGTCCTACATGGGACTGTGGGGTCAGGAGCTGTGGGGGAAAAAAAGAGCTTCTCGCTGCAGGAGGGACAAGCTGTTAAACCAGCCCAAGGCATGCCCACACATTCTGACTTTCATTCAGAAATTAAGAAGATCCAGCTAAATATGCTTTCATTTGTTCTGTCACTTTATGGTGGTTACCACATCCTAAGCATCGTACTAACTGAAGGATTTTTTAACAAAATACAAAGTATTTCAAATTAAATCCTGACTCTTCTACATCAACAAAGATTGCTAACACTGTAGATTTATCAGGACCAAAAAAAACAGTAAAAGAAAGCCTTAGAAATGTGTTTAGAAAAGCTCTATTTATGACATCCATAGATGACTATGGAATAATGCAGACTTCAAGTATTGGCTGCTGTGACTTAATTCATATGCAAACACTCATGTATTATTGTAATTTAAAATTATAAAATCAAGAAGTAAACATATACTTTAATGAATATAAGAATTAAGAATATACATTTTAATGAATATGTAAAAATTTAAACATACAGAAGTAATTAAATCTCATCTAAAACAGTTCTACTTACCTTCTGTATTTGAACAGCCGCCGTGTAATACCAATGCTGCATTAGGTGGGTTAAGTTTCCAAGAATAAATGATTAATAAGAACTGAAAATAATGACATGACTCAAAATTTCTTGTATTTTCAAAAAATTCTATTTCTATGAATATGAAATCAACTAAAACTAAGGAGGTCTTATATCCCCAAAAGCTAAACAGTGTGAGACACTCGTTTTTGTTGCTAGGAGCCCTCATGTCAGCTTGAGTGCTTCAAGGACAGCAGAGTGCACTGACAGAAAGGTGTTAAGAGCTCTCCACAGGACTCCATGAAGGTGCATCCTCTGTCCCTCCCTCCACAGCACTGGGAGACTTGACAGGGCCTGGCAGTGACTGACCAAAGCTGAAACTCCTGCTTACCTGGGCACCTAAGGAGAGAAGCTAGATCCTCATTAGATGCTTCATCCTGCAAATTTAAGAGATGCAGTACTTACCTTGTGGACATTTTACTCTATAATTATACTGAGAAATAAGGAAAAAACACAATGAAGAGTCTGCATTAGGAACACATACAGAGATTTTAGCATTACGTATTTGCCCCACACTTAGGTGTGTTCTAACGTTTATATTGAACAAAATAAAGGAATTCATGTTAAAAGCTGAGATACCAAAATAAATTCTCCAGACTTTGACTGCTTTGCATATTTTCAACAACACATTAATTTCTACTTTATATTTGTAATGTGCATTCTTGCAGTATTTGGATGATACCTCACTTAAATAAAATATTTTTCCTTTTGTTTTAAAAAGAGTGCACTATAAAGCAGGAGTTTTAACCAAAAATCAGAACCCAGATGAAAAGCAACTGCACAGGTTACAGGCAACCTATGAGGCTGGAAGGCAGAGAACAAAGAGCTTAATCCACCACCCAAATACCAAATTTTAACTTAAATTGATGTCAGGTTATAATTTTGAAATAGTCATCAGTTTTTCAGCAGAAGAAAAACTCAAGCTAAACCACAACTGGTGAGATCTTTGGCAGGCAAAGGACCTGAGTTTCCTAAACCTTCCGCAAGTGCCAGTCACATCCAGGGAGGCATCAGAAAAACTTCACTGACAAAAATGGAAAATCAAAGAAACCACAAAAACAACCATAGCAGTGAGGTCCCTGCACTGTGGCAGGGTGAACCATCCCATAAACATCCCCTCCAGACGTTTGCCAATCTGCTGCTTAAAAGCCTACAAGAAATGAGTTTTCACATCATCATTAGGTGCCTGTTAGAATGCTTTTCATCTTAATATTCAACAAAAATATTTTTTCTTGTGAATAAAGCTAATTCCTCCCTTCCCAAAGGAAATTTAAGAATAACTGATAAACATTTTTTGTTGTAGCAATATTTTAGGTTTGAGCAGGGCAATTTCCTTCCTCAGACTTCTTTTATTCTAGACCAGGAATACTCAGTTCCCTTTATTTATTTTCTTATATGCAATGTTGTCTTGTTTCCATTTGCACACTTATTTCTTAAAATGGGTTGCCCCAAATCACTGGCACTTGGTAGAATCATTACTTTCATATCTTATATAAAAAATTCCTGTTAATCCTTAAGTGACTTTTACTTTTGCAATAGTGTCAAACTGC
This sequence comes from Vireo altiloquus, assembly GCA_013396875.1. NCBI lineage: Eukaryota > Metazoa > Chordata > Aves > Passeriformes > Vireonidae > Vireo > Vireo altiloquus. The sequence continues at coordinate 359,872 of VZRF01008733.1, forward strand.
TCACCTCTGTGCAACCAGGTGATTTTTTTTTCACTGCACCATACAAGATGGGGAGAATGGCTTGCTGTCATGCACTTTATTTTACCTGGAGTTCAGTATTTCCCATTCATTCCTTCTGAATTTCAGTTTGCTTTTTTGGAATCACCTGTGCCATCCACCAAATTATTCTGACTTCTCGGCACACTTACCAGTTTGTGAACATTGCCTGTCCATGTTGCACCACCTGCAGACCTCAAACTTCGTATTCCATCAAATACACTAATGGATATTCTGAACCAGGAACATGATGTAACCTCAGAAACTGCACTAGAAAGCTTTTTTAGATTCTCCTCATCCCTCTCCCACCTTCCAATTTTCTATTGGCAGTATCTTCGCCATATTTTCTCAGCATGTATTTAATAGTTCACTTAAAATCATACAGCAAAACCTCTGATGGCAGACTTCCCATGCTACAGCTCTGCCTCAGTTCTGTGCCTGTATCCCTGAACAATACCTTTTCCCTCAGCCTAAGAGTGTAAATCCACATCTCCAAAAGTAGAAACTACACCAGTCCAAATTATCCATGACCTCATTTTTAAAACATAAATGCATCTGCCTTCAATCTCCCAAACAATGCCAGCTTTTCATTGCTTATTAGCCCAGGTCTCCCACAAACACCCTTGGTACTGTTACATCACTCCTTAGCCAAGGGAAAAACACCTCAGAATATTTCCACTGAGCTATTACTTGCTGTCTCACAAGGAGTGCTGAGCTGAGCTGCACACATGGTTAGTACCCAAAACACGCTCAGTACCTCATTCAACCCACGTTCAGGTGCTCCTCTTGCACCTTTAGCTCTGCTAAGCCCCAAGGTGCATTTACTGCTGCAAGGACACCCAGGTGTGCTTCTCCTGGCACAGCACAGCCACAGATCAGGAGAGGCTGCAGTGCTGCCCAGGGCCATTGTGTCTGAGTCCAGCCCAAACACGTGTTCCAAACACAACCATCAGCACAACTATCCATGCAGTGTTGAAAGGATATGGCATTTGAATAACAAAGTATATGCATATTACAAAATACCTGAGCCTATCGTCTTTCTAGTCTACAGATAACTTTTTATTCCAAGAACTACAGGATTCACCAGCAGGTATAGAATATAAAAGTATTTATTAACTTTCATGAAACAGAATATGGCTTAAAAAAAGTCTTCTTGGGTCCCTCTTGAACTTTCTCTCTCTGCTCTAAGAAGCAGAATCAGTATCTCAGAAAAATTTCTGAAAATTAAAAAAAATTTAACCCAAATACAACCATCTTATAGAATGCTATGTGAACTCTGGGCAACAGAAGCTAACCAGTGCATGGAAATAAAACCCTGCCTCTACACATATATAAAGAAAACAGGTAAAAAGTGGCAGAGATTATTTATCTCTATTATTAAAACTTTTTAAAAATTAAGTTTTTAAATAAAACACTTCCTAGGTGTAAATAGTACACTGCATAAAACACAGGTAAAGAAATTTAAATGTATCCATCATTTCAAGTCCCAGACCTAGTTTAATCTACTAATATATTTCTTCTGTGGATTCATGAGCTGATCTTGCTTCCAAAGAAACCACCCCTCAGGAGGAAGAAATACATATTTTTCAATATTTTAAAGTTTTTCAGAATTTTTTTTTTAAATTTTAGCAAACATCTTTCAAAAGCATATTCCAATGTTAGGCTTGAAGAAAAAATTCTGCCTCTGTCAAAATAATTCGCAAACTTTATTGGATTTTTAAAAGCCTGATTACAGGACAAAACATGCATTATGCATTTTGCTAAAATTCCAAAAACAATTGCAGAATTTAATCATATTCAAAGGCTCATGTCCATAATAAATACCGCCAGCTTAAAAGCAGCCTGGAATTTTTCAAGAGTTTTAGTATCTGAAAAATGCAAATGTTCTACATACTGTTCTTTTAGAAGTCTGACATTACGTTGCAATGGTTAAAGCAAGAAACAGATATCTGAAGACTGAAGAAAATCCCTGTCTTCTGAGGAGATCTACACTTAGTTACACAATACTGCTCTGGAAACAGCCTGTCACCAAAGGCCTGGCAATTGGCTTCTGCTTTAAACACACTCTGCCTCTAACATTCTTCAAAGGATTAAACCATAATTAATTCTGGCAATACACATGGTAAGCGTGATGTGCAGGGGGTTGCCAGTGGACATGGGGCCCTTACATAAAGGGCTGTTTTCTTTGTTTAAAATGGAAAAAAGAGTGGGAGGTGTGGAGAACAGTGAAATACAAAATGAGTCAGAATCATAAACCATATTTTTTGAATCAGATTTCAACAACCACATATGCAAAAAGAAGGCTTCAAAGGTGGCAGAGCTTCTGAATTGCTAAGGCAATTCACATATTCTTAGTTCCATAAAAAAAGATAGAAGCTATAGTTATGTACATCCTTCTAAGCACTCCAAGAATATTGCAAGTTGAACTCCAGAGAAGCCATCAGTCTGAAAGTGATGGGGAACGGATTGATCGTGCACTGGCTGGACTGTTAGAGAAAACAAAGGGATCCTTTTCCTTTTCTTTAGTATCATGTTTATGTTTATGTTTATGCTTATGCTTGTGTTTCTTCTTCTTTTTCTTGTGCTCATGGTGGTGGTGGTGGTGGTGATCGCTGTGTTTTGAGGAGTTTGATTCCTTACTAAACACAGAGAGTGGAGCTGCTGAGACAGGGTGCATGTTTATCTCTCCTGAAGACTGTTCCTTACCTAAAAGAATGGATACAGTGGGATTAGCCAAGGTTTAACCTGCATTGTTTCCAAATGTAAGGAATTCTGAAATATTAGATAAAACCTACATTATCATTTGAACATACAAACACAGAGTCTGTTATGATGCTTGTTCCATAAAGCTTCAGAGAAGGCTCTGAACATGCCATTAAAGTTCCCACACTACTGACAATTTTTAGAGATGATCCTTCCTTCCTCAACAGCATGAAAGTATCCCAGACAATTGGGAACTGTAAAGAGCCCTAAGAAACTGCAAGTCATACTAGCTTCCTGAAATTCATCTTCAAATACAGCAGCAAGGCCGCTATATCCTGAATAATGCAAATAAAACTGCTTGTGAAAATTCCGATGTGAAGTGCAAGACTGGCATAAAAAAGTGCATTTTTGGGATGTGAACTCTTTTCTAGTAAGGAGGTAAACCTCCCCGCAAGAGCATACAAACCTTTTGATAGCGGAAAAATTAAACTGATTTTTCTAAAAATTGGCTCTTACAACCAATTTAGCCTATTTGAAAGATTATACAAAGTTTTTTTCTTAAACAAAACCAAATCCCAATAAAGATAATTATACCATTTTTATCAGTATATATATCACAAGTACACTAGAACTAGTTATATATTGCGCAAGCCTGGTATCTGAACCTGAGGAAGGAAATATAATCCATCACATCTCAATTCTCATTCTCTCTTTGACTCATTTAATATTTCATTATTTCAGACAGACTGCAATAGCTTCAATAGTAGAGATTAAAAGGCATTAATTTAAAGACACCTTTGTTGAAGAGTGGAAATGCTTAGAAGGTAGGAACACTCAAATTCCTTTAGGCAGAAATTGGATCAAATCACTCACAATGCAAGAATGCTTTAACAACTAGATAAACATAGAAAAGCACCAGTAGATTTTTGAAGGCAACTAATCCCCTAAGTTTTACTTAAAATGGATTTTCTTCATAGCTCCTATAAAATGGGGTTTTTTCCCCATACAGTTTTTGGTGAAAATATCCCCATTAACAAAAACCAAGAAATTATGTTATGTACCTTGCAAATTTTCCTGGGTATTTGAAAACACATTTATTTTCTAGTACATCTTTTTGTTTGGGTGGTTGGTTGTGTAACTCTAAAGGCAAGAATGACTTGTCTATGGTAATGATTCCTGGGAGTCTAAAAAGACAGCTCCCTGTACTATGACAAGCAAGAACTGAGAACAATTTCCAAGCCACCTTTCTAGCCTTACCCAAAAGATTAAGGACTGATTCAGTCATTAATATATACAGGAAATTTCTAGATGGTACAGCTGTTCTGGGCTTTGTTTGTTTGTTTTTAAGTAAGTCTGGAAAAAACAAAATCTACATGAAGTGTTTAGAAGCCAGAATAGAAACAAAACATTTTTATAGTGAGGATAAAACCTGCCGAGGTTATGAAGGAGGCTAGTCTAGAGTACAACAGATTCTTATGAATTTGAAATCTTGAATATAAAAGTATTTTAAAAACTTTAATTTTTATTTAATCAGAACTAAGCAGCAGTAAGCTCATGTTATCAATGCAAAAATTTATTCTTAGAATTCACAACTTTACTTTTTTATGTATCTTATGGCAGGTAGAGGAGATGCACACCAATTCCAACTTCAATGCAAACCTACTACCATTTTTTTACATTGTTGTCTGGAGCCATTCTCAACAATGCTGACAGTGTGCAAGTATACTTCATTTGATGCAAAAAGGTAAAAAGCTGCTTCACAATGTAACGATTTCTAGCTGTATTTTTAAAGGAATTCCTCCTGTATCTAAACCTACCCCCATAACCTGAGCTCCTTCCTCTAAAGCATTCAGTGTTTAGAGAACTTTATTTAGCAGCTGCAAGGATACAAAACCAGCCATTAAACAGAAGACAATGGTGAAAAAAGGAGTATATCTTACTCAGGCCATTAGAAAAGGAAAGGGTGGAGGCTGTATCTCAGAAAACCAAAGCAGGCAGTATTTGATGCTGTTAAAATAGGCTGCAGTAGTTAAAGGTGAACTGTGGCAGTGACACAAACAGAGCTCCCAGAAACACAAAAATAAAGGTCTTGGCAAAAAGCTTGAAGACTACTGGTTGGTTGTACAGAAAATGTACAAAAGATTACCTGAAGTACAGAAAACATTCTCATGTGTTCTCAAGCTGCAGGCACGTGATACATTAAAATACACGTGGCAAACTGGAGTCAACTTCAAATAGAAGAAAAAACCCACACAATATGATACAAACTCTTAAAACTTCTCATCTCCATTAATTCCAAATTGTGGAGTTATTTTTATGTGGAAACTAAACCTGTAAGTCTAGACACTACATTTGTAACAACCTCAAACCAAAGCTAAGCCTCTGAACTTTAGAAATTTTGACCAGAACTGGTATAAAAACAGTGGCTTAAATGTGCAGGGACGATGTAGCAGTTCTGTCAAGTGAAGATGGAAGATGCAACCAGACTCTCCTGACTCTGCTACACGAACTGCCACTTGTGCTAATTTCCTGCAGTTTACTGAACTATCAGCTCTGCTACAGCAACAGTCTATATTATCACCTCATTACTTGTTTCAGGTGTGTTATTAAAAAAAATCTGTTTGTTAAAGCAGTTAAACACCATTGACTGGATTAAGTTAGGGAGCAAATACAACAGTAGTTTAAGCCAACAAGACTGAAGGGGAGGTGGTGACCACCTAGAGGGACAGGAAGATCTTCAGGAAGGGGAGAAATGGCATCCGATTGCAACTCTAGGGCTACTGACAATTACGGAGACAGGCAACACTGATAATATGGAAAAGATGCCAGTAAGAAATGAAAGAATGTCATCACAAAAATCTGCTTCTACTGAGCCAGCAATAGGAGTACACACACAATTTCTTCATGGAGGTCAATAATGACTCTAGTCTGTTGAGTTTTTAAATGTAAAAATAACAGCTATCCAGAAAATTTCCTCCTACTGTTAAAGAGTGCTTTGAAATCAAGAATCAAATATATACATCCTGGATGATGGCTCCAAAAGACTGAACAAAAACTACCAAACTCAGCTGTGTGCTAAAATGGACAGACCTATAAAAGCTCTACCAAAAATGTTACAGATTTCCATGCATAAAATTCAGTGTTGGACCTACAGAACCTTTTTTTTTTCTTTCTTTTAATTAGAATCTACTTAAAGCCTATGCAAGGAATATGCCAAGTATAGTTAAGGAAATCAAGGCTGAATAGAAATTGCCTCACAGGGCAGGATAATCATCCTTTTATCAACAGGGCTAGCAGGACTGATGCAAAGAGGCACAGAGCACTCCCTCTTCCTGCAGGGAACCCACTTCTTCCTGGCACAGAGAGCAGGACTGAAACCTGGGTTTCTCAAAACACAGAAAGACACAATAAGTGGAGGGTGAGCCCAGGAGCTTGCTTCTGAAGTGGTTAGTAGCATTCCTTGGAAGAAAATTCACATGCATGTGTCTATCCACATGGATCTCCTCCTGTTTAGGATGTGGAGATTCCAATGTAATTACTGGCTTTGTGGTGTTCCAGCTAGCTGGGTAGGTGTTTAAAATTAGACAGGATTATGATCCCATAGGAGAAAGATCAGAATCTTTGTGTACCATTTGCCCCAGGGACAAAGACAAATGCTATAGATGTTGTGAGAGAGAATAAAATATGAAAACATAGATCTGGTAGCTTAGTTTTAAAATTAAAGGGATTTAGATCCTGATAAGCTTTAAAGTAATATATTCTGTCATAACAAAAATTGCTGTCAGATACTTTTAACACCCTGTTCACTGAATTTTTTGTCCTTTGTAAGACTCATTGGTGCATCACCATTGAACTATGTTGTTGTGTAGTGTTTTACCTATTTTTCTCTGATTTTGTTATTGAGCTTTTACAGTTTGAAAACCTGTAACTTAAGACTTTTAACAGGCTTTCATGAGATCTTTCATATGGTCCCTCCTATGTTTCTGATTTTGCATGAAGAGAGTGGGATGCCACAACCTTCCAGCCTCTGCTTCTCTGCAAGGCCAATCAATGTAAAAGAGCTGGCTTATAAAGGATTTTTACAAATTGACACTTGTTTGAAATTACCCCATTTGCATCCTGATTTATTCAAATATCAGAGAGGAGAAACCAAGTCCACAAATCATAGCAAAGGCTGAAGCCCATGAGTGCTGGGGACAGGCTGGTGCTCCAGCACCTGACATGGACAAGCTCGGGGAAGAGGGAAACACCAACATAAGCATGCAAGCACTTAACGCTTCTCTCATAGAACACAAAGAAAGCTTACCAGTGAGAAAGAGAAAACACTCAAAAAATGGAAAAGACCATAAAAACTGTTTCAAAATTATCCTGTTTTTCCTTATTTCTTCTTTTCTTTTTAGTGTTACCCTGGAAACATCCAAGACACGTTATTTTTTAATTTAATGCTCTGTTTATGCATCTGTTGAACCACCAACAAAGTAAACAGAAGAAGTTACAAAGCACAAATGATTTCAAGTTTCCAGAATGCAATGTCCTGTAATTAGTCTAAAGAAGCAGAATTTTCTAATTATATATCTCTGAAAAAGGTTATCAATTTTCTCTCTAAGAGTGCTCTTTTAAGGTCCATGGGACAAAATTTAAAGTTTGAGGGTGAGAAGCAAAGTTCTAGTTAAAAGAAGTAAAACCAGCCAAAAGTTTTCTGAAGATGTGCTAAGTAAATCCGTTAATTTTGCTCCAACATAAACATTTTAACTAGTTCCAATTTACAGATTCATTTGACTTCAATTTTTTAGTGGGATTTAAAACCAGATAGACAATTCCTTATAACTATACCAAAGGTATAACTAAAATACTGTATAGACAAGCTGGTGCTTTAACTAAAATATTCCTTTTAACTGGTAAAAGGTTTATTAATTTTCTCATTTAACTTTGATTTAACAACTATATTGCCTTATACTCACATTAAAATAATAGCTTTACTGTGGAGTTATTTTTACTGCATTTATTTTAATATTCTAGAACATTCTAGTGAAATCTCTACTTTTGAAAGAAAGAATATTTAAATCAGGAAGCCAATTCAAAATACTTTGTGCCTCTATCAGTTTCAGGTAGTTCACTTGAAAACTTGCTAGCCTTACTCATCCTCTATATTTGAGAGTGTTTAGTTGTTTCCTCAGAGACAGTCACAGCTACAGTATTATCTTGTTTTTATTAAATCATGGAGTTGACACACTGCAACCACACACTGATGCAATTCTTATTTCTGTTGTCACTATCTGCAGGGATTGTGCTTCTATTAAATCTGCTTTCTTTACTTCAGCCTAAAGCACTGGAAAACACCATTCCTTGTGAAGTGTACAATTAACTACATACTATTTCAGTGAGGCAAATTTATCTACAAACCTCAGTGCCTATGAGCTACCAGTTTGGAAACAGTTATATCTTGGGTAATAAAGTGTAACAGACACTGTACTAATATTATATATTATTAAAAGGCATTCTAACAGACCAGTTGTAACAACTTTTACCTCCTTAGAAAGTAAAGCAAAAAGCCATCATTGTCAGTGGTGTCCTCATATCCAAGAAGTGTTCATTTATATATTGATGATGTTTCCATAGCACTTTTTGGCAGAGAGCCACTGATGGCTGGACTTGGAGGTTACTGGTGCTTTTACAGCTAACTTGGGTAACTGCAGAGCTGCAGAGAACTGAGCTTCTCAGGCAGTTCAGACTGAATTCGTATTTATTTCTGCATCCAAACTCCAAGTGCAGTGATTTGCACATCAGGCTTGGATCTGCTGATGTAAATGCACTGTTTAAATATAGGAACTACAGTAGTCTACCTCTACACTTTACTGCAGCATATGCAGTATGTCCAGTCTCAAACTGTTCCAGAAAAAAGTCAGTCAAGATAAACCATAATTTCCTGAAATTGCAATAATGGTGATAAACAAGACCACAATCAACACCATGACTGTGGCCTAGACCTCCAAAGTTTCATGTACATCTACACAGTAAACAGAGCAACCTATGAAGTTAGCAGAGGCAATTTCCAATTTGATTATCCTGGAAAACTGCAAAAGGATTAACAGAATGGCCAAGGAATCTGTCTGATCTAAGTCTGAATGCTCAGGATATGTCCTCAAAGCCCACTGCCTCTAAATATGATCAGAAAAAGGACTGCCAGTGCACAAAGAGAACATCACTGAACTTACTTTTCTTTCCTTTGCAGAAATAGTACTAGAATTGGATACTGCTTTTTATCAACTTTCAAACCATCAAAACTAGTTGCAAGAAGTTCAATTAAGTGTTTATCTGTGATGAGCCATAACAACATGTAACTTCACTGACAGATCATGCAGCCTACAGCCAGGCATTTATTTTGAAAGCAGAAAAGACCAGGCCAATCAATAACCACTGATAGATACAGCAGAAGCTTTTAAAGGTTACTTCTGATGTCTTGTACTTTCAGAGGAGTGCAATATTAAAGAATTGTACCTTTATCTGATTTGACTGAAGTCAACAAAGCAAGGCAAGTCACTTTACAGTCTGAGAGTTCAAATCTGTTGCTTGCACAAAATCTGATCTTAAAATTCTTTTATCTGAAGATTTAACTGAAGGGAGCGTTCCTAATATTCTTGACAATTAATAGCAAATAAAATCTGTTCTCACTTTAGAAATGCAGCCTTGCATAGCCTTGGAGGTTCAAAGGAGGCTACCAAGTTTTTAGCCCTAAGAGCAGATAAGTAATCATCACAACAGCCTTCTTCAGACAGTTCACAACTAATGTTTTGTTTGTTTTAATAACTTCCTGATAAAATGATTAGATTCCCTTACAACTACCAGAGTCCACAGCTCATATCATAGCCAGGATGCTTTAGTAGGATTTAAACTATTTATTTTCTATATGAACTAGGATGGTTGCTGTAATCATAACTGAATCCTGCAATCTAGTGAGAGCTGTATTAGAAAACTTTTTTTTATTGTCTCAGCCTTAACCTTTCACATCCATGGGCAGAACCATACAAAAACACCCCCCCTAACTTTTAAAGGAAAATAATGTTTTCCTGGAGTTAAGGGGGATGACATCAACTTGACCAAATACAAATCATCATTTGGGGTGGTCTGGGATATGTAAAAGAAAAAAAACAAAAACAAACAACCCAAAAATCCAGCAAAAACCACAGATACAACAGGACCCAACATGAACTTCCTCCTGGCAGCTGCTTTTCACATGCTGTGTTTGGCTGATGACCTAACGCTTCATGTGACATGTGGGGACACAGCCCACAGCTGGGGGAGGAAAACTGCGGGTGCACTAAGAGCTCACTCCTTCCAAGTAGGAATCAGAACTAAGGCAAGATACTGAGACCAATTCAGAACCTGCTGTCAATCTATTTCAAAATAATCACTCCCTGAAATGCACCCATCCTCCACCACTGTAAAACCTCTCAGGCCCTGTGATTCCTTTGTAAAACAGAACGCTCGTATGTGTGAACATTTTATTTATGTATGCTTGTATTTCTCTCCATCTGTTCCTTCTCAGCAGTTCCTAAAGATTGAACTATCTTTATTTACTCAGTCAGTAATTCATACATCTCTGCTTCTAGGAAAAACGCCATGAATAAGAAACAGGTGAAATTTCAGAAGCAAAGAATATGTGAAGTGGAACTAACTGCATAAACTAAAAAAAAAGAATAAAATAATCTGAAGTGCTTCAAAATAATGCTTTTCAAAGGCTTACTATTTAAAGTGAATTCTGGTGCAAAACCTGGCATTTGTCTCATTTATTACCTAGGAAAGAAAACGTTTTACAGCACACTGAATGCCTAAACAACAGAGGTGAGAAGGTCATTCAGGACACAAGTGAGACTCGAAGCAGCTTGTGTCTGCTGTAGGTCTGTAAAAGCACCACTCCAATGGCCATTGCTCCACTCTTGGTCAGACTTTACCCTTTCTGACCTCCAGCACAAACATAATTTGGAATAGTCCCTGACCACAGAGCTGGCGGACAGAGGGTCCCCTAAGTCCTATCTGTGAAGTATTTGGCAGAGTTTTGTTTATGACTTTATATTCCATAGAGTGTGTCAATCTAGTAAAAAAAAAGTTGCAAAATATCATGTAAGAGTTATAAATACTAATCCTCAGCAGATTGGCCTTGCACTTGCATGCCCTGGATGCATCATTCTTTGCTGTAACAGAAAATGTGATGGTTTCCCATAACATTGAAAACAAAATCAAAGCAGCTCTGAGAAGTTTAAACTAAAGCTTTGCAGACACAGGCTCCTAAATTCATGAGAGTAACCTATATGCAGCCTGCCCCTGTATCCCGCTGAAGTTAGTCAAAAATTTGTGGGTTTTGCTACTCTAGGTAACTAACAGCAAAGCTGTCCTGGTGGAGTGGCTGTAGGCACACGTCGTTAACTGAAGGCCATCTGGAATCCAGAAACTCCAGACCTTCCTGTGTTTTAATGTCCCCATATGAACTTAATTTCTTATCTGAGAAGTGATAGCAATTACTTTTTATAAAAATAAGGAAATTAAAAGAAAGAAATAAACTTCCTTAGTGGCTACAGCATCTGCCAAGGAAGGAAAAATGTTATGTCTAAGGACCTAATGGAGTATGAGCCTCCAGCTTCTGCATCACTGGCACCAAGGCAGCAGCTCCAGCAGGATTCTCAGGGCAGCAGCATCCACCAGCCCTTCTCTTAAAATGGGGCCACTAAATTGCCTGGTCACACAGAAAGCAGATGAGGTCACCTGTCAGCAAAGCTCAGGACCTAGAGCAAGGCAAGATGGAACCAACATTCCAGATCCTACTGCTAAGGTCTACTTCTGTTTTACATTAGGCAGTCACTGGATAAAAAGAGAAAAACAAGCAAGAGGGTAATTACTCTGAATTCTACTTCTAAAGCCAAAAACTTCACTTTCACACAGTACAGTACTGCAGCCTTAAAATCCTGTTCTGGATCTGTATGGAAGATCCCTCAAAATGCTTGGTATATTGTCACATGACCTCAGTTCAGCTCCACTGGCATGTTCTGGAACTGAACTTCAGAAATATTAAAATATTTTGAGAAAATGAGACTAACCAATTAATTTCTTTGCTAGTGACAGAGAAGCAAAGAAGGTCGAAGTTCATCAATGATGTTCAACCTGTCTTAAGGTTTCTAAGAAACACTATGCTTTGAGAATAATTTTGTCAAGGGTATGAAAAAAGATACTAAGAGAAGTAGTAAAAGAAAGGAAGTGCTTGAAATGAAACAATTTTACTCAGAGATGGAATCTTTTCAACTTCGGAGAGCCGTTCTAAATACATTTGAGGTTTGTATGTTTTTTAACTGCTAATGTTAAGTTATAAATCATTAATATTTGAGGTGGTTTTTTTTTTAGTATGATTCTTGCTATTTTTTAACTTTCAAAATCACTATTTTTTAAATGACACCTATGGCAAAACAAGTTTTACCTAACTGCTTATGGGGTTCTACTTCAACTTTATGCTCTTTTATTTATTCCTTAGCTTCTCACTTTTATAAGCTTATATATACTTATATATACTTGTCTTACTTAGGTATGTGTGAAAACACACATGCATACACTTATCTACACATCTACTGAAACCTAAAGAAATGTTCTTATGCAGCTTTATACATTTCCTGGAATTCCAGTAACATTGAACACTTACCAACAACCTATGTATGGAAACAAGCAGTAGCAAAAAACACCTCACAACTGAAGTAGTTAAAAAAATTACAATCATCTTGCCTATAAAGTTATTTGTACCTGGTGTGGATGGTCTCTCCAGCATATTCAAATGATGGTAAATGAAGGCTTGGCTGTCATGAACTGTGTCCATATCAATTTCCTCTTCCTCTTGAGAGTTTGAAAACTAAGATATCAGGAAAAAAATAAGCAGATGCTAATAACTCATAAAAACATCACTAAACAGAATTTAAAATATTTTTGAGGTAAACTGGGGGTGAGAGGGAAAGGAAGTGATATCTACCACTGCAAAGGAATAAAAATTCAATAAAATTAAAAAGGGTCAGTGTGTTTCCTTCTTTCTAATTTACTGTGAAGCTGTGCGAACAAGAGCATTATCTGTCAGCTTTAGTTCTTGCCAGCCAATAGAGAATCTGATGGGAAATGATTTTGCCAAAGTAAGCACAACAACTGCTGTACACATATACACAGCATGTCTTTTGTTTGAACACAGCTTCAAGGGAAGCCAGCAGACGCCACTGCTGTTACTGTGAACACCCTACACATTGTGCAAGTTGAATTTCCATTTCTTACTCTGATTTTGAGTTTGACTTTACTGTCTTCATTCTTCTCTAGTATTTGCCCTGGCTCCAATGGAGACCCGAGTGGCATATCAGCCTTCCTCTTCACCCCCTGCTGATGACCAGAAATGCTGGATGCTGTTTCCTTAATAAGATGATCATCCTCCTGAAGCAGCATTAAAAGACCACAATTAGAAGATAGCAAGATCCATGTTTCAGAGAGAGACCTGATACCTGAAAAATCTTCTGAGTAAAGCGGGTGATTTGAACAAAGTTTTCTCTGTAGTTCTGGCAAGAAGTCTTTTCTAAAACCCTGTATGGATTTGTGCCAACCACTCCTACAAACATAGTTTCTCTTTACTTCTACCCTGCTCCCCCTGCATATCTAGCATTGGCATCTTTTCTGTTGCTCCTCACAATCGTGGTACTGTCGGTGTGCAACAACATTTGCTGCCTCTGAATAGCCTTTCTATAAATCTGTGCCTTGCAGACTCTTCTCAGGCCAAATCTCAGTTGAAAAACTGCGATAGCCTCTGATCTACACATGGGATTTAGCTAAATCTTCTTTCAGTTTTTTTTAAAAGCTAAAGCTTTTACTTTACTTTAGCTAAAGCTTTGTACTTTACTTAGTACAAATCATAATGCCTACTTATTTTTCTTAATTTTACAACAATATTTATCAAAAAGAATAAAACTGCTTTGTAAATTACTGCTTAGATTATAAAAAGAACAATGTCAAAGAAATATAAAAATAGGAGACTCTCCTAAGTTATACATATAGTAATGAAAACAGGAGACAGGTGTTTCAACAAGTCCAATAGACAAAATTTAGAAGGGAAAATAAAGTATCCACAGAAGTAAACATAATTAGAAGCTCACTAAAAACTAGATAAAAGGCATATATATCATAGACTCTCAAGGGCATATACTGCTCCCCTGAACTGCTCTTCCTTTATCCTACAAAGGGTATTCGAGCCCCACAAAGTCTTGCCCTGAACAATTCAAGTTCCATTTTATGAAATGGGCAACTTTTACCATGCTCAGCAGCTTCAGTGGCACTGGTCTATCAGTACTGATTTTAACATGTTTATGCTCTCAGAGTATGCCTACTTTAAAGAATCTAGTTAATCTGATAAATTCTATCACCTGTTTATTCTTTTTTTCCCCTAAAATATGTGTATCTCTTTTTTCATCCCTACCATTTTGTCCAAGGCACTATTGTGAAACACTTCTGGATCATCTGATATGAGAGGCAGTCTTTGTTTTAGGCTACTGGAAAATCACTACCCTGAATTTTGGGGGAGTTACCGTGAAAATGGTAACCTTAAGGTAAGTGGTAGGAAAATGAAGATGAGGAATAGGAGAAGATAGAAGGGATGAAGAGCAAATTGAGGCTTACACCAGTGCTACATTTCCACACCAGTGCAAGCCAGTACACTGCTAAATGAAGCAGCCTCATCCCCACGCAGTTCTGTCCTGGGGTGCCACAAGCATTTTTACAACTACATGACAAACTGGCTCAGGAAACTGAAATATCTGTTCATAAAAAGGTACTGTTCAACCAGATCCTCCCTGATCCAGCTCACTATGCAGCAACAACTACTATGCTAGCACAAGGAAGAGGAAACTTTAGAAAAAGAAGAGTTAAGAGGAAATCTTTTGATAGTCTGGCTCCAAAAAAAGTTTGAGTGTTCACTGAACTGCAACCTAAAAATCCGCCAACAAAATGCCTCCTGCTATTTAATTCTAATGATTAGATGCAGCAAATTAGGACTTACTACATCCTCTGTTAAATACACAGGACAGGTCTAACAATATCTGACTCTACCAGCATTTTCTCCCCCTGCTGGAAAGGGCCTGCAGGGTACTGTTAATTAGTGCTCACAGTATACTCTTCAGTAAAAACTATTTAGACATTAACTATGGGACTGATAAAGTAAGAGTAAACCATCCCATTCAAAAGGGTGGAAAGAGTTTCAAACATGCTAATCACATGTTCACATTCTCTTTCAGGATTTACTCCTGAACAGTTTTAATCAAATATAGTTTTTGAAACTCTCTTGATTTTTTTTCCCTCATAATTAAATTTGTCCAACAAAAATACTTAGTCTTGCAGCAGTGGCAGTTATTCTTGAGGAAAGTATGACCTTAATAGTTTATAAAAATTTATTTTCTAACTACACAATGGAGTATGTGTTACGACTGAAGCCTCTGAATCCAGAAAGATACCAAACTGAACGTATGCCATTCTTCAGTAGTTGTTACAAATCCTTCAGAGCACAGTACTAAAAAGTCAGATTCAAATGTTCAATGCAGATGTGTTAAAATTCCAACTTCACATCTCTTAAAGTTATTTAAAATGAGGTGTATCTATGTATTTAAGATGTAATAAATTTACTGATAAAAGGTTTTATTTTGGAAAACTGGATAACTTGCCTGTAAGAAATAATCTCATGAAAAAAGTTTTCATCACAGCATCAAACATTTCTGTGAATCATTTCATATCTCATAAGCAATATATAAAGTTTCGTCAAGAACAGAAATTATGAGACTAGAAAAAAACAAGTAATGAGCTTGCATATGCGATGCAAAACAGTTAAAAAATGTCCAAAAAGTCATGGTATATGCCAGCTTTTCAAGTGGACAGAATAAAGAGCAATGAGGTAAGAAGGTAGCTTAGGTAAAGCATGAGAGGCTTGAAGACAATACAGAATTAAATCAGCAACCCATGCAAGACCTTGGAGCCAGCTGAATAGGATGGATGCAGATGGTTTGTGCTTACGGTGTTCTGAAATCCCACTGACTGTCCATGATTGTTAGTACTATTCACAGGTTCCTGATTATTTGCAACTGATTCAGGGATGATTGTTGGATTAAGTACAGCCTTCTTTTCTTTCAGGTTAAGAACAAGTCCAAGCTCTGGTAATGGTAAACAGGAAGGTCTGCTGAGGCCAAAGAGTGTGAAATAGAGGTCCACAGCACCACATCGTAACCTCCAGTCATGTGAAGTTCCTAAAATCCAAAAGAGATTGTTAATACAGAGATGAAATCTCCTCCTCTCCCACAAATAAAACAGCTTAAGGGATTTAGGCCCACCAGAGTATGACATTTCCTGTGCTTAAGATACTCTTCCTTCATTATTCCTGGCTCTTATTAGCTCTAATTCATTTGCATTCTTTTTAAACTTTTTTCTTTTTAAACTTTCCTCTTTAAAAGGAAGGCTTTAAGTTTCCTGGGTTGTAAGTTAGACATGTTTTGTAGAAGACTGGAAAAGTAAGTGCTATAATAACATAATGACAAATAAAAGAAAAATAACCACACCCATATGCCTTTATTTCTCAAGTTGCACTCTTAAGTTGTTCTACTGGGCAAGCAAGAACATTTTTTTACCAAACTGGCTTCCTGTATCAATGGATTTGGTTGCATTTGCCTACGTATTTCACAAAATGTAGTAAGAGCTTTAAGCACGACTAAGATCTTTACTTTCTGTGCATTGACAGAGAAATGCACAAGACATGCTGTTTAACATCATTACTATGTCCTGTACTTCACTGAATGCACAATACTTTAATTTGTATTCATACTCAAAACATGTATTCTTCCTGCACAAAGCAATGCTTTATGTTTTTATTATTTTTCACTGCAAACTGTGTACTGCTTTTATATCTTCATACACAAATGGGCTAAGCACGTTTGGCACCAGTCACAACAGAAAGACATTTAACATCTGGTGCAATCTGCAATTACAGTGATTCTGGTGTTAACTCAGCCCAGCTCTTGACTGATTGCAGGTTTATTGAACATATTGTTCCCCAGCAGGAATTGAACTGTATCTGGTAAACAGGACACAGATGTGCCAACTGCCATGTTAAGGTGGCTGTGCAAGACTGAGCACAAAATAAAATTACAAGATCTGTCCCTGTAAACAGTAGTTTTACGGAGCCAAAATAGTGTTTTGAGTAAGCTCATCTTACCCTTACCAGTTACAAATCACCAGTTACACTTACCCAGTTACAAATGAAAGCAACATGAATATTCATCTTGACATTTCTAACATTAAAATACTCTCCAGAGAATGACACATTAAAAAATATCAATTTTAGAACTACTGTATTATCAATTTAATTCAGATTAACACAGAGAAAAAAAAATTACATATATCAATCAGAGTCTGTTCTCTATTACATGTGCTTATGTTAAATGAAAGCAACTCATGATTCTAGAACCATGCACCTTTAAACCTGGCTACTAGCTAGTCACACATCAACACTTTTTTTCAAGGCACCCTGGAAGGCTACAGTTATCCCTTACAGAAAATTAACTGAAACATTATGTCATCTTGAGGCATAGAAATTTAAGCGCTTAAAGCCCCATGAATCTTGTTAAGACTGTATACCCTATTTGTTACTTGCAAAAAGAGGTAATGCTTGTAACACTGCACACACTTTTCTCTCATGAAAAAGCAAAACCAAATTATTTGATGGGAACATCAAAATTGTTTATTTTCTGTGTCTGACACTTGGCAAATCCTATGAAACTGAACTACTAGTAGTCTCCCCACTTCAACTCCTGGAGCGTAGCTGTAAACTTTTAAACACTAAATATAATGACAGAGAACAGAAAGCCTGCAATGACCTAAAAAAGTTATATAAATGTTTATATGTAATCTATGTAGTAATGTGCCAGATGTTAAAGGGCAGTTTGTCAGGACTGGATAAAACTGCTTCAGTAATGAAAAACAGGTCAATGGTAAAGATGCAAGACCTCCTCTCACTAGGATCTTTCCTAATCTCACAAGGGAAATTGAGTCTTAGGTCTACAATGCACTTCTAAATATCTCATTTAAATTATCTATACCAATGCTGTCCTGTCATATTCTCTGAGTTTAGTGAAAGAGGACAAAAAGAGATGTAAACTCTTAAGTGTGGCACAAACACCATTATTTGAAGAAACACTTGCTTTGAACATTTCTGAACATTAGAAGTACCATTCTGTGCAAAGGACATCAAAGCACACTACGTCAGTACACAAAAGAATTAAAAACAAGGTTTGGTGGCCGATGTCACTAAGAATGTTCTGGAAGTACATATATGATATTCAGCTTCTGAGATTGGATTTTCAATTTCTAATTACTGAAACTAAGAGAGCTCATGGCATATTCAGAAGCAAGTCTTCAATACTTATTTCAAAAAACCTCACAATAAAACTCCAACACAACAAAACAACAAACAAATCAAAAAACCCTAACCTGAATTCATCAGTTTCCAAAGCTGATCTACCAAAGCTTCATTACATAAAGGGGACTCCATATTCTTGGTGAAAGGTGGATTCTTAGTCAGCATATCCAAAATCTTATGCCTGAAAGAAGCAGAACAATAATCTTAATTAAATCCAAAAGAAAAACCCTAAGAATACAAATTCTGTTCAGTTTGCAATATTCTTACAAACTCATGAAACTACAGGATTTAATTCAAATTTTTAACCAATGTTTTATGACTTTAGTTCTTTCTTCTGTCCACAACACACATAGACACAGATTTACCATCAGCAATATAACTTAGAGATAAAAAGTGAGGTGCAAAGCACTAGGATGTTTTTAGACATAACTGTTAACAGTTGTAGGTTACATTATGCTCTCCTGTTTAGTAATGATCTTTTTTTGCACACTGACATGGAAATTACCAAGAAGCAACACTGGCAAATAAACTCCTTACATACTGATACCAAAGAATTTCTAAATAACTGTAAATGTTTTGACTGATACAAAATAGCAGGCCCCAAAACAGTGACTTGCACATTTTCCTGGAAACAAACACTGCCACCTCTTAAGTTACACTGGTGTCTGAAGATACTGCCCCTGCCACATTGATTACAGTATTTACACACTGAGCTCAAAGTAGATATATTTTTGTTTCTTCTAACTCAGCCTTGAAAACATTTCATGAATAATTCTTTATTCCATTACTTGTTATTGTAATAATTTTTCTCTGTATAGCCTGCTGTCTTACACATTTTGAACAAGAAGACTCTTGCAGATACTTTTTTTTTTGCATTTTCTTTTGGAAGAGGCTAACATACAGCACTCAATTCAAATTACATCTCCTTATTAAACTGAAGCTAAACCTGTATTTATTTTCATTTACAAGACTGACTGACAGAAATGAAACAGAACAATCTTGCAGCTATGATTTTTGTAAAAAATCACCTATAGAGAGAGAGAGTAAAAGTAATGTTATTTAACTTTGAAACTCAGTGTTTTAATAGTGGTCATAAGAATAAAGTGTTGGGAAAAAACAATTATTATGAACTTTGGTGTTCACAGGTTTGTAGTGAATGTGCAAAAATACCCAACCACTCGTGTGAAAACAAAGTTGAAATAAGAATACTAGAAATTTCAGAATATTTGCACATGATCCTTTCACCCCATCTACAGTCTAACAATTGCTTTACACCCTTTGCTGTCCAAATATTGTGTGCACTGTGTCTCAGCTGCTGTCTTCTAAATATCACAAAGTCTTTTTTGCCATATGCAACATCATATTTATATACTTTATTTACAATCAGGAAATAGTCTCTAACTTCAGACTTCTGCCACAAGGTAGAACATAAAAGACAAAAATAACATAATGCAGAATTAGGACAGAATATGGTAATTTTTGAGACGTGATCTGTTGAAACATCAAAACGTTCCAATTAATGTAAAATAACAAGAAGGAAAAACAGTTTTGTGAAGAAGCAGTTAAGGATCTGATCTCTTCTAGTGATTCCAGGTGAAGAGCTTACTGAGTAGCTTCAGCACTGGTAAAAAACCTGGCTCTTTATTAACTCACCTTATGTAGGGTACAGGATCACTCTGAACCATACTGAGTAGCCACTGTAATTCTTCATAGCTCCTATCAACTGCAAAGCAAAATAAAACAAAATGCCTATTAATCTATATACACTGGAAGGATTTTGATGAAGATAATTGTGAGTTCCTGAATTAGCACATGAAGAGCTTGAATGATTGCAACTAAAGAGGAATTCCACTAATTACAGAGCAAATTCAAAGTAAAAAGTGTTTTACTTTACATTGAAATAGAAACATTTACAAAACTCTTCCATGCCTCAATTGTTCAGTAACAACCAATTTGACTATTTGCATGAGCTCGGAAAATCAGAGTAAAGGCTCATCTTGGCATTGTGTGCTTCCTAAACTGAACACATTCAAATACCCTTTCCAGAATGAGAAGCATAACATTTTCTGTAGAGAATACACAACTCTCATACACAGGAATCTGTGAAGGATTATTATCTTTAAATAGGAGAGAAAGAGGAATATTATGGGGCTTATAAAAAACTGCAATCACACTCCTCTCAGTAATCTTCATTAGTTTTTTAGATCATTATACTTTGCAACTAAAATGGGTTTTGAAACCTATCAGCACATGCTTCTAGAAAATTGCTGTTTGACACTGTTGGAAAGGAAGTCAGCTTGTTAGACTGAAGTGTAACTTACATTACAAAATTCCTTTTGTTATCAGAGTAATATTGCAAAATATGGGATATCATCATCACTCATTACACAAAACATGAAAGAATTTTTATATGATCTTTTTGTCAGGTGTATAACTAAGATTTATTACAGTAGCATTCTCTCCTTTCTTTAAAACAATGAAGAGGGTGTATTAATCATTACTGGATAGACAGGTCAAAAAACATTTCTGTTGCTTTCCGTTTTGTGGCCCTAGCCAATTCTATTTTTAGTTCTAAATACCTCAGTTCAACTTTTCTTCCTTATTTCGGTTAGTTTTCAGTCAACAATTTTTAAATATAACTTCTTTAATCCAACCAATTCTAATACCTATTACTCTCCTGTTATTTCAGCAGAGTAAGTTGCTTTTAACAGGAGAGGAATTTATTTATACTATAAGAACCAACACTTTAGTTCTATTACAAGTGTTAAAAATACTTGGGACAGCTAGAACATAAGACCCCTTTCTGGGCTAGGAGAAGGCAACTGCATTAGAATATTCCTTATAATATGGCTGAAGAGTCTCTTGCAAGCCACTTGCAAATCATCACTGCTCTTCCTGGAGTCCAACCAAAACAAAACTGGTTACACGGGTGAGGCTCCAGTAAACCCTCACTTTGGAAGCAGAATGTATTAGCTCACACAGTGCACTGTTCAGAGCATGGCTACACAGTTCTGCATGATGCCAGAGAAAATTTGTATCCATATGGATCAGAACTACAATCCCAGGTTTGCCTTAAAAAACAGCGAAATCTTTGAAAAACTCTGCCTAGAACATACTTTAAGGGATTAATGACTGCCTGTGCTCAGCTCAATGCACAGCTGCTTTTCCTGGCTTGGGACAGAAGGCAGCTAGAACACTGCAAACAAAAGTTGTTTTGCATGTAACAAAAATAATATTGTATTACCACACAGCAAAGAATTACAACACTGCAAACATGAAGTCACAATCATTAGCAAATTGTAATTATTTTGCTAACAAAAGGGATTTTAAAATGCTTTTTAGTTAGAAAATAGAAAGTATGGGAGAGGAATCCTTTAGCCTGACAGTACTGGATAACAAAACCAGGTGACACATTACTTTTGTAATTAATTTTTTTGGTTTTTGTATTTTAAACTTATTTCTGCTAGAGATGAAGTAAGTCTTCCCTGCTATTTGCCTTACAGTGTAAACTAAGCTTTCTAGGCTTCCAAAGCTTTGCTACTAATGCATTTAACCTGCTCTTCAAATTTACACAGGAACTATGAAACAATTTAGACAGCAAAGA
This sequence comes from Vireo altiloquus, assembly GCA_013396875.1. Taxonomy (NCBI): domain Eukaryota; kingdom Metazoa; phylum Chordata; class Aves; order Passeriformes; family Vireonidae; genus Vireo; species Vireo altiloquus. Next base: position 381,675 of record VZRF01008733.1, read on the forward strand.
CAAATTAAACCTAAGGCAGAACAAATCTTATTAGCCAGGAAAACCAAAACAAGCCTGGTTTGGAGACCTCAAAGATCATCTGCTCCAACCTTCCATGGGAAAGGGAGCCTAGATGAGATTATCTAGCACTCTGTCCAACTGCATCTTGAAAACCTCCAGTGATGGGGACTCCACCATCAACATCCCTGGGGAGACTGTGCCACTGATTGATTGTTCTCACTGTAAAAAAAAATTTTTTTCTTGTATCAAGATGAAATCTCACTTGGTGCAACTCATACTCGTTAATCCTTCTTTCCTTGTGGAGGGGAGAGACACTCCATACACTTTGTAGCTGCTCTCTAAGTACTGGAATATCGTGATGAAGTCCCCCTGAGCAAGAAAAACCTAACACTGTCAAGTCTTCGCTCACAGAGCAGGTGCTGTAGCCTCCTAATAATCCTCATGGCCCCTCTTTGGACCCTCCCCAGTCTGCCCACAACTTTCTTGAACTATGAGGGCTGCAACTATACACACTGCTAGAGGTACTGACTGAGTACAAAGTAGAGTGAGATGATCACATCTCTGTTAGTACTACCCCTGCAGATGCAGCCCAGGATCTGATTTGCTGCAGTGACACACTGCTGACTCATGGTCAGCTTGTTACCCACCAAGACCCCAGGCCCCTTTCAGTGATGCTCCCCAAGCACAGATCCTGGCCTGTTCTGGGCTCTTTGGTTATGCTGTCCCAGGTGCAGGACCTTGCACTAGTTGAACTTGGAGTACTCACTCACTGGCTCTCTCAGCCTGCCCAGGTCTCTCTGTGAGCAATCTCTCCCTTCTGATGTGTCCACCTAACTACCAGCTTTGTCATCAACAAACTTGGTGAGGCTGCTTTCAGTGCTGCTCTCCATATAATCTCTAAAGATATTCTCTGAAGGACCCATTTGTGACAGACTGCCAGCCTAAGTAAAAACCACTGATCACCACGCTCTGAGCCTGGCCCACGACCTGAATTCTTACCCACTGCACTGACCACCCATCCTGTCTGGAGCTTGCCAGTTTGTCTAGGAGAAGGCTGTAGGAAAAGCAACATTTGTAGATTTTCATACTTCTTGCAGATATCAACACAAGTGATTGTTTTCTGAAACAAAAATCTTCTTGTGATTTTTTTTCAAATTACAAGCAGTGTTGTCTCAGTTCTCAACTGCAGCAGAGCATCTCTGACACTGAACTTTAACATTCATCAAATTTGATAATGGTTATTTATTTAGAATAGTTTGTTGTTATTAAGTATGCAACTGCCTTGTTCTATACAAATAACTTTTAATAGTAATATAGCTCTCGCAAGTTAACTTTTAAAAGTTAATAAACCCTGTTCACTTCAAGCCACTTTAGATAAACTGTCCAAGCCCTTGTATGCTGCCTCAAGTATTTAAAAAAGTTACCACGTCTCAAAAAACCCCTTGCTATTAATGGCAAAGAAAACAACTTATTCAGTTCCATGGAGAAATTATTTCTTTTCAAGTAACTTAAAGAAAGGTAGTGTTATTCCTACTCTGAAAGTTCCACCCAAAAAACATAGACTTTCCTTTTTATAGAAATTACAAAATCTGTCAGCTGCCATTACAAGAACTGGTAAAAGCCAGCTTTGGCACAAGCAACAGGCCTTTGACAGCTGCTGGTTTGTGTGATAGTGTGAACTGGAAACCAGGTAACTGGGAACAAGAAGAATCAGATCTCTTGGCAACATAGGACCAATTGTCTCCTTGTAAATCCAGGTTTAGGGCTCTGCGAGACAAGCACTGCTAACTCCTCTATGGGTGGAGGAAGAAGTCAGTTAGCACACTGTGTTTCTGGATCACCTCTCCACCAAAAACTCACAAGTCTTACAGCAGGAGCAGAAGCTGTTCAGTGCTGGAAGCTTGTATTTGAGAAATGACAGTGATGACCAGCTAGACCAGCTGTGTGGTGAACTGTAGTGACTTTACAGGAGATAGATACTGGCATCTGCTACCTCTGTGTCCGAGAAAAAGCTGCTGGCAAGGGGCAAGGCAGTTAGGTACAGTAGTATTCTAGTTTGTCATTTTCAGATCTCACAGTGAGCTCGGTCAAAAACTCTGTTCATCTCAACCACTGATTTCAAGTAACCTACCACTTTTTGCCATTCAAGTTTTAGCTTGCTGTACAAAGTTTCAAGCAACTGACCCTATTATCTTGCTTATACAGGACCCCGTTTGATCAGCTGTTTTAAAGATGTACTTTATTACTTTGTAGTACACTCTCTTATCCAAGACAGTTATTAACTGTAAATATCATCTATAAAAGGTCAAGAATTTAATGAGAAAACATTTATATCAGTCTGTCTTTCCAAAGGGTGGGATGAATTAGTAAGGAGGTTATTCTTAAGGAAAAGAGCAGGTGAGTAAGCTTTCTATTCTCCAGCAAAACTTTCCACTAACATTCTATGAAGGGTGGAATAAAGCAATTAGCGCACCAGAGAGAGATATGCATAGCACTAGAACAGTTGTGCACTCTAGCTGTGTATCACTCAGAGGATCACCAAATGGTCTGTGTGCAGTGGGTTATGGATACAGAGGGTCTGGTGGACTACAGGAGGGAGCCTGAGTGCTGCTCTGTACACAGCCTCCCTCACAGCTGCTCAGAGTGACAGCCTGGTTTCGGTCTGTGAGTGGATGCCTGGGTTCCACTGAAAGCATTCACTCAGATTCCAATTGCCTTAAAACCTCCCACTGCTCATCTAGTTTGAGAAGTCTTTGGATAGAACAACAGGAGTAATGTCAAAGTAATACAGCCCTTAAAAAAAGGGAGAAAACAATTATTCATGTAACAAGCAAAGAAAACTGTCCTTTACTCTGAAAACAAAACAAATCCATGAAATCTGAGACAGAATAATTAGAAATCTACGTCCACCAGTCTGCTACAGAGGAAGAACTGAAGGATTTGGCCACTTTGAAAAGTATAAGCCTTCAAACACAAAAGTATTACAAATCTGCTGAACAAAGAAAAACTAACCCAAATAAATGAACAATATTGTTCATTTGTTACAATATAATACTTGTTACAATATAATACTAAATTAACTTTATGGAATGCAAATCACTGAAGCTGCAGTTTCTAACTGCATTAGAAATCTGTCAGGACTAAGTTTCAACTACAGAGCATTTAAGAAACTGCCCAGGTTTTTTTTTTTTCATGGACCTGCAATAGTCAACTTGGATAAAGGCAATATTACAAGAATTTTAACATCTCACCAACATAAGCTATGCATATGGAATGGCAAAACATAATCAGCCAAAATACCTCTACAACAATCAAAAACAATAAGTTTCCAAAATTTATAACCACAAGATGCATGCAAAAAGCACAATAAAGATATTAGGAAGAAGGAAAAGCAAAATCAAGGACTTTGACTAGCAATTATGGCTGAAATCAACTAAATCATTGAAGTGTTCAAGAGAAATTACCAAATCTCCTTACTGTCACTTATTATTTCAAAAATTTATATCTGATTCAATTTGCAAAGCACTGAGAAAAAACACTCAGCACATCTTCATAACACTTGTACTTGCTGGGACAACGCAGTAATAGAAATCTGTTTCTTATTAATAGACCTGTCATCATACAAGCTCTTCTAGTGGACACTATTTCAACCTAATATTAATAAGGTAAGCATTACATTTGTATAAGAATTGTTACAAAATGTCAAAATATTCAGAAAAAAGTACCTTTTGTGTAATCAACGACAGCCTCCAATGCTGCAATTCGGACATCGACGAAGTGCCCGTATTCTGCGTATGACTTGAAGAGAGCAGGATCACTTGGGACATGGCCATTCTTCTGAAGCACTCGAATAGCTTTTAAACAGCTAGACATGGTAGAAGAGAACATTTACATCAAGTTTATGGAATACCAGTGAAGAAAAATAAAACTACTTTTTTCCAAATCGAGTACTGAAGATTTTCTGAATTATGTTATCCATGTTAACATGATTAACATGCTACAATTACTTTCACAGCATTAACATACAGCTCTGATTACCTCTGAATCAGGCAGAAACACAAATGAAATTCTCCACTCTGTGGAGAACCATTGCTTGGTTTCAGTAAAGCCATAAAAATTTAGAGAAAACACAGCTCAGATGATGTGTGTACTCTACTTACTGTTACAACACAAAACTTTGATAACTGCTCTTTTTAAAGAGGCATGGTAGGATCAACTTAAGTCTGTTATTAAAAGTCTACAGTGACAGAAATTAATGCTGAAAAGTAAAGCAATCAAGACAAACTTGCATTTATCAGCTTTTGAAACTTGAAAGGAATTTGACATTTAAGATTAAGAAATACAAGTTAAAATCTCAAAAGCTAACTACAGAAAGGTACATAATACCCAAGAAAAGTAGTGTCATTAAACCATACCTGACTGTAATAGTATGTCTGTAACTGGGAAGAAGCTTCTCCATATTCAGAAAACGGGTAATTTCCTCAAGAATAAGTCGTACATCAGGATTTAAGTTATCCAGTGTTCGAACTTCGTTGTTCACACTGACTGCTGGAGTTACAGAGTTGGCTAGGGCATCAATCAGCTCAGCACGATAGTAGTTGTCTGAAAACTAAATAAAACCAATATTTAACAGAAGAAAATATAACAATACATATTTTTTCAAAGCTAAGAAATGCTTAAACCCTGTTACAGACCAAATCCTAAAGCCAAGACCATGGGAGAAACTGCATGAGAAGTTTCTGGGCTCATAGTTCCACCTCTTCCATTATGATGGCTTTTGCATCTGTTGGTTGTGTTAATAAGGAGCAAAACTTATAAAAACTACAAAAGTAGAAAAAAGTACTGAATTTGAGTATTAGTTACTACAATCTAAGAACAAACAAACCCCACATCTGTCAGGTCGAGCAGAAGATGTCAAACATGCACAGAAGGGAAATGTGGAGAAGTGAGGCTGGATATCTCCTCCCTCAGTCGTAGGAAGATGTCAGCATACCTCACCCCTTTCTGTGGCTACTGATGCTTGCATTCATGTGTCCAACTCCCTACCTCTCCACCTTCCCTCATCCTTATTTCAGTAATAAGCAACAAGTGTCTTGTTACAGTATGTGTTCTACACACAAGAAAAAATGAGGCTTAAGACACATCAGACTGGTTCCACTGGGAAGACTATGATAGGCTCCTAGCTAGAATTCCATATCAACTCAGGATCTTAAAGGTGATCTAAGCAGCCTTCAGAAGTGGTCTGTGTGGGAAGGAATTTGAGATGACAACACTTCCAACTCAGATGTTTCAGTTTAGTGATGGAATAATATTAACCTGTGGTTCAGCTGTTATTTAACTAGATGAAGACAATCCAGTTCTGTGAGCTAGAACTGATATTCAGAACACAGAATCCCAGAGTCCTCTATAATGTTAAAAAAAGATTATTTCCTTTCCTTGCTCTTTCAAATACTCTTTTCAGGGTCAAAAAACCATCAAAAAAACAGTGCTTAACTTTGCATGCTACATTGGTTGGGTGCTTGGGTGGTTTGAATGAAAAAGAGTAAAGCAAGGAAAGTATGTGTGCAAACGAAGGCAAGACAGGTCCTCAGTAAGTCAACAAGCATACAGAGCTTTGAAACATCCAAGAAGTGCCACCATAGAATGTCAGTTACACAACATTCTCTAACAGTCACTGTTTAGTTTAGCACATCACCTTTTCATCAACTCTGAGCCAGGTATTTACAGCAGTGGCATCAAAAGTCATGCAGGTATTAACTAAAAGTTTTTTCAACAAAAAAAGAAATAAGAGATTAAAATAAACAGTCTTTACCTTATTCTTCCTGTTATCGTTGTACTTGATCAAATCCAAAATAAACATTAAAACCTCCTTAGGACAAAGGTTGTGAACATCTCTCAGAAGGGCCATGGCAACAGGCATAGTCTGTGTAATAAAATTAATACTAACATCACTCTTTACATTAGGGAAATGACAGTTACACCCTGGAAAAAGGTACATCCTAAAAATCAGCAATTAACAAATTTACAATAGCAAGTGTCTGAAAAGTTGTATTTACACACTTTTTGAAAGTCAGACCATATACTATATAGTTTTCAGATCAAATAAGCCATGCAGTTATTGTTCAGTAATTAGTCACAGTACAGATATTTGGGGAAAAAAAAAGTATATCCAAAAACAGACTCCCAAGTCAAGACAGTATTAAAAAGGTATCAAATGAAAACCAGTGAAATACAGAAAATTTCTTTTAAGATAGACACTGAATTTGAGTGTTTCACATGAACATGACGTCTAAGCCTCCACTTTCACTGAGACACATAGACCCAACAGGGTCAATGAAGCCTGAAGAATTATTAGCCAGACAGGTAATACTCTGAGTAGGTATTTATCTTAGAATGAGCTAAGCAAATGTCTAGGCTCCACTTAACATAGCTTTAGGAATCTTACACTAGATCTACAAACTTGGCACACAGAATTAAAAAGGCAGAAAAATGTAAGATTTAGTGGTAAAGAATGGACAATGACAAAAAAAAAAAGATATATACAAAAAGAAGTTCCAAAAATGACATGAAGGATGAAACAATTTTGGACAGAGTGAAAAACCAAAATTTAGGTCTTCTATAAAATCAGTAATACGAAATCTATGAAATAAGAACTGTCACCCAGGAAAGTGCATCTTGAGAGAAGAACATTGTAATTAGTTTTGTTATCCAATAAACAACCAAAAGTTACAGACTACAGTAAGAAAACCTGTGCTAATACCAAAATAAGCACCAAAATCAGAAATATGTGATTTGCCAACAGAAAGAAGAGGGTGAGAAGCATTATGCAATGTCTTGAACTAAAAAGCCCACCAATTTAAGAGTTTTAAGATTTTACTTGCAGTGTGGTATAATTGCTGTTAAAGAATAAAGGCAGTTGCTGAATTCACCTAAAAGATAAAATTAGTATCTTCCTTATAGTGTTATTTAAGAATGAGATCACAAATAATTACAAATAATTATTATATAATAATATAAAACTCTCTACTCTCCTGAAGAAACTGCTAATTTAACTTCAGCTACTCAGAAAAATGGCTAAATATTTGCTAATTGATTTTTTACTAAGATGGAACAACTGAAGCCATATGATAAAGAATTCGTTACTTTGATTTTTATTACAGAGTAATTCAGGTTTGGGCTATCCACGTTCCTCTAATTGTCAACTGCTGGAACATTTCTGTATTTTGACAATTCTTTTAAAACACTCATTGAGAAGAACAAATTTTACCTTTTGAAGAAAGTAGCTTTGAAAGTTCATGAAGTTGTTGGTCTTCACAATGTTTGGACAAGTCTTACAACAAAACATTCGAGTAAAGAGTGACTTCATGGCTGGTGGTCCTGTCCACGTACTTACCATGGAATTTGCAATCTGAGTAAGTAGGGGGGAAGGGAAATCATATTAATATGAGCTCTGCAAGTTTAGTTTGGCTGTAGAAAAATACGTATTTCCCATAATCAAAAAGGATAATTGCCAAGAACATTCTCTCCTTTAAATAGATACTTACTTTCATGAGTGTATTATCTTATATTATCTAAGTTTTCACTGTCATTCCCAATATATCTTCTCTACATTGAAGGTAAGTTTTATGAAAATGGTTCCATTTGGAAGACATCTGAAACTAAGTATCCTTCCATGATAAACTTCTGTTCTTAATTATTTTCTCTTTTATATATTTGAGATGAAAATTCTGTGTTTACTAAGCCAAGTTCTCTGATTCTACAGAAGCCAGTGATGGAAGGGGATTTTGCAATACCGACTTCCAAATCTACCCCGCCAGTAACCTCAGCCTAGACTTTGAAATAGGCCTCAGCCACCCTAAGAATTAAAGACCACCTCTAAAGTTAAGGCAAGGCAGCTCCCTCTGACTTTAATTGTAATTTACTAAAAGACTGTGCACTGAGAACAATGTATTGCTACAGTCTGCTTCGGTGTAAGGCAGCTAAGGTTCCACAAAGACAAAACTGCTTTTTGTGCCTTTTCAGCATCCTGGGTTTCATGCATGTGCTGTATGGAGCACTGAAATCCTTTGGACAAGAACATCTGTGCCTGCTGATGGTTAATCTGCCTGATATGTGTGCGCACACAAACAAATGGGACCAAGGCATCCTACAATGTAGCAGGAATTTCCATTGTTACAGACCCACCACAAACTAAGGAACAAAAGAAAAAACTGAATTTGATTATTTCCTTCTAAATTATTTAGCTTGTTTCAAAGGCTATTACATATGCACTAAGTGAAGGAAAAGCAAGAAGCAAACCTAAGCAGGCATAGCAATCCATTTCACTACTGCTTTTGTGGAAGATTGGTGCTTTATTACTAAAAACCATTTTCGCACTAGTCCAGGCTTCAAAGGAAAGTCAGAGAGGAAAAATACTGCAGTCAGGCACTGAAATGTTTGAACTAAAGATGCAGGTACAGCTTTTTCTAAAAGCTACAATAACTCTTCCTGCAGAGGAAGATTAATCCCAAAGACTGCTTAGAAACCACGATAAAGAACTTAAAAAAACCCTGCAAATATGGAATTTATGTAGCAAGTGTCCAATAAAACTCAATCCCTAAAATATCAAAGTTTACTATGTTTACAAGATATTCACTATTCCTTGAATATCACGGTGTACATTTTTAAATATTAACTTCTTATTTTAAGCATTTCATTTCAGAAAGTCTGTAGATGAACAACTATTTTCAAGTAAAATTGACAGCAATTAAATCATTATCTTTTCAGTATTTTTTTGGTCTTATCATGTGTTCTGACTCATTTGAATTTCTCTTTACTGACAGAATCTGATTTTTCTACTTATTCTACTGAGACATTACACGCTCTGAACTAAACGTATCTGTGCATCCCCACACAGTAACACAAGTGGCGTTTCTTGCATTATTTCTACTTAGAAAGGTAGGAGATGCACTCCATTTCTGCATCATTCAATTCAGTACAGCATAAAAAAGTAGACTAAGGTGTAACTCTCACACACACCTATGAAACTCCTCAATGTTTTGTGGTGGTAGTGTTTCTATTGTAAAGTTTACAGCACATCACCTATACTGCAATGGATCTGAAGTGAGAAATCAGCCTGCATACTCTCAGGAATTAAAACTGTGACATTATTTGCTGCTTTCTCTGTATTTGTTATTTGTCCTGAAGGACTCAGCACAGTGCATGTGTGTACATGTTCACGTATATCTCTTAATTTACCAATGAGGATTTAATATGTCACCTGGATACTTCACGGCTCAGAGACTGAAGTCCTTTTTTACAATGAAGTATACCAAGAAAGTGTAGTAAATTCAGTTTGATTATTGCATTGTCACATATCATTTCTCTGTATCAACGTGGGTACACCAAGAACATTTGACAACAGTAACTGCAACCCAGCTGGAAACTTCAACCAACGAAAAAGAACCCACCTCCTGAACAACCACAAGGAACTTGTTTTTTTCCAATAAAGAATACAAATCCTGAGTATTTACAAGCTGAGAAAATTAAACTAAATGACAATAGAAGTTATTCTTATTAATGTCCTGATGTTGGAATCAGTAATAAAATGTATCACACTTTCCTCCCAGGTAACTTACATAAACATATCTACAACTCTGTTCTGCCATGCTCCTTCACCTTGATTTAATGTCACAGCCATACTTTTTGCTTGCCTTATGATCTTCTTTAAGTCAACCAACTTATCCATAGACCCAAGATTTTCCATACAATTACAACTGAACAAAACCGGCAATGATTATCTGCAGCCCAATTGCCTAAGAAGTTAAAGACAGAAAAAACTATTGCATTTAAATGTTGCAACAACTGCTCTTTTAATATTTACCTATGGAATATACACTGTTAGATATTTCAAGTGAATTCATCATGAAAAGCACTTCTTTTAAGTCAGATACGGGCAGCACCAATACTAGCACATACACTGGCAGTTTTACATCAGTGTTTCATAATATTAAAATAGTTTCTCAAAAACCCTTGGATTTTGATTTTCAAAATATGGCCAAAGGTTTTACTTCTGTATGGGAACTAAATTATTCCCAACAGGTACACAGCAGAAAGCAAGCTATATGCCAATAATCTGAACTTAACAAACTGTCAATCCATGTCTTCATGTCCATGAAAGTTTGTTACCAACATGCCATTTTAGAAATTCTTGTTCTTCAGTTGTTGTAAAATTAGGGTTTTACTTATTTTTGTTCTTAATGCCAATTTTATGCCTAAGAAAAAAAAAAGATCTTCCCTTTTCAAGGCAATTATTTGGCTTTTGAATATTTAATTTTAGCCCAAATTGATGTTTATTTTGTGACCTTATTCAATCTTAAATGACAGAGAGGAGCAACCTGAATTCCAATTAGAAAAATTAGAATTTCAGAACTTCAGAGCTCTCAACAGACTGGCCAAGGAACTTCCCAGTAAAATAATAAAAAATATACTTTGGTTCTGAAAAAAAATTAAACAAAAGTCTTTTATTTCTGCCACTTAATGAAATCTGGAAAAATCCCTTGTGGTTTTCATGTCTGACATCTCAGTTTTGACCATTATGAAAGCCTTCTGCAGTCTCCATTTACAGACTAAAATAATACAACTTTCCTTTCAAATCAGTCGTGTTAAAAATACTTGGCAAATACATTTAAGAAGCTAAATATCAAGCCAGTTTAAGAACTGTGATGAGTTATGACCCATTTTTAGCCATTTACAAAGCCTAGTGGATTTCTTCCCTTACTCCCAGCCACACAACCTCACCTTTGCAAGGCAGAAGCAGGCCAGCATTCTCACCCGGTAGAAACATTGCTCCTGCTCCAGGATATCAGTCAGTGCAAGCCGTGATGCTGGAGTAGGGAACTTTTCCAGTGCCAGAATGGCTTCTTCTTGTGCCACCACATCTCTCTCATATCGCAGCTGATACTGCCACATGAAATCAGACTGTTCAAACTCCACCTTCCTCAGCACTGACATATCGGGATCTATCCTTATCCAGAGCAAGGGGGAATCAGCACTAAGACAGACATGAAAAACATTAATAGCTTATAAAATTTCAGGACTATAGAAATTCTAAAGATCTTCTAACTTGTTATGAGTTATTTGTAAAGTATTTCAATTCAAAGAACCATAACAAAATACAGGTTAGGGAGAATTTTTGAAATCTCTGGTCCAATCTCCTGCTTTCAGGATGGAAATTCTATAGCCTCCCAGGGCAATCTGTCCAAACCTCTAATACATCAAAGTGAACACAGTGTTTTAGTATTTTTAACCTACCGATTTTTGTTTATGGTAAACTACTGTATAATCTCAGTGTATTTAATTCTACTTCATCAGATGCTACAATTGTACTAACTGATAAGCACTTTATCACCTTCTAAAGGTTAAGACTACAAAAAAAAAAAAAATCCAAGAAAGAAAATCTGGTGGTAAACACACTTTTTTCTTATCAATAGAAGTGAAACTCCTTTACAATCACTCACATGCTATGATGCTGAAAGCTGACAAGGGCAACCACATAAGTGATGATAAAAGTGAAAGTACAGATCAACAGGATTAAAGTTATCCTACAGATAAAAGGACTCAGTTGTACTCCACCCAAACAAACATTTTACACTTCAGTATTCACACAGCACCATCACTGCAGAAATAATTTATGGGAGCAAGAAGCACAAATTATGCAATACATCCTCTTACCCATCTTTCCACATAAAAATCACAACACCAAAATACCAATATGGCATTAGGAGGGTTTGGAATGATGAAGATGGCATCATTATAAATATGGTATGTATTTCTGAATACGTTTGTAGGAAATCTAGAATTACCATCAAGATAGTAGATAGAGAAGAAATGACAGGGAAAGAGTGTATACACAAGACTTAGAAAATAGGATTGAATGTGTATTATCATATATGCTTGGAGCAGAGGAGTCCAAATTGGACAACAGAATGACCATGCCACAGACTAGGTAATCAGATAAAATACAAGTGTCTTGCATAAAATCCTATACCAGTTCAAAGGTCATTCTGAGATCCCTGAAGTTTCAGCTCAGGGTAATGCAGCAGGGACCCTGAGCATAACCAATCAAAAATACTCACAAATATTTATGGTAATTATCCTTCAATACAATTAAAATTATTCATATGTCAACTGTCATACAGAAATGACAGCAATAACTTGCTCAATGTAAATACATCATAAAATGTTTTCTTATTGTATATTAGATGAGGTTAAACTTTGAGAATCTGCAACACTTTAAGGTGACAAGCAATCTATCCTTCTTCAAAGAGATACCACTAGCTTTCAAGAGCAGATTACTTACTTCCCTCATCCAGAAAACAAGGTACAAACACCTTCACTATTTCTGAGGGCCCTACTGGTTCCAAGTCAAGGATGGTGAAGCAGGTACCTACACTGAGCAACCATTTGTTCCAAAGAGCTTAAGAGTATCAACTGAAATTAATGCCAGTGTAGGTTTCAGTGTGGAGCACTTCATTATTTTTAATCTAGAAGAATCCTTTTGTAATTACACATTTCAGGAACTTTTCTCTATTAGTTAAATGGTCTTCATCAAGATCCAACAAAAATTGTTCTCACTTTGTTTCAAACAAATTCTTGTATACTTTTTAACTATAAAGTCAGCTGAAAGGTATCACTGGAAATGTGTTAAAGAGTCAAGTAATTTACCGTACCACTTTACCATGCCCAAGTTTTTATAAAATCTGATTATACTGGTTAATCCATACTTTTTACACTTTGCCAGCATTTCCCCAGCTACAGTAGAAAAGTCTCAGAGAAGACAAAGAAATGTGAGATAGCCTTGAAAGTTGTCAGTCGTATAATGAAGTACAGCATTATTATCCAATCCCTCAAAACAGCATGCTTTAGACAAGGGGAACATGGCTCAGACTCACACTGAGAAACTCCAACAAGCCAACTTACTCCATAGCAGACAGGTCCATGTCCACCTCTTCGCCATTCATCAGTGGAATCTTTTTCTTCTTATTTCTATTAATAAAGAGAAAATAGAAAGGAAAAAAAAGTATACTTAGCAGACTAGCAAATATGTGCTTATAAAACAGAGTTAAGGACTGCAGAAGTACTCCGTGTATTTCACCACACAAAAATGTAATGCTCTCTTTAGCAAAAAATATTCACAAATTTGAGCTCTGCATCCATTTCTACAATTTTTACTCCCACCATTTTTACAATTACACATAAACATAGAACATTGAGAAGTAGACTTCAAAGTAATTATTAAGATGTATTAGAAAATGGAGAGAATCCATGTATGTCACTCTTCTTGTTCCCTTGGTTTACCAAACAGTCCTGGCATCCTCTTCACTTGAGGCGCTCCTTTGGACTACATTTGTCTTCTCTCTAATTTGTGGTTCCCATTCATTATTTGAATAATTTGATTAATTAAGAGTCTTCATTCAACTAATTCTACATAAATTAGGTCTTTATAAAACTTTTACAAAATTACTTATATTAAGAACTGTGTAAAACAGTAAGAAATTCTCCACTTACATCACAAGTAAGTTTAATTTAGTAGTATTAAGAAAAAGAATATATTTATCATCAAATGCCCTGTATGTTTTCATACATCCATACTAAAAATACCTACAGTTAGTATTTTAGCTCTTACCTTCTGCTTTTAGAATGGCAAGGAATATCATGTTTAAGACTGTTTTCTTCAATCTGCAACGTATGGTTGAATGAGCCATCAAGTTCTTGCACTGTCACTTTAAGAGGACCCTTGAAGTTCATAATAATATTTTGTTATTAACATTGAACTTATGCTTATTAATGTGTACATCATACTTGTATGTGTAGGTAAAATATGGAAAATGGATCTTACCACGTATTTCTGAGTCCCAGGAGACGTGTAATCTTGTTTTATTTCCAATTCCAATACATTCCGTTTTCTATTAAATGCAAAGCTACCATAAAATTTTACCACTCCACTCTGATCCCTAATAAGCAGTATAGGAATTCTAGTGCTCAACGTAATAGCTATAAAAAACTGTAATTCTCAATTCTTAAAACTTGCTTTATGCTTCTTAATTCCTAGAATTGACCATTCCAAGAAAATCTGGAAATGAAAACACTCATGTTCATCCACGAAATTCTGGGGGCTTAGGTTCTTTTAATCTTTTTTTCTTCAAATAGTTCTTTCAATGTCCAATCATGTCTCTTATGGAGAAAAACTGAAGTGCAATGAAAACTACCTAGTACGAAGAAATTCATTACGAAAATCTATTCTGGACTCCATCACATCCAATGTCCTTGGCATGCTCTCAGAGAAAGTAATTGAGTAAGACTTCAATAATTTCAGGAGGGTTTGTTTTACTATGCATTTTAGTTAAATAAAACTAAGGGGATAATGCAGACATTAGTTTGTTTTCTACCCACACTACATTTAATTCCATTATTTTATTGCAGTTTTTCAAACTGGGCCACGTGAACATTCACATGTGTGTGTGTATATGAGTTCACATATACATGAGAGCATACAACATGAATGATAAAAAGTAACAATCTCACTCTACATTTCTACCCAGGCAATGATTTCTTCAAGACAACTTTTCCGGTGAATAATTTCATCATTCATTTCTGTATGACAGCCATTACTACACCTTATTTATAGTACACAAAAACACTAAACTGAAGCATTTTAGTCTAACGCACACTCTCACAAGTCTCTGACAATACGAGACAAAAGCAAGGAAGGAAAATCTGTTCTTTCATGTCCCAACATTTAAGGGAGGAGCTTCTATATTCAAAGACACTTTTTATCGTACAGGGGTTATTAACTCTTCTCCCAAAATTTGGCCATTTGGCTAAAAACCTCAGACTGGTTCTTTTTATGGAGGTTGCCTTCATGAAGCTCTGTGACTTTGACATCAGGGAAGAGTTTAAGACATTTTTAGTTGTTTCTTCAGCACAAGGTTTAAACTCAGCATCAACACAGCCCTTGCTAATGGTGTAAGACAGCACTAGTTAATAGCAGTAAGATCTCCTCTCAAACAACATCAAGACCTGCCACGATCTCACAAGGTGGAAAATCTACTGTCACAGGAATAGCAGGGTTTGAAGCATGGTAGGCAGGTTGCAATCACAGGATTAAATGCAAGTTACATTTAACAGAATCACCCTTGGGGCCAAAGTACAGAGAAGGTGAAAAAAATCCCAAAATGTGTGAGTTACAATTCTTCCTTTCTTTCAGAATAGACATAGCTAAGATTCACCCAGCTCAGATAGTATGAGTTGTATGCATTTTCAGTATGAAATGCTGACATTTAGGTGTAGCTGCAGTGTGAAAATATGTACATATACAACTCTTTTTTTTCTCAAGTGCCTGGCACAGCAAAGCATGGAAATTAGAATAATGTGTATGTATACTTTAGGAACACTTGTGATGCAAATAACATTAATTATACACTACTTTTTAGTTAAGATATTGAGATGCATGAATACTGTTAAGTCAGCTCAAATACCTACTTTTGTCTAAGGCATGTTTTTACTGCAGTCACGTACAATTCTAGCCTGGAGTCACATTAAATAAAACTAACAATTAAACCTGTTAAATGCAGCAACTTCAAATTTCCCCTCATATCAATCCAAAATAAGAAACCCTATTTCTTGACTAATGTAACTGAAATTTGAAAAATCAACAGACAAAAGTTTATTTTACGTGCAATTGTACTATTAACACAAGCTACCAAGCTATTAAAGTATATTGTAAACTAACAGTCTGTGCTTTAGGTTACTTATTTCATGGTGATTTACTGGAAATCACATATTAAAATGCACCAGACTATAGCATTTTCCATGTCCAACTTCAGCATATTTCTATGGGCAGTGTCCTCTGGAATCCTTTTAGTGTAATTTGGCCTTAAATTCCAGCAGAGTTCCTGTGCTTCTTTCAAAGGAAACCTTAAAATAATGAAATCCCTTCTAGTAAAGAACATGCAAAAAAGCCAGCACAGTTCAAATGACTATGAAAAGATTGGGAACCTGTGGCTCACATATACATCTAATTCACAAAATAATGTACTTCACTGTTTTATGCAAAGATATTTCATACCCTTCTTCACGTTCCTTTACTAGTGCCAATTAAAAAACAAAACTCATTCTCCATATTAACAATCCAGACCAAGAATAAAAAGGATACACCCACTGCTTTATTAAAGGTTGGATGTCTTTGCCTGAGACATTTGAGATAGATTTCAAAAACCCAGATGTGGAAACCAACATCTGACTCCACATGTGTGACTGGAACTTCTGAGATGAAGCAGTACTGGCCAGACTCAACAACTTGTTAAAAACCTAAAATGACAAAGAGTTATTACCTTCCCTAAATACTTACATATAAAATATGTTTTTCTGTTTAGTTTCAGTTGAATTGCAAATAAAGGTCAATACACTCACTTTCTGATAAATGGCTTTAAAAAAAGGTTTTCAAAATAAAGACATTACAGGAAATTATTTGCTTGACCGTATCAGAAATTGCGATTTTCAATCTAAATGTATCTTCTCGGAAGTTACACATACATATAAACATACAAAATCCATTAAAAGATGATCACTTTCAAAAATTATCAGTAAGATAATTTTTTATTTATTTATTTTTATAATTTATGTCTCCTTTTCCAGAAATGAAAGATTTATTAGATTCTCTGTTGTATTTTCAACCCGACCACTACCTTTAATAGCTCCAGTACAGTAACAGCCATGTTTTCCTTAAAAATAACCCCAAACCAAGGAAAAAAACCCCAACCCCTCAAAAAAACAGAAGTTGATATCTAAGTATCACTCAGTTTCTGTTTATTTGTAGCACTGTATTCTAAGGCACGACACAAAAGATATTTAGTAAAGACGTGAAACTACAATTCTGCCAAAATTCAGTATTTCAGAATAAAATTACAATCTTCTATTCAAATACTTCTTCTAATACAAGCATCTATGTTTTACCAAGCATTGAAAATTTTATAAAATGGAGAGGGCTGAAGCTGGATTCTCATTAGTGTCATTATTTATAATTTCATTAGATTAACTCACAGCAACACCAGTCACAGACAGTAAAACAGGCTCTCAGTGTTAACAACCAATCAAATAACCCAAACCAATGAAACGCCTTAAGATTAAAGAGAACATGCAGAATATAAAAAGTTTTGTAAGTTATGATTAAGAATAATAGCTAACCTTGTACGAATCCAAAGACCTAATGTTTGCTCAATCCTGCTAAAACTGAAACTACAGATGGAATCCTATGAGGATCTGTTCTGTTCTTCTCTGCACTCCATTTAATGAAAAGAAACGCAATTGAAGACAAAGAGTTTTCCATATTCCACATAATCATTTAAATGCTTACCTGTAACATGAACTCCATGCTAATTCTGTTCTCAATCAGTCTCATAACAAGATGTGCTTTACACTGGAACATAGTGTAATATTCCCAGGAGAGTGTATGAGGGTGTTTGATGGAAAAATGTAAATGTGATGCAGGGCTGAAAAAAAAAAAAAAATCAAAAAAAGCTCTCTATTTTGCATTTTATTGAATGAAACTTAAAATGTACCCCAGCAACCAAGCTTAGAGCTGCACCAACTTAAGACTTCTTGTACTGCTTTTGTAACAAATTATGGCATGGTTAAAATGTCCACTCACTTGTCCAGAGAGGTGACAAGGGTGTACGGACCTGGCATCCAGCAAGTACTGTACAGAGATTAATGGCACATGACAGCTGCTGTGTAGTGCTGTAGAGCCAGTGGTAGCACCAGCAAACTGAGCAAGGAATCTGTGACTGAGTCCAGAAATCACTCATGAACCAGAATCCTTCCCTCTCCACTTCCATTTAGTGACTGTATATAGTAAGTATTTTGGATTTAAATAAATAATCACTGCAATTCAAGAAAAGCAGGAGTTTTACAATTCACAGAACACAGAGAACATGTGATAAGCCAAATGAATTGCTTTCTTTTTATTTTAGTTGGCAACTTTGTCTTTCTATATTTTGTCAAACTTGGTATCTTCTAAATCAGATAACATGGCAAAGGAGACTAGGCAGGTAATATTTAATCCTTGAGAAAAGTAAGACTTTTTTTGCCTCCTTTTAAGGACATTATCCCGCTTATGTGAGAAGTAGAAATCATTAATAGTCTGACTTAATTTGATTGATGAACCGAGTCTGTGACAACTGTATGTTGTTTTGCAATGTTTTTCTTTTAGTTTTTTTCACAGGACATTTGAGTTTTCCATGAATGAAAACAAACATCTGAAGAAACTAGGTTTGCTGAGGTTTGCTAGCAGGTGATCTAGCAGGACAGTACCAGCACTTTGCTTGTTATCTGCAGCCCTTAAGATTTCACATGGCAAGAACCAAGGCAGATGCAGTACTTCAGTAACTTTTCCATCCTTCTATTTACTGGGAGAATCCCTTGACTTTGCTCATAAGTATCTGTTTAAACATCTTAAGAAAATAAAAAAAAGAAAAGTATTTCTAAATTTAAGCAAGTATTACCCTTCCTAGGTACAGTAATTTTGTGAAAAAGAAGTATGTAGGTTAACTCCTTGCTGTTTCTCTTGATAAGCCATCACTGAAGTTCTCCTTACCACAATTCTCCTATTGTTTTAGATACTTCTGTATTCTGAGGTAGGGAAGGGTTAGCGACCATGAAAGAATTGAAATCCAAGGAGGAAACTGAGGTTGTGGCT
Source organism: Vireo altiloquus (assembly GCA_013396875.1). Lineage (NCBI taxonomy): Eukaryota > Metazoa > Chordata > Aves > Passeriformes > Vireonidae > Vireo > Vireo altiloquus. The sequence continues at coordinate 400,411 of VZRF01008733.1, forward strand.
CAGACATTATATAATAATTTGGTCTCAGTATAAAAAGTATTTATCCAGCTTCAAATTATACAGTTGATTGACTTTCGTAAAATTCTTTTCTTGCAAATTACAGCTGAGCCAGGACCCACATTCTTGGCCTTCTTAAATTTACTATGTGTTGATTGATTTTGGTATTGGTTACATTATTTAACTGCAAAACAACTCCGTGTGAGGTTGTGTCATAACTAGATCAATTTATGCAAGAAAAGAAAAACCCAGCAAAAGCTTCAGATCAACTTAGTTATCTGATATCTCTATTTTTCTACTTCCAGTGGTTAGTACTACTCAGTGGGTACTACTAGAATATTACAAGAGAGGGAAGAGGAATCATTCTCAACTAGACATACTGAAGCTACAGTTGCAGGGAAAATAAAAACCCTGCCAGTTCACATTGGTAACTAACAGTACTTTACAGATGACTGATCTAATACTTTTTTACCCCCAGTATACTAAGAAATCTCAGTCTAAGATTACAAGCTGATATCTGAGAGAAGAAAGAAAAAGAAGCAAAGAAACAGAGAGCTGATGGTACCATAAAAAAGCCTGAAAATTACTAAGCACTCCAGAAATAGCTCAAGTCAAAATTCTAGCTTCATGTTCTCTCTTATCCTCTTACTAAAAAGCAGTTTCGTACCAGCAATAAAAACATTCATTGTACTTAACTTCCTTTGAGATTCAAATTGAAAGAAAAATAAAACAACAGGTATTACAATATACTCGAGATGTACTTTATGAAACTGGTAATACATGCCTTGGGCAGCTTGAGATCTTCAGCCTTTGGCCTTGTGCAACACAACACACCCAAGTCATATATTAATGGTTCCATAAAAACATACCCTGCAATAACTTGTAGCTTAAAAAAACATACTTGTCTTTCTCTTTTCCTCCTCCGAATATTGGATGCAGTAAAACTCCACCAGTCTTCAGTTCGTATGCCACGATTTGATCTAACTCCTGAGAAGAACAACATACGTAAGTAAAGTGCAATTCTGAAGAGCAGAGAAATTATTTAAAGACAGGAAAGCTTTTAATATGGTTCAAGCCATACCTCCTAATTAAGTTTGTTTATAAAGGGAGAAATATTTTAAAATCAGGGATTTTCCTCAAATGACAACAATAAGAAAACAGTAGAAATCAGCAGTTTATACTTGTTCTGGGACTGGACAGGGGGCTAATCCCCAACAATACTGAACAACATTATAACAAAAGAGCATTACTATTGAATAAATAAGTTGTCTCCAACCAAGAAATAAATATGGTCAGCATTTCATGCAATGGAAAACAACTACAGACACACATACACACACACATATACACATATAAATATAATGTATTAAATGTATATATTAATAAATATAGACATTTACGTCTGGCCCAAGCTCTGCACTGAGTCTGAATTTGTGTGATGCTGTGCCCAGGTTAACAAGGACACTTTAAGGCAGGATGTTTGTAAGGGCTCACTGTCACCAGAACTCAACAAGAATCAAACTGTGTCATCTTAAGCACAGGGAATGTAAACTGATGCCTGTCTGCAACCTAATGTTAAAGGATTTCCAAATGTTTATATGTATTGATAGTTATTGATACATATCAAGTTACACACTTTCATATATTGGTAATACATTAAAAGAAGGGCAGAACTGGAAGCTGTGACAGTAGCACCTCTCAGTTCTATATGGGCACCTTTAGAAACTCACGGGGAACAACATGAGCCAACTTCTGCTGCACACAGTAGTGAACTTAGAGCACACCTTCACCAGTTCTTCTGTAGCACTCACATCTTTAGCACAGACAACACACCACTGGTGAACTGAACCAGCGTTAGACAGAGGAGGACATGGGTACTGATCCCCGTGTGAGTAAGGGATGTAAATGGAGCAAGTGGGGTTAGGATTTACTGTTTGGAACAGGGAGAGTAAGAGAATGTGATGAGAGAAAGAAGATACCTATCTTTTTGTGAATAAATGTTACTGGCAAGGAATGAGGAGTCATTGCTGCTATCTCTAGAAAGCACCTGCCTCAAAGATTACATTTGGAAATGTAAGCCATAGAAATTTATTTTCCAAGAAAAGAAATCCCTTCAAAAAGGGATTTTTTTACTGTTTCATTATTTCATTTAGTACTTCAATGATCCTAAAAGATACCTGAATCACCACTGATCCAAGCTAATACTGGAGCCTTTCTGAGCTATATGGATAGCCATCACAACATAATAAATTCACCAAATACATGTCCTTATGAATCCTATATTCTATTCTAAGTATTCAAAAAGTAACATCTTTTTTGACTCTTTTTTTGCTGCAAAAGTCCAAACAAAAAGAGGAGAACTAATTTCATGGAGAGACGATGACAATCATTATTCATATGGCAGTCACAAACGTCTATTTTGGTTTGTATGTTTGGTGTTCTTCCTTGCAGCAAGTGGTCAAAATATTTTAGCCCTAAGTTTTGTCACTACTAAAGAGGTCTTTAGATTGCAATGCAAAGCTGTTTTATATTCTGGTTTTATACTGTTATCTTCTTTGATGCAAAAAGTCTGACAGGTATAGAAAATGCTATGATGTTACCTGTTTAATCCAGTGGCGATACTCATTAACACCAAAGGTTTTTTTCATCCAAAGGCCATAAATGTAACCAGAGATTCCCTTTAGTACCCATTCATCTGACCTATTATAAGAAAGAAACATGAATTATATCACTTCAGAAGATGTTTGGTAAGGGATGGTATTTTTGACCGGCTCAAAAATAGCCACAAATTTCAAGAAGTTGCATAACTTCTCTAAGTCAACAGAAGTCTGATGAGCTGTGAACCAATTTATGGAACTTGGCACCTGGACGGGACCATTGAAACTGAAAAGTCAGTGAAAACTGAACTTTTACCGCAGAAATCCAGATTAAAATATAAAACCAAACTATTTTAGCTGAAACAATAATAATAAACAGGTGGAAATGGACACTAAAGTTAAAGCAATTGCTAATCTATATGATCTTAATTTCTTGATAAACATCTCAATGTAGTGCATTAGATTTGGACAGCAAGTAGACAAAATGCCTATCTCACATTTGGTGGACACCTTTCTAAACACATCTGAGTTATGTTCTAAGAGAGAAAAAATGGACAAAAACTACAACACGATCATGAACTAGAACCTTAAACAGGACATTGTACACAGGGCATGATGAAGTAAATAAGACAAGAACACATGAAAATTGAGTCATTATGAAGGATGCAAAAAGTCGCCTTCACCACAGAAGTAGGCTAGAAATAAAGAAGAGAGCCAGAGAAATTACAATAGCACAAACATCAATTTAAGAACATTTTGATTTCCCTTGTCTTTAAGACAAGGATGCTCTGGGACATAGACTTTTGCCATCAAAAAAAGTAGTGGGCTACTTGTATCCAATAAATAAAGTGTATACAAAAGGATTTAAAATAAATACCGATTGGAACTGCAAGAGTCATTTGGGGAGGTTTCCTGAGACATGGAGTTATAGCCACCTCAGTAGAAATTTTCCTACTTGAAACTAATTTCTGCATTCTCCTCCCTGAATAACTTCTTAATTTATTACTTCTGCGCTCTACAAGTACTTTGCATGCAAGCTATACTTCATCATAAAAAATATCTAACAGAAATTGACTGATAATGCAAAAGAGTTACCTTTCTAAAATTTTCAGATGCCAAAGCACACTGCAACTTTCAGGAAGATATATTCAATCTATACAATTTTTCGAACTTTTCTCTCTCACATTCAAAGAGAGAGATTTCAATTCTCCTTTCAAAACCAACAAAAAATACTAATGGATTTTCATTTATTGAGCTGGGTTTATTATTCTTAATTTTTTTCCCTGTTTTCGCTTCCTTCTACAATTACTGCTTCACTTATTTTACTGATAAAATACAATTTGCAAATTAAAATTTGAGCTTCTTAGATCCTCCCGATTTTCTGGAGAATACTATGGTAAAATACTTACCAGGACATTCTGGATATGAAACATCCAAAGAACTGCTGGGCCAGTGCCTGTGCCAGGCACCTCCTTGTCAGTGGAGTTTCATCTATAATCATTGCGCTGTGCAAGAGATTTGTACTGGACCCCCACAGAAAGAAAATGACACAACGTAAGTACTGGCTCCAAAGAAAAGCAAGAGACCTTGCCTTAAAAACCAAAACAAGTAAAATAATTTCTTGACTGTTTTTCCAGTGAGATAGTAACATCTTTTTTTTAAATAATCTTACTGCAGGCAGATCTCCTGCTCTTATCATCTATACACTATACTCTGTGCAGAGCCTACGCAGCTTAACTGGTGAAACTCTTGGATTTCTGATACCCCATTCCAGCTGAAGAAAAATAATACACCATCAAACTCTGGCACTTATTTTGAGATTAAATATTTTATGCATGGCATTTCTAATTCAGAAGGAAAATCACTGCCAGTTTTTTCTTAAATCCAAAATCTTTATAACACATGAAAATGGAAGCGGTGTTAAAAGCCTATAGTGTCAATAAAAACAAACCTTTTCAAACTAGAGAGCCCAAAACTCAGCCTTCCAAAATAACTGGAGTTTCACATATTTCTCATCAGTCTTGGATCTAGAGCTTCTAGGCCTGTGGATTTAGAAGCTGTAATTTTCTCAAATACTAACCTGAAAATACTCATGGATGCATAAGCAGCTACTTCAACATACGCTTCATCTATAAAAACAGTCTTGAAACAGGAGTAAGGATAGCGGCAGGTAAGAATCTCCTCATAAAATTCAAACACCTCATGAAGGTATGACGTGGTGTGTTTGAGCAACGGGAGAAGTTGTGGTAAGCAAAAGTGAGTCACCTACAAAGGAAAATTTGTTACAAGACCTATGAATATATTTAAATACATAAATATCAAGTATATTACGTATCAGGGAAGAAAGCCAATTTCAACTAAATTTACCCCATAAAATCAGACATAAATGGAATTACTGCTTATTTAAAGGCTTTTTTTTGGAGATAAATTTAAATATAGGCATTACTAGACAAGCTTCATCATATGACTGTACTGATGAAGGCTCATCTAGACATACCCATTCTTGGACTAATATATACTGACTGCAACATAAAACATCAGTAATTGTTTAGAAATAAAAAAGAAGGCTTCTATGATGAAGATTATTACCTCATGCATGTATGGATCAACAAGGATTTCAAAAGGGCCAATTGCCAAGGAGATGTTAGAAGCTGCAGTTGGAATAGTCAGCATGTAATGAAAAGTCTTCTTTCTCATATCATGGGTGTATACAGTTTCCACCAAATCTCCATTTGAAACAGCCACCATTGCAGCATCTACAGTATACTCAAGTTTCCAGGTACACAACTCAGAATATGAATCCACACAAGGAAACCAAAATCTAGGAAAGTCAGGATTGGGGGGGAAAATGGTTAACAATTACACTCTTTTTCACTGGTGATTTTTCTTTCAAGTTCCAAACTATATCCCTAAATATTTTAAGAATATATGAATGTTGACATACTGACACCTACAATACATTAACTTTATAAAGCTTTACAAGTTTTTTTGTCTTCATCTCCTGCTGAGCTATAAAGACTAGACATTCTAATTACTGGCCATTAGATGCTACTTTACATTGGTATGCTTCTTTCAAGCACAAATTAAGTTTTAGAATTTTTTAAACTTAAAAGAATTTGAAGAAATTATTTGCATTTCCTACACTTTGAGAATAATTAAGAAACATGAGTCTAACATTCAAAGACAGTTTTCTTACCTTGTAGAATTTTGGTAACCACATGAAAAGACATGAGCCCCTCTTTCTGCCATGTTGCCCTCCATGTTGGGTACCACAAAATGAAGGCCTCCAGTTGGCTGGTCCAGAGAAAAGTTTATATGCACCTTCAGGACTTTTAACTCTGCAGCACAAAGGCCAAAATTGGAGTAAGTATATACAACTTACATGAAAGTTATTACAGAATAGTAATTCAGTTTTGGACTCTAGGTCTTTCAAGATTATGTGATAATTTCATTGCCGTGAACTTCCTGGTCCACTTACAAAGTACAGATCAAAGCTTACAAAACTGAGACCTCCCTAAGCACAACTTAGAGGAGACGAATTTGTAAGAATCTTTATCAATTAATAAAAACTGCAATTGGAGTCACATCTCATCTTCCATTTCCCCCCCAGTAAAGCATCTTTATACAGATTGTACTTTAACCATGCTCTCCTTGGTAACTTGCTGAAAAATCTTCTCCAAAAATTCCATGTAGCAGGCACATTCTTAAAAGACATATCATTGTCATTTGCAGTTGCTTAAAATGTCCTATTATAGTTAATGCTTTTCCTGTAACTTAAGTGTCTTTGCTTTGGTTTACTTTCACAGAAATCTCACCTATAAATAGATTGGCAAGAAAAGAAATTCAAGCATATGCTGAAATTTATTCCACATGTCTCACCATATTTTGGCACTCAAACTTCGAAAAGTGAAATTATACATGTTTGAATATTTTTGCTTCTAGGCTTGCATGTAAGGCAACGGGAACTTACACAAAAATTAAAATAAACACAATTTCCCATTAAGGTGCATCTGACAATACTGTGTGAGTCAGCTTCATGATACAGTTGCTATTATTCTCTGAGAGATCTCATAAATCCACTGAAAAACTGATAAAACCATGCAAAAAATAATACAACAAACTAGTAAGATCCTCATAAGAAAATAATCAACACAGGAGAGTAACTTACTAAAACAGTTACTTATTCCAGGATCTAGTATGCCAGTTTATAAAGGAGTCTACTTTCACTACCAAATCAATTTTAAAATTACCATTCCTTTAAGTCAGATGGCATAAATTAATACAGCTTTGTAAAAAGATGTATATAACTATATCCTTATAAATTATTTTCTTTGTTGGATCACATATACTGTAAGTAGCTGCAAAATTACAATTTAGCCCCCAATATACTCCATTATTCTTATTTCCTCAAGTATTCTTCTGGGGTTGTATGGGAGTATGTATAGGTATACATACTCTTGGGACCACCCAAGAGTATGTATAGTACAATTGTGTCAAGAAAGTTGCAACACTTCTCCATACTACCAAGAAGTAAAGGTAGTTTTCAGAGTTCAAGGGGAGAGGAAAAAGGAAACAGTACTCAAAAATTAATAAAATAATGCAACACTACTTCTATTTATATAAAGCTACTATCTTCCTAAGCAAACCTGTAGCTGAGAACTCTTAAATTAAGCATTCAGTATGGTCTCTTTACCATCAACATGTTTCCACAGCTCCGAGGGAACCTTAATGCAGAGTTCTCCATTTCCAGCATCTGGGTCCACAGCACTGACAGCGGCAGCATAGGCATTGGAGAAATAGTTGAGATTCCTCCTGTCAGAAATACCCAGTTAATTCCTGAAGTAAAGTTGTACTGAACCACAAAATACTACTTTGAAAGTTAAGACAATTTCTATACTGAATTTCAAGGTGCATGTTTAACCAAATGCTTTGTTTTTAAAGGAGTGGAAGAGAAAAGGAGTAAAGATTAGATTTCAACAACCAGAACTTGAAATAAAGCTCTTGCAGAAGTGATCTGTGATCAAAAAGAGTTAAGCAGTAATAATTCCCAATAAAGTGAGAAATGCTCATTGTTCTTTTCTTGCCAATAAGAGCAATATTTACATTTATTGGAATAGAAATAAAAAATTCTGGGTTTTATTTTGGATGAAGATTGTATCTTTATTCTAAAGCACTGTCTTGAAGAACTGCTTCCTCATATATTGCAGTTTTGCGCTTATCTTGCTTTTCTAAATGTGAGATTTTAGCTTGGCAATGGTATTTTTCCCCTTTACCTTAATGGATAAGAACAGGTTTATTTTTAATGCACTTGTAGATAACACATAAAATATTATATTAAGAGTTAAGAGTTAAGAGTTTTGGCCTTAATACACACAGAAATACGCAATATACTTTTTTGGTTTTAGTTATATTAGAAACATCCTTCTTTTTTAAAGTGTACCATAATTTATTTAAGATGTAAACAGTTTTTTGTAATCAGGTTTGAGCAACTATATATTGGCTGCTCATTAATTGCTTGCTTCATTCCCAAGTCATATCACTTCAGTTATGACTTAGATTAATTGTTTTCTACTGAAATGAGCAGGAACAAGTATATGTGTGCTGTTAAAGAACTTATGAGCACAATGTTACCTTATTATTTAAAACTAAGGTAACGACAACCAGTCAAGTTCAAAAATAACCCTGCTTTTACAGTTTCATGCAATAGCTTTTATATCTCTTCAAAATGGATTTTTAAACTGTTTAAACCATGGGAGCAAAATCTTTCTTAATTCTAATTCTCCAGTACACACAGTTTTTCAAAAACTTGCACAACTCTCCACCTGAAGAGATGTGTTTGAACAACTTATCACCATTTCCCATCCTGCTGATGAATCCAAGCACTGTGGTAGCAAGACACAATCAAGTATAAAGCAGCCATAAAATCACAGAACCACAGAACCCTCTTGGAAGGCACCTTCCAAGATTATCTAGTCCAGCTCTCCTGGGGGAGGACAGGGACATCTTGCACTATATGAGGTGGCTCAGAGGCCTGTCCAACCAGACCTTCAGTGTTCCAGGGATGGGGCAATCACCTCCCCAAGAAACCAGTTCCAGGGTTTCACTGCCCTCACAGTAAACGAGTTCTTTCTTTCATCTAGCCTAAATATAAGCTCTTTAAGTTTAAAACAATTACCCTTTGTCCTACTGTAACAGGCCCTACTACAAGTCTGCCCCATCATCCTCATAAACCCCCTCTAAGAATTGAAAGGTTGCAATAAGATATTCCCAAAGCTGTATTTTCTCCAGGCTGAACCCCAACTCTCTCAGCCTTTTACCATGGATAGGTGCTCCACCCCTCTTATCATTTTTGTAGCCTCCTCTGGATCTGCTCCAACAGGTCCATGTCCTCCCTGTGCTGAGGACCTCAGAGCTGGATGCAGCATGGCAGGTGGGGTCTCAACAAGGGTGGAGTGGAGGGCAGAATCCCTTCCTTTGCCCTGCTGCCCACACTGCTGGGGATGCAGCCCAGGACACCATTGGCTTTTTGGGGTGCAAATGCACATTGCGAGCTCATGCTGTGCCTCTCATCCATTAGCACCCTGAAGTCTTTCTCCACAGGGCTCCACCTGCAAGCCCTTCATCCCCCAGCCTGTACACAATACTGGAGGTTGTCCTGACCCAGCTGCAGGACTACTGCACCACGATGGAGTAAATTAACTTTTGGCTGGGGACTCGACCTTCCATGGAATCTGAAGTCCACACAAAGCAGACATGATCTCATTTCAGGATTTTGCTTTCATCTAACCATCCTCTATTCACCATCCACAGAGAAAAAACACCCAAATTACAGTACCTTACTTGGAAGAATGAGGTAGAATTAACCATGCCACCAGCACCATTCTGTAAGTCTAGGTATGTCAAACACCATGCTTAATATTCCTAGTCTTCCACATCTAAAAAACTTTGCTAAAACACTAAAATATATTGAGAACATATTTTCATGTAGTTTTTCATCTTTGGCAATAATAATGCACAAATTCCCTGGCACCACTACCAAGACCAAGAATGTCAGGAGCTGTAAACTTGTCTACTTTGCTTGGAAGCTTTTGAAAATCGGACATGAATAGTAAATGGGACCATTTCAGTATAGAAACACACCAATCTCATTTTTATACAGTTTTTTTTTCCCCGTTTCACAGCTGAAGTGTACCTAAAGCTAGGATATAATGCCAAAAAGTTTCCAAAATTAAAAGGTTGAATTTGTAAACTAGAATGCACTGTAAATTCAGGTATGGTTCCAGAACAATTCCAACCCATTTAAGTCCAGCTGATGTGCTGTCTCCTAGTCTCACTCACGCACTCCTACTCATCATCATCATCATCATCA
>VZRF01008735.1:0-17366 GCA_013396875.1 Vireo altiloquus
TCTCATGTCCTGACCTGCTGTGCCACCGCTGGGAATCACAAAGGAATTTTCCCACCCCAGCAGTGAAAGTTGTGGATTTTCTCTGCCAAATGCACAGGAGCTGGAATTGCTAATCCCACACAGTCTGCAGCCCCCCAGACCTGCCTGCCTACATCATTTTTGTAGGGTGATGTCAGAAATCAACACTCCTGGCTTAAGAAAAGCAGGCACAGAAGTGTTGGACATGTCATTTTGGACAGGGAAATCTTGGGATCTCATCCTTGGATGCATTCCAGGGGAGCTGCCCACATGTTGGAACCCTGGAGGATGAAAATCTTAAATTCTCTCTGCTGGAAGGCACTGTTCCACAAAAATACACTACATTTGATCTGAGGCCTTGGGATAGGCTTCCAAAATTGAGTGATGATTTTAAAATCGCGTGTGTGTGTGGTTTGAATAGAAGGTGTGGTGTCACAGAGTGAAAAATTTTGGATTTAAGGTTTTGGAATATAGTAATATATATGTGCCAAGATGGAGATTTCAGGGCAGTGGCTGGATACTCCTTTTTCACTTTCTTCTTCCTTCTTCTTCATGGTTTTAGATGTTGTCTTATAATTGGACAAGAAAATTTGCACTGCTGAGCTTAGAGGTTAGAATACTGGATTAGAAATAAAAATAATTTAGGTGGAAAATAATTGTTGGAGCAAAGGTCCTTGAAAAAGCTCTGCAGAGCCAGAGAACCACCATGGTTAGCCTTGTTTTTCTTTGTTAGTAGAACTCACAACTTCTAAGGCTGTAACATAGATAAGAACCGATAATCAACTGAGTCTGAATGAGAAAAAACCACATCTCCTGTGTTCCATCCCAGCTACAGGGAGTGAGGGTGAGAGGCTGGGCAAGAAGCCCTCACCCCGACTCACCTCACGCTGGTGGAAGGATCGCAGCAGAACCTCTCTTCCACTGCACCCTGAGCAGAAAAACTGCTCTGCACCAGGGCTGCACCCAGCTGGAAGGTGGAATTTAATGACTTTAAACCCAGTTATTAGCTCTCGGTTCTTGGAGCCTAGGAAAAGCTTGGGAACTTTTCCTGCTCCTCTGGTTGTTTGTTTTACCCTCAGAGCTCCACAAAAAAGGCTTGGCCTGTGAACCAAGCTCGTGGGAGCATTTACCCCAAATTCTGGGTGAGCTGAGAGCACCAAAGGAATGAGGAGATGTTGTTTAGTGCACCACAGAGTGTGGAGTTGGAGTTTTTAGGTTTTGCTATATATATTATATAGAGCCAACATGGAGATTCTAGGGTGTTGGCCTCTTCTTCTTCATCTTCATCTTCTTCTTCTTCTTCTTCTTCTTCTTCTTCTTCTTCTTCTTCTTCTTCTTCTTCTTCTTCTTCTTNTGCCATTCTGCCCTCGTGTTCCTGGAGGTCACAGCACAGTCTGTGCCTCCCAAACTTTGATAAGAAAAAAATAAACAAGCCTTGAAACAGCAGAAAGAAGCTTCATTTCATCTTTTCAGGACATGGGACATTGAAATAAGGAGCACAGCCGGGCCAGGAAGGTCCAAAGAAGAACACTTCCCCCCTGACATTGGTCATCAGGACCTTCCCTGTTTCCAAGAGGGAAAGCCTTTCCCTGCCTTTCAAAGCCATTCCCAGTCTTGCCCAGCTGGTCGGGAGGCACTTCGTTGAATGCAGGAGTCATGACTTGGAGAGACCACGCCAAGATCTGGTGTCCTCAGGAAACTTTTGGGAATGTCCTTTGCTGCTGTGTACCTTGCTGGATAATTCCAGGGCCTGTTCCAAAGACGTGTCTCGCTCTGGAAACAATTAACAGCCAACAAAAAAAGCCAGGGATTCTTCGTGCCGCACTGTGAAACTGAGAGGGAAAATTATTTCTTGTCTTTACCACAGAGCCTCCAGTGAAATGAGACCACCACAACCCACTTCTTTCAACAGGCAGCTCCTACTGGTTTAAGCAGGGCTTAAAATCCATCCCATTTCAGATGGGAATTCCCTGATTTATCTAGGCAAGGACTGTTCAGACAAAATCTTTCAATAATCCTTTTTTAAGTCGGTGACAAAGTAGGAAAGTTTGGAGACAGAGAAACCCTTCTGCAGGTTTGGGACTAGAGACAAACTTGTGGGGAAAAGGTCATTCTGAGCTTAATTTGGTGATGTTAATTGCCTGCAGAGGGGATATTTGGGGAGCAGGAAGATGTGCTAGAGAGGATGTGTTGGCAAGGAAGAGGGGATAAGGTCAGTAGTTCCTCAGGGAGAGGGAAGGGGATAATTATCCCTTATGGAACAGGGAAAGGTTAGCGCAGGGTCAAGGGTCAGGATAATTGTGCTGTGCTGTAAAATCAGTGTTTATTATTTTTAGCAGGCAGTGGATCAATAATCTTATCAAGTCAATCACGGAACATCCTGGCGGATTTCTTAAGGACTGGGATGGAGCTAGGGGGAATGTTTGATGGAATTTTTTCCCCCGATAAATAAAATGTTCCTGAATATCCCTAATTTCTGCAACAGCAGGAAATTTTCCATTACCTCAGTGGCCTCAGTGAATCCCGGCTTTGCACGAGCTGGTGTCTCACTCCTGCCTCTTCCCTGGGAAAGCTGCTTGCTCCTCCTGGCACTGTCCTAAGGATGTGTCCAAGTCACTTCAGTCATCTCTGCTTGACTCACCCCCAGTGGAAAAACGAGGCACAAAATGATTAATCTCCTTCCTAGGAGCACTGGGATGATGGATGGGAAGGGAAAAGCCTGGGTGGTGGAGGGGGAAGCATGGCAGGAGGGATGCTGGGGTTCTGCTGTCACCCGGTGAGCCTGTGGCCTGTGCAGGGTCCCGTCTTGAGGTGACATCTGGAAACCCTGACAGCTGGTGAGTCAGCCAAGCAGCAAAACAATCCTGAGCCACTGCATGAAGCTCTTGGATACCCTAAGGTGGAAAAGGAGCTTCCACACCAAACCCCTAAACATCAGAAATGGATTGAAACAAGTCCTGTGGTTGCATTTCTTACAGGGCAGCACCAGGAGAGTGAGAAACCCCAGAGAGCTGAGATTTAGGATGTGGTCATTGTCCTCACACTTCATCAGAGCAAGGTTCTCTGCAACAGGCATTAGTTCAGGTTTAACTAAGCAAAGCTTAGTTAACTTTGGGCAGATGAAGCTCATATTTATGCAGGCTAAGGAAGCAGATCTTCTGGTGTCTCACAGCACGCATGGGATATCCCATATTTTGGACATGTGGAGTTGGCCTGGTCATCAAAGAACCTTAGAAAGGTTTGGCTTGGAAAGGAACCCTTAACATCATCCAGTGCCACCTCCTGCCATGGACAGGGACACCTCCTGCTATCCCAGCATGATCCAAGCCCCAATGTCCAACCTGGCCTTGGGCACTGCCAGGGATCCAGGGGCAGCCACAGCTGCTCTGGGAATTCTATCCCAGCCCCTCCCCACCCTCCCAGACAGGAATTCCTTCCAATATCCCACCCATCCCTGCCCTCTGGCACTGGGAAGCCATTCCCTGCTTCCTGTCCCTCCATGCCTTGTCCCCAGTCCCTCTCCAGCTCTCCTGGAGCCCCTTCAGGCCCTGCAAGGAGCTCTGAGCTCTCCCTGGATCCTTCCCTTCTCCAGGGGAACATTCCCAGCTGTCCCAGCCTGGCTCCAGAGCAGAGGGGCTCCAGCCCTGGGAGCAGCTCCATGGGATCCTCTGGACTTGTTCCAGCAGCTCCACATCCTTGTTCTGGGGAGTCCAGGGCTGAATGCAACACAAGAACGGAGTGGAATGTGGGAATCACTTCACTCACCCTGTGTGCCCCATTTCCTTCGATGTATCCCTGGATACAATCAGCTTTCTGAACTGGAAGTGAACATTCCCAGGTCATTCAGCCCATGGACACATTCCTGTTTATGTATGAATGGATAGAAATGCTATCCACAGCCCTTTCCTGTCATTGGTGCCGTGGTTTTGGGATGCAGCAGGGGCACAGGGGGTGCAATGGACCCACACATGGACCAAAGGAGTTGCTTTTCACTTCATGTCCACCTTGTGTCCATCTGCATTTGTGCAGAGGACTCATGAAAAGCTGCCTTGATGAGCAAAGAGGCTTTTCCAGCATCTTTTTATTCTTGGTTGAACGGAAGGTAAAGCAATCTGCTGTCAGGCAGCAGGACTTCATCCAGGCAGGCTGACCTTTTTCAGAGGAACATTTTACCCACTGGAAAACATTGCCAACTAATCCTATTAAATGAGTGTGCAGACAACAATTTTCCTTGAATTTCTTCATTTTCCTGCCTTTGAACCTGTCTTTAAACCAAACTGTTATCTTTTTTGAAACCAGACGTGTGCCCGCTGTCTTTTCCTTCCACAGCCTAGAGGAATAAAATAATAATCATCATAATAATCACAATAATAAAAGCCTCATCAAATCATCTGTTTAGTCTCATCTCCTTGGTTTTGTTGCTGGTCAGTCTGGTGAAGTACTGAGCTGGGAATGTGAGTCTGGAGTGTCAGTGTTCATTAACGTAAATACGAGCAAATGGAAAAACATTCCAAGAGCTGGATTCACACTCGCACTAAGGTCCCTTTTTTACTGCTTTGGCAGGGAAAGGAGACCGAGAAGTGGGTGGCCATGTCATTTACTGCTCCGTTCCCATGTTTACAGCACAAGGACTCGCTGGCTTTTCAACAGCTCGGCTGAAGCCTGCTCAGATGGAGCAGCGGCTGCACGGCTTCATTCATCAAACGGCTCCTGCTTCGTTGAGCAGCCCCATTTAAAAACCTCCAGTAGCAGAGGAGCAGCTGAACTCAGGCAAAGAGGGAGACCTTGGGTCACGCACTGCTGGACGTTCTCCAGATGAACACCGGCGCTGGAGCTCCTTCCATGTCTCCTCGGATGTTGTAGAATCGTCTCCGGAGTGGAGACGTTGTGAACCTCCCTCGGGGACGTCACCATCTCCTCCTAAAACACGTGGGGAAATAGGTCAGATGGTCTGGGCATGAGAAGTTCATTGCTCTCTGATGATAACGTGGGGATCCAAATGTGTCACTTCCATCCAGACTCGTCACCATTCCTTGGATTTCCCTCAAGTTTGCCCAATAACGGAGTTTTGACCTTTGGGCATCCTCTAAGTTTGCTGTGTCCCACCTTGGCCCATCCAGCTGACTCCATGCAGGGAGTTGGGGTTTCCAAACACCAGTGAACACATGTTCATTTGAACCAGGAATTCTCCTGGGAGAACTTCCAGGGGGTGTTTAAAACTCTCCAGGTTTTTCACCGGGCAGGAGCAAAGGAGGAGTTTGCACACAGCCAGTCACACATCTCAGCGGGGCACTGGAAAATAAGGATAAGGAGGCCTCCAGGGTCTCCTGCTCAGGGAAGGCAAAGGGAATCTTGTGGGAAGCCCTCTGGGAGGCAGAGTGAGGGGGATGAAGGGATGGAGGGATGTCCCAAGGACAGCCCAGCTTGCCTCAGAGCCTAGCAGAATTCCCAGTGCTGTCACGTCTCTCTCGGTGTCCCCCCCAAATGTCACCCCTTAGGCCAAAGCTGCTGCTGCCTCCCGCTGGGAGCTTCCCCAGGCTCAGCACAACAAACAAATTGTGTGGTTGACCACAGGCAAGTCGGGAAAGGCCAAGCTCCACTTCAGCTGTGCTGTCATCAGTGTCCCCTGGGGAACGCGACGCTTCCGCAGAGCTGATTCTTGGGCAAGCTCGGTGATTCCCAATCTTCTGTGGCCAACAGGAATCTGAAACACTTCCACGTTTCTCCAAGGCTACCAAGGACTCTTGTTACCAAGCCTGAGGCTGGAAATGCCAGACAAATCCTCCAGGGAGCTGCTGGAAAGACCACCAATGCTCTGGAGCCAGGGAGCAGCGGCCGCTCTTCCATTACAGCATTGCTTGTCCCGTTCCATAGGCAACATCCGGATGCTACCAGCGATGTTTTATACATCTGCAGCTCTTTCCCTCACCTGTCATCATCTCCAAGTGCTTGGCATCTCTGACACCAGCAGCTGAGCTCAGGACAGAAGGAACTGGATGGAAATCATGCGGTTGGTTTACATTGGAGATGATTTTAAATAATCCGAAAAGCCTTTGGCCTTAAAATGCAGAAATCCTCTGCTTTTTTTCCTTCCCTCGTGGCTTGCAAGAGTTCAAAGACCTCAGAAAGCATCTGCTAAAACACTCTGGACTGACTCAAGACTCCAGAGCAACTGTGAATAGACCTTAATTCCAAAAATAGAGAATGAGCAGATTCTCCCTTTTGGATGTTCTGGACAGGAATCAAATTCGGAGCATAGGAAAAGTAGGAGTCCTTGAGGTCCTCTGAGTCCAGCCTCCTGACATCTCAAACTCCCAAATGGACCAGGAGAAAAGGCACAGAGTGTCCTGCACGTGTCACACCCCACAAAAAGCTTCCCTCTGGCCTGAAAGGCTCCTAAATTCAGAGAGGAAAGGAGGGGGAGATAAGTGGCAGCACTGAGGTCCCAGCAGCTGCAAATAAATTATGGGAAATCCTTATTCCCTCCTCGTGTCCACACGGTTGAAGAGTGAGTTAAAAAAATGCCTGAATAAGTAAAACTCCCAACCCCAGAACTTCTCAGGGAAGTTTAGTTTTCAGGAATTTTAGATTAAGATTTAACCAATTATTTTTGGGGTTTTTTTTTTATGATTATGGGCAAAAAGGTCAAGTTGCACGGCAGAGGACAGGTAAAAATGATCTCATTTTTATTGGCTCCAAAAAGAAAATCTTCTTGATTTATAGGTCAGGTTTTTCCTTCTCCCACTCACCTGTGGCACAGAGATTTGGGACAATGAAGTAGGATTTGCCTCAAATCTTCATTTGAATGAGTGACATTTTGGTACTCATCAGACACAGACCTGTAATGAATTCAATTATTTTCTAAAAAACACTTTATTTCCAACTTGTGTCATCTCAGAAAAAAGGATTTGGCCAAACATCCAGGCCTCGAAAAAAATTTAACAAAAGGATTTTTAAATTTTCAAGCATTTTTCTCAAGAGAAACTCAGAATAAATAATGCAAAAAAAAAAAAAACAAACACCACAGGAAGAAAAAAAAGAGGAAAGAATGAAATATTTTTATTCTCAGGTTGGTTTATTAATATTTTTGAGTGAATTTATTGACTATTTGAGTTGCCTCCATACAGCATTTACATATCTGGGGTGATGGAGAAATGATGGAAACCTTAGAGGAAAAACAAGAAAGTTTAGAGAGAGAAACAGATTCCAAAAGGGAAGAAAGGAAAAGATTGATGGAAAAATAAACTAAACTCTCTTAAACAATCCCTTATTATCAATCAGCAAAATTAAATTCACAGCAAATAGAGAATATTCTTAGGAAAAAAGAGTAGAAAATATTGAAGTAATAGTTGAAAAAATTGAAAATGTTGAATTAAGAGCTGAAAAAGTAGAATTAAGTCTTTTCTTGCCTCAGTACTAATTATCTCACACTGTTTATTAAGTTTAATAAATACTTTATTTCAACTGCTTGGAATTATTTTGTTTTCTATCTGAATAACCAGGATATTGTGATGCACAGATTGAACAAATTTACTTTACTCCTGCTTTGAGGTTCTTTTATTCCCATTGGATTTGAAGGGACAAAGTGCCCTGGAAGTGGTGAGGATCTGGATGCTGTTTCTGGAGATGAAAATGAGTTTGATTCTCCATTTATTTGGATCTTATTGACAAACACCTGGCCAGCATCACCTGGAAGGGAAGGAGGGAAGTGGAGTGAAGCTGGAGGGAAAATCCCTGAGCAAGCACCAACCTGAACTCCAAATCAACCCAGATTTGGTACATCATGACCAGGTAGAAGCAATTTCTGGGATGATTTTCCTTGAGGAGTTCAGATAATAAAATCCAGAGGGGAATTTTTACCTTGTGCCAAAAAAAAAAAAAGAAAAAAGAAAAAAAAAATCAATTCTTTCCCTGAAATTCCACAAGGGTAGGACTTGGTGCAGCATTTCAGAGTCAGGCCCATGAGGTTTTCATTTGGGAATGCCACGAGAAGCAATGTTTGTCTGGGATCCTCCAAATGAGGAACACATGGATGCAGGAAGTTCTTGGAATGGTGTTACCCTCCACAAACACTCCCTGTAAGGGCAGCTAAAAGTATGGATCAGGGGAAGATGTCGGAGGGGAAGGACAGACAATTATCAGCTGATTGACATCCTGTGACCTGCTGGAAGTGATCAGAGGTGGTCTAATGCCCCCCCAGGCACTTGGATGTCTGTTAAGGTTTTCACATCTTCAAAATTCATGAGGTGGAAGGAAAAGAAATAAAAACCTTAAAGGAAAAATAAACCAAAAAGAAAAGGGGTCTGCAGTTTTGAAGATGTGACTTTTTTTGCGATGATTTATTGGACGATTTTATAAAGGAGGGGAAGACCTGCTGAGGGCACCTTCTGTTCCTGGTTTTGTTCTGCTGCCTTTCCCAAGCCTCTGGCTGTCCTCACCCTTGTCCATGCTCCATGTGCTGTCACCCTGCACATCTCCCTGCTTGTGAGGTGCTTCCAGCACCACTTCCCGGCTGGAATGAGCAGACAAAGGAAATCAGGACAGAATTTGGGGTGATTTCTCTGCACTTACTCAGGTAACGAATTACAGTTTAGTTGTGTGAGTGTCTCTAGGATGGTTTTAGTTGGGTGATCTTAATCCCTTCCAACCCAACCCATCCTGGAATTCTGGGATTCTAATTAAGTGGAGTGGGTGTAGCCTGGAGATGGGATCCTGATGCTCCTGGTGCACAGGGAAAAATCCCAAAACAGAAAGAGGCAGAGGTTCTGTAGCAGAGCAGGGAGTGCCTTCTGCCGTAATTCCTGCTGGGAGAGAATCACTGGAGCAGGTCAGATTTGGGATTAAAGGTTGGAAAAAGCTTTGTAAAAAACCCTCAGGGGAAATCAGGGCAGAATTTGGGGTGATTTCTCTGCACTTGCTCAGGTAACGAATTAGTTTAGTTGTGTAAGTGTCTCTAGGATGGTTTTAACTGGGTGATCTTAATCCCTTCCAACCCATCCTGGAATTCTGGAATTCTAATTAAGACACAGGAAAAAATCCCAAAACAGAAGGAGGCAGAGGTTCTGTAGCAGAGCAGGGAGTACCTGCTGCTGTAATTCCTGCTAGGAGGGAATCACTGGAGCAGGTCAGATTTGGGATTAAAGGTTGGAAAAAGCTTTGTAAAAAACTCTGTTAAAACTTTCCCTCTGCTCTCCCCCCAGATGGCTGCAAAGAAGGTGTGTGGAGTTATTAAAGAGAATAAATTGACTGATGTGGTCTGGGATGAGGTTATTGGGATCAAGGGAGGGGAGAGCAGGATTGGGAAAAACCGGGAAGTGGGAGAGATGGAACAGAGCAGGGAAAACAAGGTGCACACAGAGGGGAGAAACCACAGGAGAGTAAAGCTGGGAAAAACACTTTATCCATCTCCTTTGGGCATGGAAGTGTGAAACCAACTCCCCACCTGCAGGTACAGAAGTTGTGTTGAGGAAGAGATTGGGATGAGCATGGACAGAGAGCAGAGCTGGAACTTCAGGGCACTGCTGAAAAGCTGGTTTTAAAAGTAAAATCTTCTTAATAAAGAAGATTCTTAAATAAAATCTTACAGGTCAGGTTTTTCCTTCTCCCGCTCACCTGCAGCACAGAAATTTGGGACAGTGAAGCAGGATTTGCCTCAAATCTACGTTTGAATGAGTGACATTTTGCTGTTTATGAGGTGCAGAACTTTAAAGAATTCAATCTATTTCCTAAAAAACACCTAATTTCTAACATGTGCCATTTCAGAAAAGGGATTTGGCCAAACATCCACACCTCAAAAAAAATTTAACAAAAGAATTTTTGTATTTTCAAACATTTTTCTCAAGGGAAAACTCAGAATAAATAATGCAAAAAACCCACAGGAAAAAAAAAAAAGAGGAAAGAACGAAATCTTTTTATTCTCAGGTTGGTTTATTTGTATTTTTCAGTGAATATATTGATTATTTGAGTTGTCTCCATACAGCATTTACATATCACGTATCACATACATATCACATTTTGGTGCTCACGAGGCACAGAACTGTAATGAATTCAATGTATTTTCTAAAAATCACCTTATTTCTAATGTGTGTCATCCAGCAAAAGGGATTTGGCCGGACATCCAGGCCAAGAAAAAAGAGTTTTAAGGAAAGGATTTTTAAATCATACAAGAGCAGGGTTGGGAAAAGCACTTTAACCATCTCCTTTAGGCCACAGAAGTGTGAAACCAACTCCTCACCTGCAGGTAAAGAAGTTGTGGTGAGAAAGGGATTGGGGTGAGCATGAACAGAGAACAGAGCTGGAAGTTCAGGTGGCTGCTGAGCCAACGCTGGGAAGCTGGGCTGGATCCCTTGGGATGAGGTGAGGAAGCAGGAAGAGGAGCTCCATCCCTGCCATGGGCTGGGGAGAACACACCTGGGATGCTGCAGTCGCTCCCAGGCCCCCTCCGCTTCCACAAAGACGTGGAGGGGCCATGAATCCCAATTCCATGATTAATCCCAATTCCATGATTAATCGGCTGAGGAAAGCAGCCCATGAGTCGTGCCGAGATCAATGGCTTGGCTCCAGAAGCACAGCACAGGGAACCTGGAAACAGCCTGGAAACGATCGAGGAGCATTTAATCCCAAATCTGACCTGCTCCATTGATTCCCTCCCTGCAGGAATTACGGCAGCAGGTACTTCCTGCTCTTCTACAGAACCTCTGCCTCTTTCTCTTTTGGGACTTTTCCCTGTGTGCCAGGAGCACCAGGATCCCATCTCCAGGCTAAACTCACTCCCCTTAATTAGAATCCCAGAATTCCAGGATGGGTTGGAAGGGATTAAGATCACCCAATTAAAACCATCCTAGAGACACACAACTAAACTAATTCATTACCTGAGTAAGTGCAGAGAAATCACCCCAAATTCTGCCCTGATTTCCCCTGGGGGGAAAGCAGAGGGTAAGTTTTAACAAAGAGTTTTTTACAAAGCTTTTTCCAACCTTTAATCCCAAATCTGACCTGCTCCAGTGATTCCCTCCCGGCAGGAATTACGGCAGCAGGTACTCCATGCTCTGCTACAGAACCTCTGCCTCTTTCTGTTTTGGGATTTATCCCTGTGTCTTAATTAGGATCCCAGAAAGCCAAGAGAATTTATCCAGCACAGGGCGAGTGAGGGAGGTTTGAACAGGGAAATTGTGAAAAACTGCTGGAGCAGGAGCCACTCGTGGTGGAGCAGGATGCTGGTGGGAATGGCAGGATTTTTCCTGGCGCCATTACTCGGGAAAGGTTGGAATAATGAGGAACAGTTATTTTGTGGCCTGGAAGGTGAGGGGAGACCGTTGTTTATTGGGGTTATAAACCTGACCTGTGGGAACAGGTGGATGCAGCAGAGCTTTGGGAAGAACAAACAGGGAAGCAATAAAAGACTTCCCAGATAAGAAGAATCTGGGAACACAATGGAATCACAGATTCAGGAAGGTTGGGAAAGACCTCCAGGGTCATCAAGTCCAACCGTCAGCAGGGCACTGCCACCATGTTCACCACCAAACCACCTCCTCACGTGCCACATCCACATGGTTTTGGGACACTTCCAGGGATGGTCGTTCCATCACTTCCTCAGGCAGGCTGTTCCAGCCCTTGACCACCTTTTCTGCGAAGAAATTTTTCCTGGTAGCCAATCTAAACCTCTCCTAGTGTCCCTTGGGGCTGTCCCCTCTTGTCCTGTCACTTGTTACCCGTGAGAACAGACCAACCCCCAACCTCCTGTCAGGGAGATGAAAGATGCTGGACAAAACTCTCAGCTCTCAGCAGTCTTTCACCCCTTTTTTGGGCCGTGTCAGAGTGGGATGCTGCCAGATTAAAGTGCTCTAAAAATCAAAGAGTGACTTAATTCCTTAATTAACTCCTTAATTAAGGGTTTACAGAGATGTTACTGACGAAAAATTTCCACTATCCCAACACGGGTGATCACTAAATGTTGAATTAACATCTGCCTCGGCTCTTAGAAATGACATTTGAGGTCCAAAAATACGCTCCCTCTTGGAAGCCTTGGCTCCAAGGAATTTCCACTTTCACCTCGGGGGAGCCATTAGTCGTTAAATATCCGTTATCATTTATCAGCACAAAGAGAGCGGGAAGGTTGGCTCTGAGACAAGCTGAGGTAATTTGAGTTGTTATCAGGAGGGTGAGATAACCTGGTGGTGGAAAAGGGCATTATCCTGCCACTGGAGTCAAAGGGCAGCTGGAAGCCTGGGAATATCGTTGGGTGTAAGGAAGTTTCTTGGGAAATCCTGGAGTAATTTTGGAAGCCCCAGTACACTGAGCGGATTGAATCCAGCATCAGAAGACAATCTGTAAGGAATATGGACCCGAGTATTTTTTGGGAGTCTTTATTCCCAATAGCGGTACGTTTACTAAACCAGGCCCTGAGGGGTTTGAGCCACTGGGCCAAATTTTACCAGAGTTTGAGCTCATGTTGGAGCTTCCACTGAGATCCTGTTGGTGGCAGCACCGGGAATGTGGAGATTTTTGATTTGAAGAGCAGTGGATGGAAGTCTCAGCACTCTGCACACATTTGAGGAGCAAGGCACTCCCTGTGGAGAGGTGACTAAACCGTGGTAAAAGCAAAACCCCTGTTCCCACCGTGCAGGTAAAAAAATGAAATATTAAGTGACTCTTTCAGGTTGCAAAAATTTGTCCTTGGAAAACCAACCCACCACGAGCTGTGTCTCCCTTTCTGCAGACAATAACATGAGCCAGACATGTGTCCCTGAGGTAGAAACTCGTGCCCAGTGTCACTTTCATCCACACTCAGAGAATTCCCTTTGGAAAAGATCCATGCAGGAGTAACTCTGCCAGGAACCAAAGCCTTTGCCATGTCCTCTGTGCTGGGCACTGGTGAGCCAGACTCGAATCCTAGGATCAGTTTTGGGTCCCTCACGACAAGAAAGATCCTGAGGGGTTGGAGTGTGTCCAGAGAAGGGAACAAAACTGGGGAAGGGACTGGAGCACAAGGAGGAGAAAAGGATGCTCAGGGGAGAATTTATTTCTCCCTGGAGCTCCTGGGAAGGAGCCTGTGGCAAGGCAGGTATCAGCCTCTTCTCCCGGGGAACAACAGGACAAGGGGAGATGGCCTCAAACTGGGACACGTTGGATATCCAGGAAAATCTCTGCACTGAGAGAATGATGGAGTATTGGAACAGCTATCCCAGGGAAGGGAGGTTTCAACACCATCCCTGGAAGTGTTAAAAAAATGAGCAGATTTGGCACTACCAGTAACATTGAGTGGACATGGGAGTGTTCAGTAAAAGGCTGGACTTGATCCTGGAGGTCTTTCTGATCCATAATGATTCCACGATTCTATAACTCTTCCCCATTTGCTGTGCAGTGGGATTATCCTGTGTCCAGGAACTGGAATCTTTCTATCTTCTCCCATGATTCTGTAACTCTTCCCCGTTTGCTGCAAAGTGAGATTATCCTGTGTCCAGGAACTGGAATCTTTCCATCTTCTCCCACCTCTCAAACACCCCTTGGGCACTGGATTTCTGTGTTCCTTTCCATGGGAAGGAGGGACGGGGAAGAGAGATAAGTCCCTGTCCCTAGAGGGTTATCCATAGGCTGGGAGGTGTGCTGGAACACGGATGGATCTGGGAACGTGGTTCTGCTTAGCTGCACACATGTGAGAACGTGTGGGAGGCAGCACAAATCCGGGTGAGGGCAGGATATCCATCAGGAGCCACAATCCCTGGAATCTCAAAGGGACCACTGCCAAGTAAGACTCATCTCCAGCTTGTTGGATCTGCTCTTCCAGCTCCTGATCCAGGGAAAAAGCCAGGAGCTGTGGGTTCCAGGAGCAAGACTCATCCCTCTGTTATGGAAAAAGGCTGTGGGGATGGTTTCTATCATTGCTGAAAGTGGAATAAAAATGCAGCAAGGATTCCTCAAAGAATGCTTGATGTTGCTCGCAGTCAGCAGAGCGGATAATATTAATAATAAAATAAAATAATTAAAATTAAACTGAGTTTATCAACACCCATTGCTCCAGATTGGAGCCGTGGGAAGGGGATAGAGTGGGATGATGAACAAAGTCTCCAGTCAGGGCTGTGGCACTGAAGAAATTCAAAATTCCTGAAGTGAATATGATGCTGGGGAGTTCATCAAAATAAGGATGAAATAAAAATTACTTCTAATTTATAATTGGATTTAAAATTTAAAATTAGGATTTAAAATCCAAAATAAAGGTGAGCTAAAGATGACTCCTAATTTCACAAGAATCAAAGGGACTGCCTCTAAATTTTCTGCTGGAAGAGATTCTACAAATAAATGCAGATGAGAATGTTGAAGGGACAAGTTTTTTATTTCTTTTTTTCAGTCTAAAATATCAGAGATTATTTTCATCAATACTTAAGCTTCAGAAATAATTTTTAAAAATGTATTTGTTTCCTTTGATTTTTGTTGGAAATCTCGAAGTATTTCCTGAGTGGTTTTTCCTGTTGTTTGAATATCCTTGAGCTCCAGACAGAAGGGGAAAAAACCACCCAAACAAACCCAAATCCCCCAAAATTCTCTTTTTCCAAGTTGCCAGTCAATCTTCATCAGGAAAAACGGAGGTGGAATGCAGATCTGACTTCCAGTAGTCGTTGGAGCTTCTGGTGTTACGAAACTTCCCTCTCTGACCTGGAGCGAGGCGAGGACATGGCAACAAGAGAGTGTTGAGACACGTGAAAACAAGCCTGAAGTTCGAGGAAAAACTCGTTCCTAAGCGTGGATGACACACGGGAGAAGATTTTATCTGGTGCAGGAGCTGGTTGAGAAATCGCACGGGAAAAATTATTACGGCAAAACACGGAAATATTTTTGAGAACGTTATTTGTTCCTAAATTTTCACGGCAATTGAAGGTGGAGGTGAGGATTTGCAATGGGTGGTGTCTGATGCAGTCACTGAGAACCAATAAATCATTTCAGATCCGTGTCGTGTGCCTGTGGGTTTGTCACATTTGCGGTGGAATGCTCTGGATTGTCCCAACTTGCCTCATTTCTTTTGAATGGAAAATATCTTCTAGTTGTTCTTTCCTCCTACATCAGAAGGAAAAGCGCCTTTGGAAAACCCCAAACGCTTTCCTGAGGTCTGAGCTCCTCAGGGTTGAGCTCCAAACCAATATTTGGTATCTTCAGAGGTTGTTTGTGAGGATCCTGCCTTTGACTGCAGCCAGGCTGGGGCCTTCTCCATCTGTGCTGGTGGGACACGGAGTGACAGGATGAGGAGGAATGGCCTTAAACCGAAGGAGGGGAGATTTGGATGGGATATTGGGAAGGAATTCTCCCCAGGGAGGGTGGAGAAGCTCTGAGGTTTCCCAGAGAAGCTGTGGCTGCCCCTGGATCCCTGGCAGTGCCCAAGGCCAGGCTGGACATTGGGGCTTGGATCACCCTGGGACAGTGGAAGGTGTCCCTGCCCATGGAGATTAATGACCTTGAAGATCTCTTCCAACCCAAGGCACTGAATAATTTTATGATCATGATGAACTCTCACAGTAATTTTCTGTAATTAATTGCTTAGAAGGGCCTTTTTTCTCTATGGTTCGTAACAGTCATTTAAAATAACAACAGTTTCCATTATTCAGTGATTTTGTTATCAGAATACGAAAATATAAATGGAGACAAGGTTGTAGGTGAGAGATGAATTTACTGCAGATTTTGGTCCTATTATGAACTCGGAGGAACACAAACTCTATTCTAAATTAAAGCCAGGGGAGATTTCAGAAACAAAATCCAAATATTTGTTCTTCAGCAAATTTTAAGTTGAAAAAAAATCCCCCCAAAATAAACCTTTTATAAATCCCTCCCTGACTCTGCAATTTCATTGTTGTTAATTTTACATGAGGTGTCACATGCGTGGAACAGTAACTTTGTGCTCTAATGTGTCAAACAGAGAGAGCAGAAATAAAACATTTCCCTTGATTGGAACAAGATGTTTCCCTGTTCATAAATATTTTTCTGCTGGCAGTGTCAAAATGTGACAATTCCACGCTAATAAAATGAAATATTTCTCTGGTTCTGAACAGTATTTTCCTTAAATTAGTGTTGTTTTCATATGACATCTTGGAATTCTCGTGTTCATGGCTGGTTTAAGAACAGCTCGTGGAATTTAGGTGGGACTGGTCTCACCTGATGAGGACATCTCTCCTCCAGAGACGTGTCTGTGGAGCCAATAAAATCTGAATTAAATCCAGCTAATTGTAAAGGAAATAATTCCAACCTGTCAGGTAAAACCAAAATAAAAATATCCTTTTTTAATCCATCAGTAATTTTTGGCATTGATAAGTTGATCTATATTGAAATTAAATGAATCCAGTAAAATCTTTAGGTCTATATTCAATTTTATTTTTGTTTTCCTTCCTTTTTCATTATGTCTTTAATGATGAATTTTCTTGGATATCTTTACCAGAGAGTGTTTGAATTAAAACTCTGTGGTCACTATTGATCCACTGAATATATTTCCAATAGAATTCCAATTCTAAGGAAGTCACTGGCTAAAAACCATAACCGTGGATATATTTTTGTTTGGGACAGAGCCAATCTTGTTTTCCCTTTACAGAAGTTAAAGTAACTCATTTTTCCATGGAACAGGAGTGGACTAAAATCCTGTAGGGCAACAATTAAAGATCGAAAATTTGTAAAGCCAGGAGCTGTCAGAATTTACCTGCTTTGGATTCCGTGCCCAACTTTGCTCTGGAAAAGGTGGGAGATTGATTTCCTTCCTTGAAACCTGGCTGCAAACAGCAGAACACGAACATGGTGGGACTGACCCGTGTGCCCTAAAATCTTCCTGTGGATTCCCACAGGAGATTGGAGATATTCCAACCTCCAAAAACTCCCAAATGTGATGTGTTGACCCCACGTCTCCTCCATTGCGTTTCAGGACCATCCCCACGATTTCTCTCCTCCTCCTGTTGTCCAAAGGAGGGTTGCAAACAAGGACTTGAAGAAGCTCCTTGTCAGGGGGGATAGATGTTCTTCTTTGGACCCTGACTCCTGGCCCAGCTGTGTTCCTTATTTCAGTGTCCCATGTCCCAAAAAGATGAAATGAAGCTTCTTTCTGCTGTTTCAAAGCTTGTTTATTTTTCTTTCTTATCAAAGTTTGGGAGGCACAGACTGTGCTGTGACCTCCAGGAACACGAGGGCAGAATGGCAATGGCTACCCAAAGCAGGTAGCTTTTATATCTATTATCAACCAGTTAGAAAACTTTACCTATCTTATTTTGTTCCCCAAACCAGTGAATATCAACCTCATTGACATCTCTCCTCTACACTAAATTCTATCTACCAATTAACAAACCACAGGAACTCATGTCAGAGGGAAAAAGGAAGAGAAG
>VZRF01008735.1:17506-33291 GCA_013396875.1 Vireo altiloquus
ATAGTAATAGTAATAATAATAATAATAATAATAATAATAATAATAATAATGAAGCAGTTCCTCATGGAACATGCTGAACCCAGGGAGACAGCCCAAAATGCAGGAGTTTCCTCCCCGATACAGGAGATTTGGCAGCAGGACTGGAATTCTATCTCCTTCCAGACAGGGAAAATAACCAAAACCAGGAGGTTTTTCATGGAACAAATGGGAACCATGTGACCAAGTCACAATGGAAAAAGCGGAGCTGCTTTCAGCTCCCTAAGCCCTGACACTTCTTTTTGATTTAACCACAATAATCTAAGTGGAAAATGAATAAATGTCAGGGCTTTTTATTTTTTTTTTTTTAATAAATCAGTGCACGAGCGCGAATAGGAACCAGAATAAAAGCTTTTCATGACATAAAATTCATATGTTTGGATCTCTGACAACGTTTTCCTTCTCTTATTTTTCATCATTACGATTAGGCCTGGTTGCACCATTTATTTCAGAAAACAAAATATTCCAAGACAGGGAACCTGCTTGCAGTTGCTAAGCCTGGAATGAAAACCCAATTCTTAACAGGATGACCTGAATCATGATGCATTTATTTATTTTTATGAGTTTTAAACCAAATATTTGAGAAACGAGGATGAGATTTGCCCAGCGGTTGCTTGGGCAAGATTCCTGCCTGTTGAAATGAGAGTGGTTGAGCACAAAATCTCAACCATATGCCAGCAGAAGAAATTAAATGGGATAAGATTGGGTGCCACAGTTGTCATTTTTGGGGGGGGGGGAAATTAATGTCAGGAATAACCCCTGCAGCCTCACTGGTGTGGTTTTTTGTACCTGACTGAACCAAAGCCTCAAGGAAGGATTAATTCACCTGACAATGGAGGTTATCTCTCAGACAATCTCTCTTTAGACAAACAAAAGTGATTCTGGAACACTGATACGGCAGCAACTGGTGACAATTTGTGACTTTGGAATTTGATGGGAAAGAGAAATTTCCCTGAGACCTCATTTCTAGGGAGAAGGTACTGCCTGACATAGGAAGAGATGATATTCAGATACTGTAATAAAATGTGTATTTACCACTACAAATCTTGCCTTAACCTCTCAAAGCTATGAAACCACTCCTGCTATATCTATTTTACCTCCCAGCTCCAGCTTATTCCCTAAATAAGGAGGATGGAAAGCCACAGAAATGAGAATGCTGTGACAGGCACAGTGTCCTGGAGGTGGAGGAGAAAGCTCAGCCTCCACCCCCTGACAACCCCAGACTCCAAAAATCCGATTAATGTTGGAAAAGACCTTTAAGATCCCCAAGCCAAACCAGCAAAGGAAAACCCCATCACCAGAAAGGATCCCTGCTGCTCAAATTCCTGCAGCAGAGACTCTGGGATGCCTGGGTAATATCCAGGCTTTCCAGGCAGCATCCCATGGCACAAAGTCATCCTGGTCCTGTCCTGACCTTCCCAGTGTCTTCTACAGGTGGATAAAACCCTCCCTGATGTGGGGAACGTGCAGCTCAGGAGGTCCAGGAGAAACCAGAAGAAGCAACAGCGACCAGAAATGGGAAGGGGGATGGAATTCTTTTTCTGGGAAGGACAAACAGCGAAGCAATGCAGTAACTTGCCAGGTAAGAAGCCCTGGAGACGCACTTGAATCAGAGCATCGTGGAACTGTTAGGGTTGGAAAAGACCCTCAAGGTCATCAAGCCCAACATCCTCAACTCCCACATCCACTTATTCTTTGAACACTTCCAGCGATGTTGATCCCACCACTTCCCTGGGCACTCTGTTCCAATGCTTTACAACCCTTTCCATGGATTTTTTTTTCCCTAGTATCCAATCTAAACCTCCCCTGGCGCAGGTTGAGGCCTCTTGTACTGTCACTTACTACCTGGGAGATGAGTTTGACCCCTGCCTCACCACAGCCTCCTTTCAGGGAGCTGTGAGGAGCAATAAGGTCTCCCTCGAGCCTCCTTTTCTCCAGCTCCCCCAGTTGCTCCTCACAGGACAAGTTTTCCAGCCCCTAAATTAAGGAAAACCTCTGGGAGTGCTGACAGAAGAGGTGTTTGTGTTGTTGTCCATTTACTCAGACTGGGAAAATCTGGGGACTCAAAGAATCAACCACAACGGAAAGAAATTTTAGATAAAATGTTTTCTCCATCACCTGGAGGACAATAGAACATCTGGAATGTGTTACCAGCCAATGAGTGCAGGAATAAACCCCAGGAATGAGGCTTGGAAACCAACTGGGCACTCTGGGAAGTGCCAGGGGAGTGCTGAGTGGGGAAATCAAGGTGAGGTAAGTGATAAGGAGAAGCTCACCAAGCACAAAGGACATTGCCTCATTCCCTGCTTGTCGGTGGTGGCTTGGAATGACGTTTTCCCGCTCCTTGCTTTGCCAGGTCCCGAGACCAACAATTTATTTAGCGACTTTATCACCTTGCAGACATTCCAAAATGCTGCTGTGAAGGTGTAGAACCTTTTATAGGACATTTACATTAAATCACACCAAGCTTGGCCTCCTCTTCTGATACCTGTTGTGGGAGCAGCACTCCAGGGACCACCCTACAGGAGTCTGGAACAAAAAAACCATTCCCAAAACAGAGATATTAGAGCTAGGAAACATCTTTTCCACAAATACCTGCCTGTTGTGAAACCTCGGCCAGCAGAAATAAATGTGATGTAAAGCAGGAGAGTGATGGAGACCAGCAAAGCTGCACAGCTTTGCCTGTTCTCCTGGGGACCAAATTTATCCCCAAAGCTCCACAAGAAGGCTTTGCCATCGAAATGAGCCCTTGGGAGAGGCTGCTCCCACTCCTGGGTGAGCAGCTAACACCAAAGAAATGAGAAGCTGAATGTTTGATATGCTATAGAAATATAGGTTTGTAGTTTTAAGAATTGTCTCATATATTACTATGGGACCAAGATGGAGATTTTAGGGTGTAGTCCCTTGTCCTTCTCCTTCTTCCCTCTTCTCCTTCTTCTTCCCTTTTCTGTGACCTCAGTTCCTATCATGTAGTAATTGTAGAGAGAATTTAGTCTAGAAGAGACCTGTTAACAATATTGATAGTTATTGGATTTAGAAACAAAATAATGTATGTAGAATCTTCCTATTTGATGATAAACCTTATATAAACCCTCTGCTCTGTGTGTCTGTGGCCATTTGGCACCTGGAATCAGTGGTGACTCTGTGTTCCTGAACCTTTGATAACTTAGAATAAACAACCTGAAGCAGCCCTGAAGTCATTTGTTATTTTGTCCTGATATGAGAGATTGAGAAGAAAAAGCATCCTGGGCGCAAACCATGCCATTGGTCCCAACCAGGGCATCCACAGGAGAGCTCTCCAGGAGATTCTCCTGCTCTTCATAGACTGAGGTGAGGCAGGAGGTCCAAGGGGTTTGGATCTCTCTGTGGGATAATTCTCACTTAACGAGCAGATTGCTCTTAGACAGTGTCCATGGAATCCTCCCCTTTCCAGAAACTGAAACCAGATTTGATTTGGAGGGGAGCAAGGCTTTCATCGCTGCCTGTCAGCCTGGCCTCAGCCCCAAGAGCCAGGATGGCTCTAATTAATCAGCCCCAGGGTTTGCTCCTCAGATGCTTCCCTATTGAAACTGAAGGTTCTTGGACAAAGGAAGACTTTTCCTGAACAATGAATCCTCAGGATTTTGTTCCAGATGCTGAAGTTTTTCACAATCCTCAACAGTTACTAATGGAGTAAAGAAGCTTTGATTTGTGGCCCTCATTTGTCACAAATAATATTCAAGAACCTGTGTTCTGCTCATATGAGATCAAGCTTTTTGCCATGATTACACAGAATTGAATGGGAAAGAAAATTCCCATTGACTGGAGTGGCAACATAAAACATCGCATTAATTTCTTAATACCTAATTACTACTATTCCATCATATAAAGCTTTAATTTTGCCATACTGCTCCTCATGTTAATTGTCCTCATTAAGATTAAGAAGAATTCAAGACAAACTTTTAAGACAGACCCAGGGTTTGGGTGGGGCTCAGAGGCTGATGTGGAATTTGCTGGCATAAATCACTTTCTAGGTGTCCTTGGAATTTTAAGATCCATTCTCTGTGGCCAATACTTGCCTCCAACATCGATGAATTTAGGAAAAGTCCAAGCCCAAATTATTCAGGGGGTGTGTGTGTGTGATAACTCTCTCCTATGCCTAGTTTGTTAAAAACACTCATTTGTTAGAATTTTAGAAATTTTTCCTCCTTATAGCTCAGGTTCTAACAATTTGTGGGATTTTTTTTTTTTTTTCAATTTAGGGAAGTTTTTGGCTGAATTTATGTGGAATTGACCAAGAGGAAAATCATAAAATCATGGAATCATGGAATATTTGGAGTTGGAAGGGACCCACAAGGATCATTGATCCAACCCCTGCACAGTCACCCCAACAATCCCACCCTGTGCATCTCTGGAAGTGTTGTCCTGGAGCTCTGACAGCCTTGGGAATGTGCCCATTCCCTGGGGAGCCTGCTCAGTGCCCCACCACCCTCTGAGGAAGAACCTTTTCCTGAAATCCAACCCAAACCTCTCCGGGCATGGTTTCAGGTGTCACTGGGCAGCAGAGGGGAGAGCTTGGTGCTCATTCCCTCTGCATCTCCTGAAACCATCACTTGGATGTGCAGGAGAAGCTCCCAAAATCTCCATCCATGAAAATTTCATCCTAACGACCCACGGAAGGCAACTCCACTTCAGGTTCTCAAATGGCTTCACCAAGCTTGGATCAGGAGTTTTCTCCTGGAGAGCTTATCCCAGTCCTCAACATGGGGACTCCATAAAAACCTCCCTCCTTCCCTGTGATGCCTTAGGTTTTAACTTTTCTCTGTTCCCAGCCCTGCCGTGCCCAGTGGAACTCTGCAGTTCCCTGGAGCTCGTTCAGTGCTGTTCTCTCATGCTCACACTGACATAACAAAGCCTCTCCAGCTCGCTCTCCAAGGACACCCAGACCCTCCTGGGCCCAACAACTGCAAACCTTCATCTTGGGGAGAGGGGGGCAAGCTTGGGCAAATTCCATCCTTGCCTGGCTTCTGCTTGGGCAATTGATGCTGATATCAAAGTGGGAAGAACTCGGGAGCTGTCATTGTCCATTTTGGGATGCACTGAGGCAGGAGCCTCTGGAGCCCAGAGTGTGACCTCTGAAGGCCTTTCCAATCAATCCCTCCTNAGCCTCTCCCGCGGGTCTGGAGCGTTCCCAGTGACACCGAAGGTAAACAGCAGCTCCATCTCGGCAAAATGAAAACCGAATGTGCTCCCTTCACATCAAAGAGCCAAGAGTTGAGGAGTCCCAGACTCCGGGACAGCGAGCCTTCAACTCCAACATAAAAACCTCATTAGCACATGAAAGTGTTACATAAACATGTTTGCGTTGTTATTTACGGAGTGGCCCAGGAATGCTTTGTACCTCTTAATCAACTCAAGGGCTGGAGCAGCGGGGAGGAAACGGCTTTGCCGTAATGAAAGACAAAGATTCCAGATCAAATGGGAGCGAAAAAGAACAAATAATCCTCCAGAAACAGCAATGAAAGCCTCAAATCCATCCAAAACGCCGCACAAAAAAAAAAAAAAAGCAGCCTCAAAACAGCTGTCTAGAAATGGAACTTGGGATTGTTTGGTATGGCTGCTTTGGAATTACATCTGCATTTTAATTAATATTTCGATTATTGTTTGAATTACCCAGCTCACACTTTCAGGTCATGGATATGAATCACCAAGGGGGTTGGAGTTTCAGGCAGAAAACAGATCCCAGAAAGGGCTGAAAAGAGATTTCTTCTTCAGGGCTTTTCCTTGGAAGGGTGTAAAATTCCTGATGGTAAAGGCAATGTGGGTTATACCAATGGGAAAGAGGATTTGGGCAGGATTCTAAATGTAAGGAGGGGGAAAAAAAAAAAGAGGATTATTTTGCAAAAAAGAGATTTGTTTAATTATGAGCAGCTGACGGGCAAGACCCTTCATTGCATGTCATCCAAAGCCTACACAGGCTGTTTTCGTTTAGAGAAGGAAAATTGCAAGAACGAGGCTCTTTTCAATCCAATTGGATAGAAACTTTTTTAAACAGGTCTTTTAGAGCACGGTGACACTTCAAAAATTACTGCCTCCGAAGGATTCTGAGAATTAAGATGAGCTTGGATCAATCCCAACTGTGGTGTTTTCATAAAGTTCTGATCAAGTCCTCAAGGTCATGCCACAATTCCTGCCCTTGGGAAAGATGGAGGAATATTCCATAGCTGCAAGGAAATGATCCTGAAAAACATCTTTGATTTCTCGTTCTCCTGTGGAAGACACAGAGGTGACTGTGTGGGAACGGAGCTGGGAAGGGGCTGGAGCACCAGGAGAGGCTGAGGGAGCTGGGAAGGGTCTGGAGAATTCCTGAGGGAGCTGGGAAGGGTCTGGAGAATTCCTGAGGGAGCTGGGAAAGGAGCTCAGGCTGGAGAAAAGGAAGCTCAGGGAGGACCTTGTGGCTCTGCACAACTCCCTGACAGGAGGGGGCAGCCGGGGGGGGTCAGGCTCTGCTCCCAGGGAACAGGGACAGGAGGAGAGGGAACGGCCTCAGGCTGGGCCTGGGGAGGTTAAAGTTGGATATCAGGGGAAATTTCTTCCCTGGAAGGGCTGTCCAAGCCTGGGCAGTGATGGAGTTCCCATCCCTGGAGGGATTTAAAAGCCATTTGAATGTGGCACTTGGGGACACAGTCAGTGATAACCTTGGCAGTGCAGACTTGGTGATCTTAGGGATCATTCCCACTCCAAATGATTCCAGGATTCTCTCTCAACCTGCCTGGTCTCTTTCAGCACATCCAGTAACCCCATTTTGGCTGATAGGATGATCTCAGGCCACGGTGACCATAAATATTTTGAGGCAAAGTCAGGCAGAGCATCCAAAAAAAAGAAAATTCTACTCCCTTCTCTTAACACTTCCATGATTTAAACTGGGCCTAAACTCTAAAGGAAGTTCTCAAGAGCAACCATAGCTTAGAATATGATCTACAGCCTGATGTCCAAAATACACAGAATTTAATATTTTTTTTCTTCAAAACATGTTGCCATTATCTTTCTTGTTTTGCTCTCAGTATTTCTTTGGCGTTTTCCCTCCTGGTTTATGTTACCACCAGAAAACATCAGATTGTGATTCACTGGGGCTAAACTTCAAATTTGATAAGTTTCAACTCAGTGGAAGGCAGAGAAGTGACTTTTATTTAAATCAGCTGTGGAATCATGGAGATCCATGTAAACAACCCAAAATAAAGGCAGATTTTATGAGTGATGCTGTTCTCGTAAGATTTTGGAAACCATCAGGTGAGAACAGAGTGAAATCAATTTGCAGCTGATTCTGTGGTGTGGCAGCATCGATGAGGGAAGCTGAAATTATGGAAAACATCCTTTAGATCTGTATCTGGTCCATCTTCCCTTCTGGATATGGAAAGATAAACAAGGCAGGAGTGGAAATTAAATCCCTGTTTGATACAAGGAACTTTCACCTGCTCCTTTCTGAGCACAGGCAGCAAGAACTCAGCAAAGTCCTCTCAAGGCGTGAGCCTGTCACGAGCATTTGTGTATTTGTGTGCATGTAATCCCAGAAAAAACTGCTTCCCACTGAACAGAGGGTCTTAAAGAGTTGATGTTTGAGTTTTCTGGCCTGGCACCACTGAGGGATCTGCACTTGGCAGTCACACAGGATTGGAGTGTTGGTCACAGAGAGCTCAGGTCAGGTCTAAGTTTTTAAGACCAAAGTCCTGTCGCCCCAAATTCCTGAGAAGCTTCAATCAGAAAATTGATTACAGAGACATTGTTATGACACAAATCCCAGATTCCTGGGAAGCTCCAATCAGAAAATTGACTACAGAGACATTGTTATGACACAAATCCAGGCCTTCCCAAGGCCTTCCACCCAAGCACTAACAAACACGAGGAGGAATTCCCACTGCCTCACTCGGTGCTGGCTCTGGGATTCAATCCACTGAACCCAAGGCTTGGAGAACAACAGCTGCTGCTCCTCTGTGAGCTCCCATCACACACTGCTGGTGGTACTGGTCAGCTCTGGGAGCTTCCCTTCTGGTATCTTCCCTTCTAGTGAGGCATTTTTGGGGGATGCCACCTCCTTCCTGCGTTTCACGGCTCTGGGTCCATCCTCTGCGTGTGCCAGCACCGAGCACCCAGCCAGGCACCCTCAGCTCCAGGAGTTTTCTCCACCATCCCTGTGGGTCACTTCCAGCTCGGGAATTCTGTGATTCCATGCTTCTGTGACTCGTCCTGCTCTCCCTGGGTGAAGAGTCTGTGGAGACAAAGCCTTGTCCTCCTTCCACCCCTCTTGGCCGNCAAATGTTCCTGTTTTGGTATCTCTTTGGGTTTCAAGTCCCCCCTATCCGGTTATCCTGCGTTCCACTTCTGATCAATCCATTCTTCATTCCAGGCTCTGAGACCTGTTGGTGTTATCTTCAACCAGACAGTCCAGGAATTTGGGGAATTTCCTTGCTCATCTTTGCTATCCTTAGTTTACTACATAAAGAAACATTCTACATATGATATAATCCTAAGACATCACACTACTTTTTAAAATGAACTATTTCCATACCACTTCATTTTCTTATATCACACATATGACATTCATTTTAATATTTGCGAAAAGCCAACAATACAATGTGCATTTATAACAACAGCTCTGGGTCCATCCTCTGCGTGTGCCAGCACCGAGCACCCAGCCAGGCACTCTCAGCTCCAGGAGTTTTCTCCACCATCCTTGTGGGTCACTTCCAACTTGGGAATTCTGTGATTCCATGCTTCTGTGACTCGTCCTGCTCTCCCCGGGTGAAGAGTCCACAAGTCTTGTCCTCCTTCCACCCCTCTTGGCTGTGGGTCACTCAGGTGATGCTTTGCCTCCTGTCCCCACGTCTGGCACTGACCCAAGCCCAGAGTGGATGCAAAACCAGAACATCCTCCAGCCCCACGCACGCACAGATGGCTTTGAAATCCTCCAGGCCCTCTTCTGATTCCTTCCCTGTGTTTTGTTGCTCCTTTTCATTGCTATTTTGTTTAGACAAACCTTTTCCAGGGACTGTGTTCTTTGTTATCCCTGTGGGAGAGGGACAGTTGTTTTTTTACCCCTTCCACAGCTTTTTTTTTCTTTTCCAGGCACTCCCCCGATACAGAATTTGCACATGTTTGAAGCAGAAATAAATGATTAACATTTTTTCCCCCCGTTTCTTGGAGCTGGATGAAGGTAAGAACACGGCATCCTTTCCTACAGCCATCATGTGCAAGAGATTACAGAGCTGCCCTTAACTTGTACCATATCCTCGTCAGCCCTAATAAAAAGGACACGAGAAATAAGAACGTGCCACCAGATTCCTGGATGGAATCAATCCCTGCTGGGTTGTTAAAACAGCAGAGGAAATTTGGTGTTGAAAGAATGGGAATTCAGAAAAAAAGAAAAAAATAAAGCCCCTGGATAGATCAGGGCTGTAACACCAGCAAAAAAAAACTTAAAAAACTTATTCTAGATAAATCTCATTCACAAGTGCTGCTCCTTAATAGAGTTTTTGGTCATTATATTGATATGCAAATATCTCTGCTAACTCCAGGCTTGAAGAGAGCAAAACCTTTAAATAAATATTCATTAAAAGGGCTCCTGCACATGGAAATGTTGGAGCCTGGATGGACAAGGATTAAAGCGAAGAGTTTGGATGCTGTGGAATGAAGGGCAGGAATGATTTCAGTTCACTTTATCTCTGTTGTCAACCCCTAAAATCATCGTAGAGAAATAAATATATCCAGAAAGTCTCATTCTCCCTCTCAGGATGAGAAATAACCCGTCTCCATTTTTAATCCAAAGCCAAGCTGGATGGTTGAAGTTTAAATAGTTAAAATTAGGTAAAAACACATTTACAGATATTTCTGATGTTACATGGTCCCTGCAACGGAGCCAAGATCTCTTTCCAGTATTTTAGGGGCACTGCTCAACATCATAACCATGATTCCATCCTCTCTCAGCCAAACCTAAAGTGCTCTGCAAGCATCCAGGATCTCTGGAAATCATCAGGGAATCGTGGAATCACAGGATCGTAGCTCGGACTTGATGAGCAGAGAGATCTTTTCCAATGTGAGGATTTTGTGATTCTCTGACCTCCTGTGAAAGGAGGAACTGAGCAGGGCAAGTCCCAGCCTCAGGACTGCCAGTGGTTGTGTCACTATGCAGGAATATTTTTGGGAAGAATATCCCAAATATGCACTATAGGATGCATGGGACGTGTTCGATTATGTGAGACAGACGTGGTTGTGATGTTGAAATTCGGAGATTCAGAAATTCCAGCACTGACTGGCTCCCAACAGAACATTTAAGAACCATTCCCATTCCTGATTCCTCATCCCAGAACCAGAGGATATCTGGAATTGGTACAGGAAGGAAAGAGCTGTAGTAAGGTAATAAGGGATGGGAGCAGGTCGGTGATTGAAACACAGACTCAGCTAGGAACATGCAAAGCCAAATTTTTATTGCACAAAGCACAACTTATATCCTTTCCAAAGCTAGCAGCTCAACAACCACAAACTTCAGCTTCTAGGATTGCACCTTTAGCATCTCAAGCAGTCACTGATTACAACCTCTTTGCTTAATCTCCTGTTAATTATCCTACTTTTGCCTCGATTTCTCCTCTTTATTTGTCTCCTGCTCTTTTGTTTTGCCCACTGCTGGACCTGGGCTACACCTGTGCCCCCCAAGGTCCCAAACCAACAAAAGTCATCCTCCCTGGACACATTCTGCACCCTCACAGGAGCACATCATCGGTTTTATTTTCTTTCCTAATTTATTCAGGAAGATGACTTCCTAAGATCCGTCAGTCAGATCTTTCTGGTTCCCTGCCTCTCTGGTGGCTCCTGAGAATATCCTGAGTTGGAAGGAACCCACAAGGATTCCAACTCTTGGCTCTCCATAGGACAATCCCAAAACTCCCACCCTGTCCAAACACATCTGGAGCTCTGTCAGCCTTGGGAATGTGTTCACCACCCTCTGGGGGAAGAACCTTTTCCTGCTATCCACCCTGATCCTCGCCTGGATCAGCTGCATGTTGTTAATTTTTATTTCAATCAATCAAATTTTTGTTTTAAATTTTTTTATTTTTAAAATATTTAACCCCCGTTTTCCAGATCCACACAGTCCTTGGGGATCCAAAAATAATCCAGAAATTTGTCTTCAGGGTTTGGGAAAGTGCTGATGTCTGGAGTGAGCTCTGGGGTTCTGGGAAGGATCAGATTTTCTACAGGATGAGGAATCCTAAAGGATCCCAGAAGGGAAAATCTCCTCAAGTCCCACTCCAACACCCAATTCTTGCACAACCTCCCTTTTTTATACATTAACATAAACCTGTAAATTCCCGTTGGTCAAAACTCTCATCCTCCCAAAAAGAAAGAGGAAAATACACAAAATTTCTTCCTGGAGAACCTCCTTTGGTCTGAGACTCCTTTTCCTTGGGATAAACACCCGTCTGGTTTTTATCCTGATTATTCCTGATCATCTGTAAACAATTTCAGCCATATGATGCAGGGGAGGTGAAATCTGCAAAGCATAAAGTCACCCAAGTGTCCTGAAACTGCGACATTCCCTTCAAATGAGTGGCCTTGGAGAACAATTCCTTTGGTTTGTGATGATCCCAAGGATTTTCAGCTCCCTGCAGCCACGAAGAGCAAAAAAGGCACAGCCTGATTTATATGAGACCAGTTTGGAAAATGGATTTTCTCTGGAAGGTGTCACCAAGTAGGAATTCTTCCGTAATTGAATGGTGGAGATGAAAGGTTTGAAACCCTGAAGGGCAGATCTGGTGAGGTTTTTCTCATTCCCCCTGCTCAGCTACTGCCTCAGCTTCATTCCCATCAACATCTGGGAGTGACATCGCCCCTGGAATCCAGGCTGGGGCAAGTTCTGCCCCCAGTTCAAACATTCTGTCTTTTGATAGGAAAATTATCCCCACAATTTGTTGGTGTGTTCCTCCTGAAGGGAAAACATCCCTTAATCAGCCAGGCAAAT
Source organism: Vireo altiloquus (assembly GCA_013396875.1). NCBI lineage: Eukaryota > Metazoa > Chordata > Aves > Passeriformes > Vireonidae > Vireo > Vireo altiloquus. The sequence continues at coordinate 29,532 of VZRF01008735.1, forward strand.
TTGCTTTCATGTCATCCGAATTAAGTGTTCTTGCAACGTTTTCCAAATAGTTTATCCAAGAGAAAAAGCAGATAAAAAGCGGGCAGAGAAGGAAGGACAGAGGACGAGGATGGAAAATTGCTCTTTGTTCATTTGATTTATTTTTTGTCCAGACCTGAAGCCACAGAAGAACATTAATGAGTCACTTTTGAGAGCTGGGATAAAGAAAAACAGGATTTTATCTCATTTCTGCGGAGCACCAAGAACTGGACACGGATGGGTGGTGAGAGGGAGAAATTGGCTGAGGTAGAGATGACACTTTCAAGCATGGCCAGAGCTTTTAATAATTAATAATTAATTAATTATAAAAGGACGACCAAGGAAAATTTGTGCCCGTTTCTGCGTGGGATGGGTGATTTAGAAAGAACTGACACAGATATAAGGCTGAGATACCCAACCTCTTCCTTGCCTTAATCTTCCAACAGGATTCCCAGGCTTCTGTGAGTAGGGGTAGGAGGAATTCCATGAATTTCACCAGGAGAATCCAGCAGCAGGTAAATGTTGGAGTCTAGGAAAAGCTTGGGAACTTTTCCTGCTCCTCTGGATGTTTGTTTTACCCTCAGAGCTCCTCAAAAAAGGCTTGGCCTGCGAACCAAGCTCATGGGAGCATTTGCCTCCACTTCTGGGTGAGCTGAGAGCACCAATGAAATGAGGAGATGTTGTTTAGTGCAGCACAGAGTGTGGAGTTGCAGATTTTAGGTTTTGCTATATATATTATATAGAGCCAACATGGAAATTCTAGGGTGTTGGCTTCTTCTTCTTCATCTTCTTCTTCTCCTTCTCTTCCTTTTTCTCTCTGACATGAGTTCCTGTGGTTTGTTAATTGGTAGATAGAACTTAGTGTAGAGCAGACATGTCAGTGAGGTTGATATTCACTGGTTTTGGGGACAAAATAAGATAGGTAAAGTTTTCTAACTGGTTGATAATAGATATAAAAGCTACCTGCTTTGGGTAGCCATTGCCATTCTGCCCTCGTGTTCCTGGCGGTCACAGCACAGTCTGTGCCTCTGAAACTTTGATAAGAACAAGAAATAAACAAGCTTTGAAACAGCAGAAAGAAGCCTCATTTCATCTTTTTGGGACATGGGACACTGAAATAAGGAACACAGCCAGGCCAGGAGTCAGGGTCCAAGAAAAGAACATCTCCTCCCGACAGGTAAAGGTCAATTCAGGGATTCCTTGAAGGATCTTCCCCTACAATGCCATGTCCTTGAGAACATTATGCTGTCCAAAATGTCATGGAGAACATCTTGTTCCCCCTTATGAGAAGGAATTTCTTCCCAATATCCCATCTAAACCCACCCTCCTCTGGTTCAAAGCCATTCCCTGGGTCCTGTCCCTCCATCCCTTGTCCCTCTCCAGCTCTCCTGGAGCCCCTTTGGGACCTGGAAGGGACTCTGAGCTCTCCCTGGAGCTTTCCCTTCTCCAGGCTGGAAAATCCCAACTCTCCCAGGTTGTTTTTATAGGAAAACTCTGTGCTCAGCTTGGTGGCTCCAGAAGAGACAGATAAATTTCCCAAGGAATATTAGAGATATTATTCCAAAAGAGTCCGTTCCACACAATTTAAAAACAAAAAATACCTGATTAAACGAGTTTAAAGTTTTAACCAGCTGATTCCTCACTTATCCTTAAGGAAGTGACTCCTTTAGTTTCAAAGTTAATGGAAATCTATGGAAAAATTGGATTTGCCTTAGGATTTCAGTAGGGTGGAATTAAAGAGCCTTTCCCAAATAACTTCTCGAGCCAGGGAGTTGGTCCAGATGATCTCCACAGGTCCCTTCCAGCCTCAACCACTCCATGATTCCGTGATAACATGGAATTTTTCAGCCTCTGGATTGCGTTTTTTGCCCGGTTTGGATTGTTCTGTAAATACTGGGCAGGCAGATGTTTGGGGTTTTTATTTTCCCTAATAACAGTCACCACTCTTTGATCCTGGGACAAAGCAGAAACCACAGGGAAGGGAAGGAAAATTCTGTTCTGATTAAGGTTTGGGAGGAGGAAAGGTTTATTCGTTTATTCATTTATTCATCTGTTTGTTTATTTTTTTATTTCTAAACACACGCATTTAATTACTGAATGAGTCATGGAATCTTCTTCTTCTAGGGAGAAAGGAGAACCTCATTCCCCTACTCCTTTTTCTCTTTCAGGAAGAAGTGGAGTCCTTTTTTTGGGGAGAATTGGATCCTTTCTCGTGGGCGTGTGATAAAGATTTGAGTAGGGTTATAAAGGATTTCATTTGCAGAATATTAAATCAGGCTTAAAAGTCCTACTCAGCCCTTTGGGGTCTCTCAGAGCTTCTGCAAATCGTTGGGAATTTAAGGGAAGAATTGAAGACTTCCTTAAAAAGATTTAAAATTTCCTTGGTTTACAACAAACCTTCAGTAAATAAAAATATTTATGCAGCTCACAAAGAAAAACAATGGGAATTTTCTCCCTGCCCAAACCAGTGGGAATCGTAGCCATACCTGAACCCACGGAAACACAGATCCGGGAAAAAAAAAGCAGGAACACAGCCCCAGTTTTCTGGTCTAAAGGAATTTCCTAAAATTCCCCATCTAAGATGTGGAGGAAGGAACAAAATGTAGCTGTGGAAATTATTTCCAATTTGAAAAAGCCAAGAAAAAAAAGGGGAGATGCTTCAAAATTGCTCATTTTCATATTTTGAGAGGAAAATTTTGGGATTTTTCAGTGTCTGGTATCCAGGCTATAAAATGTCTGTAATCTTAGATGAGCAAAATTAGTTAAACCGAAAGTCCCAAACAAATCCAAGTGTTCAGTTTTTAATCCTCCTGCTTGAAAACCTGTAATAATTCTTCCTTCATCCCACCAAAAAATCCACTTTTCCACTTTTTGTGCAGCCTACTTAGCTTCAGTTCTGATATATTTTTCCTTTGCTAGATGTAAAATACATTTAATTAGGTTTCAGCTTGATATTTCTTAATTATTTCATTCTTTATTTTTAAATTTTTCTTGCAGATTAACCAGAGAAGGAACACGGTGCCATTGGCAGTGCTGGGTTTAGGGCTTGGATTTGACCATCTTGAAGGTTATTTCCAATCTAAATAATTCCATGACTTGTACCAAAAGCAGAAGCGAATCCGAAGTACATCTCCCCAGGTGGAAATGCAGGAAATTTGCCTTTTCCAAGGCAAAAAACTCCTTTTTCCAAGGCAAAAAATTCTCTGCTCAACACCTGTGAGCAGCCCAGACCGAGGTGGTCAAGCAGACTCTGATGGTGTCCATAAAACAATAAAAAAGACTTTTAAAATTTGTTTTTGGTTTTTCTTCTGAAATAAAATCCCAGGCAAATAGATTCTCTTGGGATAGTAAGGAGGGAATGGATTTAAGGTGGAACAGGTGAGGTTTGGGTTTGATATTGGGAAGAAATCCTTGTCAGTGAGGCTGGGATGGATTTCCCAGAGAAGCTGTGGCTGCTCCATCCCTGGAAGTGCCCAAGGCCAGGCTGGATGGGGCTTGGAGCACCCTGGGATAGTGAGAGGTGTCCCTAGAATTCCAAAGCAGCCAGGAGGGTTTGTGTGAGCTGTTCAAGCATGAGAAGATGCTGATTGAGCAGGGAACAGCTGATCCTAAAGGGCTGATCCATAGGAATGGGATCAGACAAGAAAAGAAGAGCTGATCCTAAAGGGCTGATCCATAGGAATGAGATCAGATGAGCAAAGAAGAGCTGATCCTAAAGGGCTGATCCATAGGAATGAGATCA
>VZRF01008736.1:0-20483 GCA_013396875.1 Vireo altiloquus
TTTTTTTACTTAAATTTGCTCCACAAACTGTTGTAACCTCAAATCCATCATTGCAGTCTGTTACGTCTTATTGTTGGTCATTCCTAAATAGAGCATTTTCCACTTGCCTTTGCTGAATTGCAGCCTATTTTTTCACCACTACTTCACAGAGATCTTCTATATCTTAATCCAGTTTAAAGAAGTGTTTTCACCCTCTCTCCCTTCCCACCTTGAGATCATCTTCAAAATTAATGAAACTTTTAATTTCATTGTCCAAATCACTACAGAAAATGCTAAATAATCCTGAACTCAGAGTACTGAGAAACTCTGCTCAAGTCATTCTTTTGCTGTGAGTGTAAACCCCAGTTCAATATCCTGTAACTGTGGTTTTCAGATTAGTAGCACTTTCCTTCTGCAATTCCACCTGTATCTAAGTTGAAGTGGAAACTTTACTAAAATAATAATGTAGAACATATAATGTGTCTTTCTGTCAAGGAAGCTTAATCTACACCAATAAAAAATTATCCTGGATAGCTCCTTCATGAGGCAAAAAGCTCTTGACAAATCTGAGTTTTTCAAAGAATTGAGATGGCCATAATTCCTTGGATCCTCTCTCTGCTATCCCTTTGTCCAAGGTGAGCATTATGAATGGAATTCAGCTTCAAGACTGAAGAGTATTCCCAAATTCCCATTTTTGTCCATGGAGATCTGTCAAACTCAGACCCTGGGAATCAGGGAGACCTCCAGCCCATTTTAAAGCATTTCCATTTGGAGCTCTATTGGCTCCACTGACTTTACTCAAGTGACTTTACTCACTTTACTCAAGTGATTTTTCTTTCTTTACTCTCTGGGATTTTAGGATCTTGGTTTACATGGCAAGAACCAAATATATATATATTTCAATATATATTTCAATCTGTGAGATATTTTTCACCTCTCCATTTCTGTTTTTTCCATGCTTGAGGAATATCAGCCACACTCTGATTTCTCCAGTGTCACTGTCAATGTCTGAAATTGGTTGTGCCTACACCTTAAGAATTCCAGGACGAATTTCATCACACCAAGCTGCTGGGAATATATTTATTTAAATATTCTCTAATCCTTTTTTTTTGTTGTTGTTTTTGTTTCTTATCCTAGCCAGAATTTCTACTACTTCCTTAATTAAAATTAATAATAAAGAAGAAAAGGGAATTAAACACTTCAGCTTTCCCCATGTCACTCATCATCAACTTGCATTCCTGAAAGAGAGGCAGACCAACATCTCCCTTGTTGTTTTCCTTCCTTCTAATCTATTTACATTAGTGTCTGCTCAATTATCCTCCACATCCTTATTCTCAATTATTTCTTTCTTGCTGGTCAGGGTCAGGAATTGGAGACCATCCTCCTTCTTAGCATTTTTATATCCAAATGCAGTTCCCACCCCATTCCAAAGACTTAGTGGATGTCATCCCATCCTGCTGCTTCCCCATATTGCCACATTTCCATCCAGTATTACACTGTGAATAATTCTATTTGTTGTTCCAAAAGGAATGGGGGTGTCAGGAAGCACCTGAACTTCCTGGGGTGAGGGATTTATGCAGATTTCTGCAGTGGATACATCATCCTTCTCTTTCTTTTTTATTCCTACCCAAGCACTTTCAGGATTGCTCTCTGATTCTACTCTTCAGTCTTATCCTGACTGTGGGCTAGGTCTGAAGGCATTCTTAAAATATAAATGAAAATGTTATCATTTTTTCTCAGCTTTTTTTCTGATTATTGTACAACATGTTGTATCAGTTTTCTAGGCTGGGTTATACTGAGAAATTTGCAGTTTTGACCATACATGAAGTTTCACCATTCCTGCTGTTTATTCTTAATTTATCTTTAAACCAATTAGCAAATTTGCTTAAAATTTACATTAAAGAACGGCCAGACCCTTTTTTGTCTGTGGTACAAATGAGCATCTTCCATCTGTGGGATGATCCTCACATCAATAATCTGGCATGAATAGATACTGGTGAACATCAGGGTCGTTTATTTTGGTGGTCAAGAGCTGCTTGTGATGAAAACCTTTGCTGCTCTGTTTCTCAGCCCTTCCTGCTCTGTTCAAAGAAGAGTTAAGAGATGAGGAGGCCAAGGAGGGTGAAGCGGTCACTCTGCGCTGTGAGCTGACCAAACCTGCCCCAGTGGAGTGGAAAAAGGGACACAAGGCCCTCAAAGCTAGCGAGAAATACAAAATGAGGCAGAAGGATGTCACTGCAGAGCTGGTGATCCAGAACCTGACTGAGAGTGATGCTGGGGATTACACCTGCGTGTGTGGGGAGGAGCAGTCCACGGCTTCCTTGGCAGTGCATGGTAATGACCAACTCCATCTGGTGCCATCGTTACCAAGATCATGGTTTGAATTTGTTTTATCACCGCGTTCGTTGTTATCTGTGCACAGCTTCTCTGAGTCTGACCTTGTGTGGCATAACCACGAGGGTGTATTTTGTGATTAAGGGGTGAAACCTTTCCCCAGTTCCGTGTACAAAGTGGTTTTAAGACCTGACCCCCAAAGCAAATGTGAGATCAAGCCTGAAGACACCTCCCCACCTTTCCTTCCCCACCCACGCCCTCACCAGCAGGCTGTGTTTGCTGCTCCCTTTTTAACCCTCTTCCCATTGCATCCTCAGTGCTGCCTGCGGGCATCCAGGAGAGCCTGAAGGATGAGGAGGTGACCGAGGGTCAAGCGGCCACTCTGAGGTGTGAACTGACCAAGGTTGCCCCCGTGGAGTGGAGGAAGGGCAGCACCTTGCTCAAAGCCAGTGAGAAGTACAAAATGAGGCAGGAGGGCACAGTTGTGAAGCTTCTTATCCAGGATGTGGAACTGGAAGATGCTGGAGAGTACATGTGTGTGTGTGGAGAACAGGAGACCACAGCGGCCTTGATAGTGCATGGTAAAAAAAAATATACATACATATTATCTGTATGATTGTGTATTTCTAAGCCAACTCGTTGATATTGGTTGTGTGTTCACCTGTGGCTGAATTGTCTCTTTAAATCTGTAAACTCTCTGTAAGATCTCGTTTTATCCAGGCTGCTTTCCTCCTTCTGTCTATTGATTTGTCCAGTGTCCCAGAATTATGAGCAAAACACCTTGTTTCCACCCTTAAGTGTTCTCTGCTTCTGTACCACCCCATTCCTCCTGTCACCTGTGTGCCATGTGTCACTTTTAATGTCCTCTGTCCATTTTGTGACCTTCAGCCCTGCCAGCCTTTTTCAAAGAAGACCTGAAGGACCTGCAAGCCACGGAAAGCCAAACAGCCACCCTGAGCTGTGAGCTGAGCAAGGCTGCAGCTGTGGCCTGGAAGAAAGGGAACAAAATACTCAGGGCAAGTGAAAAATACATCATGAGGCAGGAGAGTGCCCTGGCTGAGCTGGAAATCCGTGACCTAGAGCTGCAGGATGCAGGAGATTACACCTGTGTGTGTGGTGACCACCACAGCACAGCCTCTCTGACAGTGAATGGTAAATGCAGATGATTTGCCCATTTTGTGTTTCTCTGAAGCATCCTTGTTGCTGTACAAAGTGTTCACCTCTCACCTTTTTCCTGGGAGTTAATTTGTGTCCAGTTCTTGTTCAGGTGTTTAGTTTTTGGTCTGGTGTTGCTGAAAAGGGAGCTGAGGGCAGGACTGTCTCTCCCTGCGGACACACTGCTGTGTTGTAGGTTTAAGGGAATTCTACCCAGGAAATGCTCCTGTTGGACCAGCTGAAGTGTTCTGTCCTGTGAAAAATCCTTTAAATTCCACCTTTGAATCTTGTGCTTTGGCCTGTCAGCTCAGCACTTCTTGTCTTACTGCTGGATTCAGTTTTCCAGATCTTCGTAGTGATAACCTCAACCTCAAACCCCCTGATTTGGCCAGATTTGAACTTCAGCTGAGCATTCACAATGCCGATCACTTAGTTTAAATACACTTTCTGTTGGCTTTCCATTCCCAGCCCTGCCAGTGCTTTTCAAGGAAGAGCTGAAGGATGAAGAAGCCCAAGAAGGAGCATCAGTCACTCTGAGTTGTGAATTAACCAAAGGAGCTCCATTGCAGTGGAAAATGGGGCCCAAAGTGCTCAGAGCAAGTGACAAATATCAAATGAGACAGTCTGGCACCACTGCAGAGCTGGTCATTCGTGACCTAGAAGTAAAAGATGCTGGAGATTACACCTGTGTTTGTGGTGACCAGGAGACAACAGCAACCTTAACAGTTCATGGTAAAAAGACCTCATTAAAATTGATAAATAGCTCTCAAGATAGACATCATTCTGAAATTCAGTTGTTTCCTCCCTGGGTCAATCACTTGTCTTTGTTTTTATCCCTTCCCTCCCCCTTCATTCTATTTATAACTCATTTCTTCCTGAGAAAGAGTCGCCCATGGCGAATTTTTGGGTCGTTATTAATCTGTCCTTTAAAAGGAGAAGACGAAGAGTTTCTTTCTGTGCAAGTCCCCTCTTCTTGGATATTTGCGTTTTCCAGCCTCAACCCCGTAGGTCACTTCAGTCCCCCAGAGTCTTCTCCAAAACAAACAGCTATGGGCTGTCAGACCCCTGCTCTCCAGGAACTGGATGAAAGAAAAGTGAGGGTTGGGGAGCAGAAAGAGGAGGAAATTCTCTGGCCATGGATGTTCCAGATTCTTAAAAGAAGTCAGACATGCAGAGTGAGATAAAAGTTATCATTCCAGAGCTTAATTGCTGTAGGTTGTTTTGTCTTTGAGTTATGATTTCCAAAATGTTTGCCATTAGAAAGGGTATGAAATTCTTGTTAGATGTAATGGCCCTTCAATTTAAAACTAGGAGTAGTTTTATTTTGAAATCTGACTGCTTACATGTAGATGGAACTGTAATATTTTATTAAAGACAAACCAGAAAATAACAGCAGCCTCCAAAAAATGACACTTGCGTGGGTAAAATAGTTCTGTATCCAGCAGTGTTATTTGTGAGTGCTGTTGATTTGAGGTCTGGGTCTTTCTGTTTTGCTCTTTCACTATAAATAACAACAAAATCCCAGGGAATTGATCCCTCAGGGTGACTGAAATCACATCACACTCAAAGAAATATGCTTTCAGAGTTCCTGAACTTGGTTATGGCTAAGAATATCTATAAAAGACTGAAAAAAAGGGCATGAGGGGCATTTCAACCAAGATATTTCTGAGGAAAAATTACCAAAAAAAAAAAAAAGGCATTTAAAAAAAATTAGGGTTTTAATTCTGATTTTCTGCTGTCCCTTTGTCCGTGTTGCATCCTCCAGCTCTGCCACCATTCTTTAGGGAAGAGCTGAAGGACAAGGAAGCAGAAGAAGGTGGAGAAGTCTCCTTGCTCTGTGAGCTCTCCAAGGCTGCTCCGGTGGAGTGGCGAAAGGACCAGGGGATCCTCAGACCGAGTGGGAAATACAAAATGAGGCAGGAAGGGCTCCAAGCAGAGCTGGTGATCCATGAAATAGCTGAGGAGGATGCTGGAGTTTACACCTGTGTGTGTGGAGAGCACCAGACTACAGCTGTCTTGACAGTACAGGGTAAAGCCATCCTGACCTCCCATTCCCTGACTGGAAACCTCTCTCCTCCACTCTGAGCTGTTCAATTTTCCACGTCTGTCTGTTCATCCTTATTAACTGAACTTCCATTAAGTTGAAAATGTTCCCTGCTTCTCCTCACCTGCAGGCTGTGGAAATTGGAAAACACCTGTCTGCATTTCTCTGTGCCATCCTTTTGCCTTTTCCTTTCCTTAAACACAAGTCTGCTCTACCTTCGTCTTTCCTTTCTGCTCCTTTCCTACCATATGACCCCATCATTCTTTGATCTTTCCTTTCCTGCATTTATTCTCTAAACCACAAATCTGTTTGTTCTTTGCCATTCCTTTCTGGAATTCTCCATACCAACCATTTTAATACAGAAAATAAGAGGTATCCAGGATAAGGCTCTGTTAATCATAATTTCTTCTGCATTAAGTTATGTTTAGATTGGGCTTTGTGCCCATAATCTCTGTCCTAATTCACAAAGATAGATTTCCATTGGGAGTCTGATTTTTCTAAGGAAAGGATAAATTCTTTCTGTGACCTTCTTCTGGTCTTCCTTTGTTGGAAGAACAATGGAACTTGTTGTTGGAAGAACAATGGAACTTGTTGGGCAAACAAGTCTGGTGTTTCAGCTTAACAGTGCTGGAATGGGAAATGTGCCATGTTTTCTAGCCTGGATATTTTAACTTAGTCTCACTGACACTAATTTTGAGATGTGAGATATCCAACCTTGTTAAACAGGTGGAATATCCCATTATCCAACCTAGTTAACAGAGGGTTATATATGAAGGCCACCACATTTATTTCAAGGACACAGCTTGCAGTGGCTACCAGAATTATGTTAAGTGGGGGAAGTGTGTTTCAAGACAAGAACCCAGGCTGGAACTCAGCAGCTGGAGATTTCCTTCAGGGTCAAGGAGGACCCTTGAGTCCTGGATGCACTTCTTGAAGGATATCTCAAGGAAGAAGGAATGAGGATGAGTAAAGGAGCTGTGTCAACAGTCACAGGGCAGCAGGGAAGCTCTGTGAATAGGAAAAGAGAGTGCAAAGCCACGAAGTTTGTGGAAGACACCAAACCATGTGAATTAAGGAGCTCAGAGCTGGTATTCTTAGTTTTTCTGAGGAGGAAACTGGTAGAAAGCAGGTGTGAATCTGTTGAGAACAGTGCTGTTTTGCTGTAGGAAAACAGAGTAAACCTAAAAGGATTAGGATGTCTATTCCCGCTAGAATATTTTCATTTCTCTTCATTTCTCATTTCATTTCAATCTCTCTTTGTGGCCAATGCTCACCCTTCCTCGACAACTTTCCTCTGTCGCAACCTTCACAACTCTCCCCTGCCACTTCCTCACCTCTCCCTGGAGACACCCTCAGTCTGTAACACCTTTTACCTGCATCCTTCAGCTGTGCCTCCGTTTTTCCAAGAAGAAATGACCAGCCAGGAAGGGGTAGAAGGTGGAAGGGCCACTTTGCGCTGTGAGCTGAGCAAGGCCCCTGCCCGTGTCCAGTGGAAGAAGGGCCAGCACGTCCTCACCCCGGACACCAAGTACAGCATGAGGCAGCAGGGACGTGTGGTGGAGCTGGAGGTCCATGACTTGGACCTGGGTGACTCTGGGGATTACTCCTGTGTGTGCGGAGACAGGACCAGCACGGCTGCCTTAACAGTGCATGGTAATGTAACCCTCGGGATGAGTGCCTCCAAACCTGCCCAAATCTCTACTGCCGTGCTCTGTTCCCATCCCTTTCTATCTGCTTGGGCTTTTCTGTTCCTCTGGGCTCTGTGTGTTTCTTTCTTGTGTAGAATTGGGGAAAACATTCCCTGTTGGTGCTTGTCCCTCTCAGCTGTGCTGGTTCATCTCACTTCCCTTGCCCTGATCCAGTGTCCAGGGAAGCTGGGGGATATTTTCCACTGTGTTCCACTGACCTGGATCAGGGTTTGGTATTGCTCCATGAAACCTCTCCCCCAGGACCTCACTGAGCTGCTTTTTAAGGAAAATTCACCCTCTCTGTGGTAATCTTTTACTCTTCAGTGCTGCCTCCAGAATTCAAGAGAGAGCTGAAGGACTTGGAAGCTGTGGAAAGTGGAACAGCTGCTCTGCAGTGTGAGCTGACAAAACCTGCTGAGGTGGAGTGGAAGAAAGGGCAGGAGGTGCTCAAAGAGAGCAGAAAATATGAAATGAGTCAGGAGGGTGCTGTTGCAAAGCTGATTATCCATGAGCTGGAGGAGGAGGATGCTGGAGTTTACACCTGTGTGTGTGGAGATCAACAGACAGCTGCCATGCTGACAGTCAATGGTAAAACAAAAAAAAGGAAAAGGTTCTAATATTTTCTGAAAATAAAAATAAAATTTTAGTTTAGTGATGCCAGGGAAAAGATTGTAAATCATAAGTTGTGCAGAATAGCCTGGTCTGTTGTCTCAAACCGGGATATGGAATGTACAGGCAGCAAATGGGAATTGAAATGAAGAATTAAGTGCATTTTTTTCAGTATGTTGCTGTCAGAATAATCAAAATCTTTCCTGCAAGTGGCCTGCATTAAGAGGGAATCTGAACCCTTAAAATTCCCTGCCTTAAGAGGGAGTATGAACTCTTGCAATTCTCTGTCTTAAGAGGGAATCTGAACTCTGAAAATTCCCTGCTGATCTTCAGAACACTTCTTCACTCATCAGGGCAGCATGCTGGCTACTTTTACAGTAGGAAAACTATTATTCCATTTGTAGATCATAAATTCGATTAAGCTTCTATATATCTCATGGCAAATGTAACTTCTTGAAATCCATTTCTCCTTGCTCTGCAGTATTCCTATTACTTCTCTGAGGAAATAGCCTCATATTCTGAATCTATAGCACTGAGGTTTAGAGACATGTGGAAAAAAACCTCTTTTTTGGTGCTTTCATTTTCCCTCTACTTCCTTTTTTTTCCAAGCTGCAGTCGGTCCAAGTCACATTTGTATTTTATAGCCCTCCCAGCCCTTTTTAAACAAGAGCTTCAGAACACCGAGGCAGAAGAAGGTGGCACAGCAACGCTGAGGTGTGAGCTCACCAAACCCAAGGCTCCAGTGGAGTGGAGGAAAGGGGATGTCACTCTCTACCCTGGTCTGAAATACGAGATGAAGAGAGAGGGCTATGCTGCTGAACTGGTCATTTATGACCTGGAACTGGAGGATTCAGGAATTTACACTTGTGACTCCGGACACCAGCGGACAGCGGCCATGGTGGCTGTGCATGGTAGGCAGAGTGGTGACCCTTGGCTCAAGAGGGATCAAGTGAAAGGAGCTTCTCCTGGTGTCCTCTGCAGCCATTGATTTGTTTTGCTGCTGGTCCATGCCTGAATAAATGTTCTTCTGGGCTGCGGCACATGGTCAGGGTAGAAAGGTTCTTCTTGCAGTATCTGGAGTGTGAAAGCAATTAAATCGTCAAATCCCAGAATGATTTGGGTTGGAAAGGACCTTAAAGATCATGCATTTCCATCCCCCTGCCGTGGGCAGGGACGCCTTCCACTAGCCCAGGATGTTCAGTGCCCCAACCAACCTTGAATGTTGTCACAATGTCAAAATACGCTGAACCCTCCTGCCCTGAGTGCAGGGAATGTGGCTGGAAATGGGATAAGGGATGCCTAATTGGATGTAATGCCTGACTGGGATGGTGAGAGAGGCACCAGTCAGGGAATAAGGGATTTCTGTGGTACGTGAATGTGCTGTATTGCTGATGGAAGCTTTGAACTTCACGTGCAAACACTGACTGCAGACAACTGAAATCCACACCTGTTTTCCTTTGCTCCTTCTGCCATCCAGAGCAAGGCCTTAAATCTGGATTTCCCCTCCCACTTATCACTTCATTGTGACCTCTTACCAAGAGATCAATGCTGACTTGATCTTGTACATGTTGATAGAAGCCTTATTTGGGGTGGAAATACTCTTTGTTTAATATTGCAAACTCACAGACCTCTATTAAGGGACAAGGATCTGTGTAACAGAGGCCATGTCCCAGTGACCTTTGCCTAAAGCATCCACAGTTGGCATGGAAAATCTTCCTTAGGGAAGCCTGACTCCTTCAGACCCCAAACTGGGCCATTCTGTGGACTACTAAGAGCAGATGTTTCATAACTTTGTCTGTCCTCAGCTCTTGGTTCCCACAGTAGTTCAGGAAAGATGCTGCCAAGGCAGAGAGCTCCAGGATTATGGAATCTATAGGATAAGCCATATCCGAAAAATTATGGTAGGACTAGATCCTTCTTGGACTAAAACGCTGTTGAAACATTTTCCTCTCGAATTTTACAGCACTGCCCATCACATTTAAGCAACCTTTACAAAATAAGGAATTTGAGGAGGGAAGCACAGCCACGTTCTGCTGTGAGCTGTCGAAGCCCAGTGCTGCAGTGGAATGGAGGAAAGGAGGAGTGGGGCTGCAGCCCAGCCACAAATATGAAATGAGGCAGAGAGGATGCCTGGTAGAGCTCTTGATACACAATCTCAGATTAGAAGACACAGGAGAATACAGCTGTGACTCGGGGGATCAGGAAACCCGGGCAGCTCTGAACGTGACAGGTATGTGGTGGGAGCTGACTCCTAAAGGAACAGGTTCCTCCAAAGAATGGTTCCTCCATGCAAAGCAACCATTTCAATATGAATATTTTTAAGTATGTTATTCTTATTCTCTATTAGTGTTTTCCTTTTCACCTGATACATTAGGATTTTTTTATTTTTAATGAGAGTGGAAGAGGATGATACTCTGTTCTTCCGGTGCTGCGTTTCAGTTTTGGGTTCTAGTAGGAAATACTTTCAAGATTTGTGCCTGAGGAGAAATTAAAGAAAAAGCAATGATTTAACATAACATCTGGACATTTCACAGCACATGTTGTTTGAATATTTAAAAATATTATTTTCTTTCAAATCCTGTAAGAAGACAGACAACAACCTCCCTGACCTCTCAAGGCTGTCCATGGAGTTTTGAAGTTCTTTGCTCTTGAGATCACTGTTAGATCAACTGAGGGATAAAATCATTCAATGAATTCACCTCTGGGAAGCATTTGAGTCAAGGGACAAAGAAAACAAATGTTATGGGTGCAGATGTCTTCTTCTGATGCAGCAAGACCTCCTAGTTGCTCCAGGAAAATTAGAAAACATGGATCCTACCTAGAAATATCACAGCGAAAACCAGACTATCTCGTTCTCCAAGTGCCAGTTTGTGTTAACCAGGACTTGACTCAGGCTTCACTAAAAGATCCTGTTGATCCTTCTCTTTTCTCTTTTAGCTTTACCAGTTCTTTTCCAAAAGCATCTCAAAGACGAGGAGGCAGAGGAAGGAGCCACGGTGAAATTCCAGTGTGAGCTGACAAAGGATAACGCGGCGGTGGAGTGGAGGAAAGGCACCATGGAGCTCTTCCCCTGTGCCAAATACGAAATTAAATTAAGTGGGCGCACGGCAGAGCTCGTGATTCATAACGTAGAGCCAGAGGATGCCTCTGATTACACTTGTGACTCAGGAGACCAGCAGAGCACTGCAGTCCTCAGAGTGAATGGTTAGCATTGCACCCACCCGGGATGGAGGAGAGGAGGCACTGGTGGAACTGTGTGAATGATATTATTTGATCCACTGGTGAATAAACCCCTCCCAAAGTTATAGGATAACGAGGAAAAGAGGTGCCCAGTCATAAAGCAGAGTACAGAGAAGTGGATCTGGTGGGACAGGGCTCCTGTTTAAGCTTGTAAAGCACAGAGTGCAGTGCACTGACCCCTTCCTCTGATATGATAAAAGCCAGAAGTTCGGCAGTGTGGGGATTTTGAAATACTAACAAATCTTTTTGTGGCTCTTTGCAATATTTCTGGCTCACTTGAATCAACAGCAAATCGCACATCATTTAAAAAAGCATTTTGAGGTTGCTATTTTTAATCTTCCTGTGAAGATCCCGAGAACACTATGTTTAACCAAACCAGGAGCAATGTCTGTGGCTGTTCACAGAATTGCCAAACAGGTCACTGGTCCAACCTCCCCGCTCAAACAGGGCCATCCCAGTACCATCTGTGAAATATCTGTGCTTGTCTCAAAGTTGGGTGGGATTTGTGGCTTTGATCTAAGCCGTAACCTTTCAAACAGCATCTTTTGGCTGAATCTGACCCAAAAAGCAGCCACAGGGTCAGCTGTGGGTGAAAGAGCCCAGTGACTGCTTTACCTGTCCCTGTGTAGTGTTAATAGCAGAACCACAGGCACTGAGATTCCTGTTTTCCCAACTGCTCCCACAAACCCTGTGGATATTCCCTTCTTGTTTCCATCAGTGACAAGCTGTTGTCTGAGCTGTTCCACGCTCTACTTGAATAAATGTCCATTTGTGCATCATCTGGAAGGACTCACCGCCTTGAAAAGACAGCTGAGAAATCAGAAATCAGTTTAAAGCTTTACAGTATTTAGCTGTTGAAAATCAGGAGTGTTTCTGTAAAAGTGAACGGATTTGCACAGGTTTAAACAGGAAGTGCCAGGTTTTGCTTAGTCAAAATCTTTATGTGAGTTGGAGTTTCCAATATGCAGGGCAGATGCATGAAAGGTGGGATGTGGATGCCCTGGACTTTATGGGATATAAAGATAATTGGGGAACTTTCCGATCCTCTGGATATACACAATATAGGTCCGTTAATAGGGAAAAAAATGATTTTATTATTATAACACCACTTAATGCAAAATCGTACTGCAGCACCAGAAGCCAGGTGCCTTGTGCTGAGCTGTGCAGACCTGGCATTCAAGCAATGAGCTCATGTATTATTTATTTCTCATTTTACAGCCGTCAAACCCCAGCTGAAGCAGCAGCTGAGGAACGAGGAGGTGGAAGTGGGAGGAACAGCCAGGCTGCGCTGCGAGATTTCCATCAGCAAAGCCGAAGTGGAGTGGAGGAAGGATGGAATCCTCCTGCACTCCAGCTCCAAGTATGAAATGTGGCAGGATGGGACCCTCCGAGAGCTCCGTGTTCACCACCTGGAGCCTGGGGATGCTGGAGAATATTCCTGTAAGGCTGGAGACCAGACGAGCTCTGCCAAACTCACCGTGAAAGGCAAGACCTGTTTAATGGGACAAGGAGATTTTTCCCTTCAGGAAACTAAGATTTCACAACACAATTGAGTCATATACACATATGGAACATAAAATGAGTTATTGTGATAAACACAGAGTATAGAGAGGGTATCATAAAGAAATTTCATGGTCAGTGGATGCACCAAAGCAAAGACTGACTTGGTGGACAGGAGAGGATAAGGCAGCTGTAAGCTGTGACTCATGCCTTGGAATATTTGCTTGACATCATATGCATGAGAGTGAACAGATGGTCCAGCCCCAGCTTCCAGCCACGAGGCAGCTGCATCTGGCCTTAATATCATTGCAGAGCTTAGGTTGGACCACTGGTGTGGAACAAACACCCCCAGCATCTCCACAGGCTACTCCACGTTGTAGATCCCCCGCACATCACACCCAGCTGCACCATTTTCCATGCAGATGGTGATCTCAGTTGTAGGAACATCCACTGTGCTCGCTCAGAGGGAGATTGGGCTGCTTTTTGAATGGTTGGACCTGATGATTTTGGTGGTCTTTTCCAACCTTGGTGATTTTATGTTTCCTTTAGTATTCCTCAGCAAGTTTGGGTACAAACAGCTTCTGCCTGCTGGGGGTTGTCTGTATAGTCCTTGCACAGATCTGCAGGTGCCCAGCTGTCCCAGAAGCAGGACTCAGGCAAACTGCAGTGCAGATCCCCTGTGCTCACATTAATCCAGTGAGTCCTGCTGGGAGGGCAAAGCCATGCGGGGCCTCAGCCAGTTTGCAGTGTCAGCATGGCGTAAATGCAATTCTGTTCACAGAAATACAATAGCAAGGATCAGGCTTTATTGTTATCCTGTGAAGATATCTAAGTACAAATGGAGCAAATTAAAAAATCCTGGTTTTGGCATCTGGCACTCATGCCTTGTTCACCCAATTAGAGTATCAAGGGTAATTAATAAAACCAATATGCAATGTGTCTCTGAGCAAGGACAAGTGGGAAAGCCACTATCTAAAAGTCATTTGTCCTGTTGCCAAGTACACTGAAAGCAAAATCTGAAATGTAGTTTGAGAGGCTGTGCTGTCTCCACCCTTGGAGGCCCTTGAAGGACAAGGCACTGACCAACCTGGCCCTGCTTTGAGCAGTGGCTGGAGCAGGTGACTTCCAAAAGTCCACTGCAGCCTGATGCCTTAAATGGCTACTTAGAAACAGAGACTGGACAGGAGTAAAGGAATAGAGGAGGGGGATTGATTAGAAAGGCCTTCAGAGGTACCCTCTGGGCTCCAGAGGCTCCTGCCTCAGTGCATCCCAAAATGGACAATGCCAGCTCCCGAGTTCTTCCCACTTTGATAGCAGCATCAATTGCCCAAGCAGAAGCCAGGCAAGGATGGAATTTGCCCAAGCTTGCCCCCCTCTCCCCAAGATGAAGGTTTGCAGTTGTTGGGCCCAGGAGGGTCTGGGTGTCCTTGGAGAGCGAGCTGGAGAGGCTTTGTTATGTCAGTGTGAGCATGAGAGAGCAGCACTGAACGAGCTCCAGGGAACTGCAGAGTCACACTGGGCACTGCAGGGCTGGGAACAATATAAAAGTTAAAACCTAAGGCATCAGCCTGTATGATTCATAGCTCCATGATTTGATCCTCATTTTCCCTTTAATTTCCCATTTCATCCTCCTCGCAGAGCCTGACGTGACCATCGTGAGTGGCCTCAAGGACATGGTGGTGTCCGAAGGGGATGATGTCACATTTCGGTGCCAGGTTTCCCACGAAAATGCGAGGGATGTGGAGTGGAAGCTGCAGGATGTAGCTCTGCAGAACAACGAAATGAACGAGATCTCAGTGGAAAAAGGGAAGATCCACACCCTGACCCTAAGGAAGGTGACTGAGCAGGACATTGGCACTGTCACTTTCCGAGTGGGACCCCACACGTCGACAGCAGAACTCACAGTGAAAGGTGAGGGCTCCCTGTGGTGTGCAGCAGGGTCAGTGGGAACAGGAAACCTTTTACTTGTGCTGGCAGTTAATTCAAGGCCATAATTAACTTCAAGCTCATGTTAGCTCGTGTCTTTGGGATGCTTGTGTTTCAAAGCGTCTGTGACTGCAATCACCATGGATAAATAGGGGACATTTCACATCTTCCCAAAGCTCACTGATTCCTAGAGAAATTACTGGCTTGGCTTCACTGCTTCAATGCTTGAATAGACCTGGAATTTTCATTGCTTCCACTACCTCTTTCAGAATCACAGAATAATTTGAGTTTGGAGGGACCTTTAAAAGCCATCTGGTCCAATCTCTCTGTATTAAGCAGGGACATGGCACATACAGATCCCAAACTGGGCACACACAGATCCAAACAACCCAAACTGGGAACAGAGATCCCAAACTGACATGTTCAACCAGATCAGGTTGCTCAGATTTGTTTTTCTATTTCTTTCTTTCTTTCTCTAAACATTATTTTGATTAAATTCTCCATCCAGTATCCTTTTCCTTCCCTCTTAGAAACTTCTTTTAACCCCTCACTAAATAACAGAGAAGTCAGAGTATTTTTTTAATACTCAGCTGTTCAGCTGCGGTTTAAAAAATGCAGGAAAAGATAAAAAGGGGCCTGAAAACAAGAAAACAATGCAAAGCAAAGAAATCCTTTGCTTTGATTGTAATTTCAGTGCCACCTCCAGTCGTTAAGGAGAAACTGCAGAGCAGGGAAGTGCAGGAGGGGGATGCAGATGTCCTCTGCTGCCAGCTCTCCCAGCCCAGTGCTGAGCTGAAAGGGAAAAAGAGCCCTCAGGTGACCTCCCCAATCTCCAAGTATGAAAACAGGCAGGAGGGAACAGTCCATACTTTAAAGATAAGATATCACTTAAAACCAGAAGGCTCTGGCAAATACACCTTTGATAATGAAGATGAACAAATAACAGCCACTTTGACTGTTAAAGGTGGGTCGTGCTGTTTTCTTTTTAAGAGGATGAACTTGCTCCTCTCTCTCAGTTTGGCTCTGCCAAGAGGATTTAATCTCCTCTCCTCAATTTCAGATGTACTGTGCTGTCAAAAAGCAGCTGAGTCCTTTTGCTTTTGGAAATCTTGTGGTGTCCTGAGCAAATAAAATGCAGGGACCCAAGTGTGGGAATTACTGCCACACTTTGAGACCCTACAGCCTTTCTCTGGTCACTCACACAACCAGGGCTGAAGCTAAAATTAGAATAGGACCATTTTCAATGCTTAATTGTCCTTTGAGCTGAAGTTCTGCCTGGAAAAATGGTGTTCCAGGTGAAATTGTTCAAACTTGGACACAACTCCAGCTAACGAGCAAGACACCTAAACACTTCCAGTGACAAAGGTCTTTAAAATAGGTATAATGTGACAGTATATCTGGGGTTTTTTCCAATCTAATCTGATACAAATACAATATTAAGGTGACTTTTTCTGAGATACATGATCGGGAAAACACAAAGATAAGCCAGAATATTGTTGTCAAATCTCACCTTTTGAAATATCCCTGAGGGCTCACCCATGAAAGACAAGCAGCTGCCTGCTGTCACACTAACTCCACAATCCAGGAATATCAGAATATTGGCTCCACAGGCAGGTCCTCTGATGCTGTTTTGCCTGTTTGTGTCTCTGTGTATGGTCTCAGCCACACTTGAAAAAAAATCCCAAACCCAGGAACCTGAGCAAGCCTCTGCAACCACACTGTGATTACCGATTGAGCCAATTGGCTGAATACATATATATATATATATACGTATGTATGTACATATGTATAAAATACCAATAAGTGTGGAGCCACTGAGGTTCTTCCAGGGAATTGGACATGAGGAGCTAAAACTACACATGGCACTTCATAAATCGACCCATCAAAACTCCACCTTGGCCCACCAGTGATAACATCAGCACAGAGACTTCAGGGTTCATTTCTCTCCTGGTCCAGTTCACAAATAAGGAACATTACATAAAGAAGCTTCTCCATGCACTCTCCCAAATACACAATAACTTGGATATCAGGAGTAGGCTTTTGAGGTGTGATTTTGGTACCCATTTGGAGATACAGACACTGAGATGCTCAAAACTCTGTATCCATGACCATTCCTGTGCAAGAAGGAGCATAATCCTTGAGGTGCTCAGTGCTTGCAGTGTCCAGTGATTCTTCAGGAGCGCAGAGTGCTTCGAGGTCCTGGAAATCCAACACTTTCTGTCACTCCTTGTTTTGCTTTTAATCTAACTTTGGAATTGAGTTTGAACCAAATTTAGGCTGGCACCAGAGTCTCATCAAACACAAGGCTTAGTTACACATTCAGCAATGACACGTGGGATTTTTTCCCCCCTCTGATTTCTCCTGGTTTAGCTTCTCCAGTCACCTTCACACAACCACTCCAGAACCAACAGGCTGAGGAAGGTGGCACCGTCACTTTGAGCTGTGAGGTCTCCAGAGCCGGTGCCACTGTGCAGTGGAAGAAGGCAGGGACAGTGCTGCGACCCAGTGACAAATACAAGATGCGTCAGGCGGGGTCTGTGGCCGAGCTGATGATTCACAACCTGAGCGAAGCTGACGCTGGGGACTACACCTGTGACACAGGGGACCAGCAGACCACGGCAGCAGTGCGCCTGAAAGGTGGGGTTTGACACGGGGAAGAGCTGGGCAGAGCTCGGCATGGCGGCAGGGGTGAGAGTAATTACGGGATTGAGTAATTTGGCAGCTCAACCTTGTCCCGTGCACAAGGAGAACCACGGGGATCTCAGAGATGAGAGTGGTTTCAGAGGGATAAGAAATGGGTTGGTATCTCTTGAAATGGGTCTTTGGTCACTGATTCTGTGGTTTGATGACAATGTCACTCGCTGAAATCCGTTTACAAGTTTTTCACAAGACACGTATCGTGATTATACACAAATATTTATTAAACACACAACACAGTATAACCTGCATGCTTATAACTTGTGCCTAATACATATGCAGACATGAATCAAGCTCTGTAAGACTATAACATGTTGCTATATGCCTAGGTACCTATATTTCCATGAGTTTAGAATCGTAGAATCACAGAATGGTTTGGGTGGGAAGGAACCTTCAAGATAATTTAGTCCCACCCCCCTGCCATGGGCAGGGACACCTTCCACTCTCCCAGGCTGCTCCAAGCCCCATCCAGCCTGGCCTTGAGCACTTCCAGGGATCCAGGGGCAGCCACAGCTTCTCTGGACAACCTGTTCCAGGGCCTCACCATCCTCACAGGGAAAAATTTCTTTCTAACATCTAAGCTAACCCTGCCCTCTTTCAGTTTGAAACCATTTCCCCTTTTTCTGTCACTATCTACCCCCATAAAAAGTCCTTCTTCCTCCCTCTTATAAGCCCCCGAAAACCTTCTCTTCCAAGCTGAACATCCCCGGTGTTTCTTACTTAGAGGCTCAAATAACAATGACGTAGCACTGTCAAGAAAGAGCATAACGAAATGTTTAACCCAGGAAGCATCACTTGAAAGTAGATCTCAACCTCTGTTGCCCTTCCCATGAAGAACCAGCAGCCAAGATCGTGGAGAGGCTGAAGGATGTCACTGCCTGCGAAGGAGAGGACGTGGTGTTCGAGTGCAGGCTGTCCCAGGAAACAGCTCAGGATGCCCAGTGGTTCCTGGGGGATGTTCCCCTGCAATCCAACGAGATGAACGAGATCAGAGTCCAAGGGACACGTCACAGCTTGATCCTGAGGAAGGTGACCCTGGAAGACTGTGGGTCTGTCAGCTTCAAAGTGGGGCAGCACTCGTCAGCAGCACAGCTGAAGGTGGAAGGTGAGCAGCCTCTCAGGAAGAGGGGTTGAGGAGGTACTGGCAGGCACTGCTGTGACTTCTGGAGAGGTGTATTTGGGGTTAGGGAGCCTTGAAAAGTTTGGGAGAATCTGCTAATCTAATTTAGCATTTTAGAGATTACATCTGAGCCAGTCATGCCAGTCATTTTTATTGTACACAGAGTGAAGATAAATATTAACACCCTTTGATGTTATTTGATATAATAATTAATATTAACATCCTTTAAAGACCGTCTAACTACGCAAGTGATCATATGTTTGAATCAGTCCTGAAGAATGTCAAGAACATGCTCTGAATTAATCTGCTGCTTATGATGCTTTTAGATCATGTATATTTAAAAAGAACTCTGAAACTCTGAAAAGCCTTTCTTTTAAGATATATAGAACGATTTTGGAAAGATGGCCCATTCCAATGCCTTATGCTGTTGTTTCCTCTTGGATCTGGTTCCAAATGTAACTACAGACACCCAGCTCTGCCCTGGGGGTGATGCTGGGTGAGGCTGCTGCAGCAGTGCTGGTCCCCTCTCCCCGCAGCTTCCCCGGTCACCTTTGTGAAGGAGCTGCACAACCTGGAGCTGCAGGAGGGTGGCACTGCCCACCTGTCCTGCGAGGTGTCCAAGCCTGATGCCTCCGTGGAGTGGAAGAAGGGCACATCCGTGATCTGCTCCAGCCACAAGTGCAGCATCCAGCAGGAGGGGAAGGTGCACACGCTGGTCATTCATGATCTGAACCGCGCTGATGCCGGGGAGTACAGCTGCCACACGGCTGCTGGCAAGACCACGGCCAGACTCGAGGTTAAAGGTACGATTTCCTCTCTGCCCAGCAGTGGTGAGAGGAGGGAATGTCAATTTTTAGAGCTCTCTGCTGCAAGAGAGATGCTGATCAGGGGAGTGAGTGCAGCAGAATCCACCGAGTTTGTCAGGGGGCTGCAGCATGTGAATTAGGTGGACAAACTGCTGTGAGAGTGATGCCTTAAATAGTTACCCAGAAACAGAGACCAGACAGGAATAAAGGAATAAAGGAGGGATTGATTGGAAAGGCCTTCAGAGGTCACACTCTGGGCTCCAGAGGCTCCTGCCTCAGTGCATCCCAAAATGGACAATGACAGCTCCCGAGTTCTTCCCACTTTGATATCAGCATCAATTGCCCAAGCAGAAGCCAGGCAAGGATGGAATTTGCCCAAGCTTGCCCCCTTTTCTCTCCCCAAGATGAAGGTTTGCAGTTCTTGTTCTGGGTGTCCTTGGAGAGCAAGTTAGAGGTTTTGTTATGTCTGTCTTAACATAGAGAACAGCACTTAACAAGCATACGGAAACTTTAGCTACACAAGCAGTACAGAATTTGAAAAACATAAAAGTTAAAACCAAAGGCACCAATAGGACAAGGAGTGTGATGGTTTTAAACTAAAAGAGGGACAATTTAGATTGGGTATAAGAAANAATTTAGATTAGGTATAAGAAAGATATTTTTTACGATGAGGGTGGTGAAACAACTGGCACAGGTTACTCAGAGAAGCTGTGGCTGCCCCTGGATCCCTGGCAGTGCCCAAGGCCAGGCTGGACGGGGCTTGGAGCAACCTGGGACAGTGGAAGGTGTCCTTGCCCATGGCAGGGGGTGGAACAAGATAATGGTACCTTCTAATTGAAACCATTCTGGGATCTAAGTATAAGCAGAGGCAAGGGCAGCTGTGCTTGTTAACTGGAGAAGCGAAAGTCGAAGTGGAACCTCATTATTCTCTTCAGCTTCCTAGTGGAGACCTGCAGAGGAGAGAGGCACAGAACTTTCTTGGAGGGCTCAGTAAAGAGGTGACAGGCAACGAGCGCAAGCTGCAGCGAGAGAAATCCAGATTAGAAAAAAATCCCACTTTTCACAATGAAGGGGTGGTCAGACATTGGAACTGAGAT
Source organism: Vireo altiloquus (assembly GCA_013396875.1). Taxonomy (NCBI): domain Eukaryota; kingdom Metazoa; phylum Chordata; class Aves; order Passeriformes; family Vireonidae; genus Vireo; species Vireo altiloquus. The sequence continues at coordinate 20,196 of VZRF01008736.1, forward strand.
CCAGAGGAGTGGAGGAATCTCCATCCATGGGGGACCTCCAGAAGTCCCTTCAGGCCTTAATTATTCTGTAACTGATCTCTGGCTCTGTGATCTGAAGCCTTGGATTATAACCCCAGATTTATATATCCTCTCTATATATTATTATATAAATATTTTGTTCTGTCATATATAATATTTTTATATTATATTTGGTATATTATATATAATTCTTTTTTATTCTCTATATAATACTCTATTAGCCTAGATAGTCTGCATCTTCTATATTCTGATATAGTCTATATATTCTAA